>JAQISU010000137.1:0-600000 GCA_029339505.1 Unio delphinus | reverse complement strand
GCATTAACTTGATCATCATTGACATAAATACGAAAAGCCATGACGTTGTTTTCTGTTCTTTTATGAAAAGAAAACCAATGCACTATTCTGATGTTCATGGAATAACAAAGGTCGATAATTATGTATTCGTGTATCATGTCCCTTGTATAAATTACAGACGGCAAAGGATAGTTCCTAACTTGGCATCTATCTAATTTCTTAACATATGACTATTGTGTGACTTTTATATATATTATTGTTGAATATTTACAGATATGGACATAATTATGACTGTGTTGTGTCAGGCGTGCATTGTTTTTCAAATTGGCGTGAGACAGGTACACCTCCCATTGTCACTTCGTAGAATGTAGACAGTGAAATACCAATTGTCACCCTGCACGAAACGTTAGCATCCCGTAACATTACACGTGTGGATTCTAAGCAAGTAGTATATCTCAAAAACTGCTCGTAAGAAAATAATAAGTATCAAGCAGCTTAGTATAGAGAATTTCACGGTTGCAACGGAGTTTCTAATCGTAGCGCTTGTAAATTACCTTCCTTAGCTCCAATACGCATGCCAATACATTTCCAGTTCCATATTGTTCACGGTTTTACACTTGCCTATCGTGTGCTGAAAACTGGCGTTAACACTACTACAACAACCACTGACCGTATTTAAATAATACGTGATAATATAGATTCGTTATCTATAATCTCGGGTACATTCTCAAAAATTTGCTGGGGTCTTTAGACACCATTTGTGATTGCCATCAGCAAATTCTTCTAGAACAGCCTCCTTAAAATTAGTTTAATTCTTTTTAACTTTCCTTGCATCAAATATGTAAGTTTTAAAGATTCAATTATTTCACAGATTCGGTCCTATAATTTTGATTCTCCTTTAGAATCAATAATGATCCACGTTGCCAGATGTAAAATTGCAAACAGTATTAATTAGAAAAGTGACTGCTTGTACTAACATGCTCTCTAAGCCAATAATAAATGGCTACTCACAAATATTCATATTGGTTGTCATTGATCAGTCAATTCTTACATCTTAGCACCATTTTATACTCATTTTTAACCAGAAACATGTTTATGTATTATACGCATGCGAACACACACATACGTTCGGGGATATACACACCCATGCACCAGATGAAATGACAGACATACATACATACAGACAAGCAGATAAGCGATAGCCACAAATGTCCTATGCATGCATAGCGTGTCAAACATCGATATTCCTCCAAATTGTATACTCTAAAATTTCAAACCGATCAAGAAAATAAAATGAAATTAAAATAGTCGTCAAGGAGACTCGTACGTGCGCCTGCTCGTTTCAGCGTGGTTAAAATTTGTGTATTTTGAAAAACTCAAGTTTTTTAAATTAAATATAATGAACATTAATTTAAATGCAAGTCTAAATCAATAATAAATGAACCTTAATAAGTTATAACTTTTTCTCGTTGTCTAGTAACTGTTATGATTAAAGCTGTTAAAAATTAAACATTTTTTCATTATTCTTAAAGAGAGATAATTTGCAAGTACATTTTAGGCAGCTATACACATTCGCATAATCAAATAATACAAACTAGAGCAAGAGGTAGTAATGGAAAGAAAACGAAGTTCTTAAATGGGCAGATAACATTTGTTTGTCTCGCAAGTTAGTGAGAAAAGAAACAACAAAATACGTAAATACATTTGATCAAATACTGATAGAATTTCTTTTTAAGATAGTCAGATATCAATTCTGCTTGCAGAATGTGAGCGGCTTGTCACATTTTATTGGTCTACATCTGCCATCTTATTGATTCAGCTACAGAGACGCCCTCTGGTGTCATCAAGGGGAGATACAAACCGTGAAAGCCCATATGCACCCAGGCAGGAAAAGGGCCTATCTTTGCACTGTACAGATAGCCGGGTTTTATAATTGAGCCATATATAATATAAAACATAAAATGGTATTATTATTATTATTATTATTATTATTATTATTATTATTATTAATTTTAGTTTAACTAAAAAGAAGACAAACGCAAAGGATTAAAAGTAATTTAAAAGTACATTTTGTGTTCAGGTGAATATTTTGATTGCAGATTACAAGTGAGCGAATCTATTTACTTATCATTAGATCCATGATTTTATTTAGTCGAGACTGGTTCAAAAAATGTATTTTTGGCACATCCTTGAACTCACGTGATGATCAGCCCACATAAAGCGAAGGAATGTTACACTAAAACCTGTATAATCACTGTTTATATTGTATAAAAGAAGACAACGTGTTGAACAGAAAGGAATATTGTAAGGAGATATTAAAGCCTACTGCAGTGATTATGCTTTTCTTTTGTGCATTTGTTGACATGTATTTTATTTTCACCTATGGTTGGTACTAATAGTCTGTATACATCTTAAGGTCTCTGTTCTGGTTCATTACACAGATAATACAAGAGAATGATCCAGAGAGTAAAGGGGCAATATTAGTTTTCATAAAGGAATGTACATATTTTCCTTATCCAATATCCGGTTACTTTCATAGCTGCGAGTGTAATTACTTGCTTTTAGCCAGCCAGGTGTTATTTAATCCACATTTAAATGAGTCGCTACCCATTTTGTAATCTAGACAACACACGATCCATTAGTTCATTAACTATGCAGGTCTATAATGGTCGGACTAAAAGGCGATCAAAACTATAATGGTTAGACACTTAGATGGTTTACAATATGCATAAATTCAATGATTGATACCTATATAATTATCTTTTTTGTCATGTCGAGAAAAACAAGTATGTAACGATAACAACTAAGTGTGTCGTATGTATACCTTAATAATTATCAAAGCTTTGAATTGAAATTAGATTTTTGTTTTATTGTTTTGCAGAACAACCGATAATTATTTTTTAATCATTATGCTTGACTTTGGAACTATGTCATAATGTGAAACGCTAAACCGTATAGTCATCCTAAATTAGTGTACTAAACATCAAAGGCGTTGTTATATAAAGTACCTGTAAACAATGTCGCAAAGATAAATACAACTTGTATCTAAAATCAAAATAGTTTGATTGGATTGTATTGTATATCCATAACCGAGTTCTGATTTTGCTTTGGTTTCGTATTCCGTGACGCATATTTTCGCTTAGAATAATTTTAGTCATAACTTGCAATAATTTTGCATGGTCCACGATGATTTTGCAATGAAGGTGTCTGATGCAATTTGCACTGGCTTTAGAATATACTTGTTGATACAAATAAAGAAAAGTTGATTTTATTTCAATTACAACTTACAGATTGAAGCGTATAGTTGATATTGTTCAGTTTTAAACCGCAAAGCAAAAAAGAATTAACAACATTTACATGGACGAACTTTTAAAAGTATTTAAGGACCAACTGAAACAAAAGCTGCACATAAAAGGTGGTCCAAACGTTTAACTGAACTGCAACATTTCGTTCCTTTCTAAAGCTAGTATTCTCACTGTATTCCTTTTAAGGGTTAAATGACAAACTTGGATGGGGACATTATGCTGCTTTATTATACATCTGGGTTCAATTTTAAAGCTTAAAGGTATAGTATTCATTCTTGACAACCAACTTGAACTAAACCGTGTTCCTTATTTTTGCTTTTTTTCTCTGGTTCAAAAAAAGGTTATTTATCAGTTTGTGAAAACCGACTTGAACACATCCATATTTTTTTGTCTTTTTTCTGGTTCTAAATACGGCCACTGATCCGTTCGTGACAACTTACTTGAACAGATCAGTGTTTCTCCTTGTTCTTTTCCTGGCTTGAATTACTGCCATCGATCTGCTCGTAGCAACATACCTGAAAACATACAGTCAATGTTTCTTCTTCTGTCACTTGTTTTTCTTTTTCTTTTTCCAAATACTGCCATCGATCAGCTGGTGACAACTTGAACACATCAATGTTTCTTCTTTTTGGTTTTAGTTTTCTTGCTAGAAATACGGCCATCGAACGTTCGTGACAACTTACTTGAATACACCAATTTGTCTTCGTCCTCTTCTTTGTTTTTCTTGTTCGAAATACGGCCATCAATCTGCTTGTGAAAACGTACTTGAATTCATCAATATTTTTTTTTGTTTTTATTTATCTTGTTTCGACATACAGCTATCTCTCTGTTCGTGACAACTTACTTGAATTCATCAATTTGTCTTATTGTTTTTTTTTTCTTATTCTTGTATATAGTGTGCCGCCATTTATCGAAATCGCATTCTCGTTGAACTTTTCATAGTTGAACTGATGCAGTGTCCAGACATGCAATTTTTTGACGTATCATTTGATTATATATCAGTGGGCTAAAGGAACGAATGACAAACTTACAAACTTACATGCAAAAATACAGGGATGGTTATTGCCTTCCGTACTGAATGCACAAGCGTATCCGTTAATACATAACTTTATCCTGTCCAAAATTAGGGCTGTTACGTTTTAGTACACATAATGATATATTGTGAGATTTTGCATATGCTTGTGGTGTTATCAGAAAGGTGAGGCACAGCATTTTCAAAGAGAAACGATGAACACACATTTCAAAACTTCAAATTAAATTGCTGTCAGTATTGTATAATTTGAATGAGGTTCGCAAAATTTGAAAGCTTATAATTACGATATAATTGTGCTCTCTGCTTTTCTGTCTGAAACCATATTAACTTGAAAGACTTAAGTTTTCTATTACAGGTTGTTGTAAATGACGCAAAACATACAAAGGATACATGCCTAATGCAGGTGACTCCAAACAGTGGTTTTGAACTAAAAAAGGTACAAGGCAATCTGGTTGCTATGCAAATACGGTAAAAGTCATATGATATCATAACACTTTGACGAGGCATATAAAAAGGAACACGCATATAGCGTATGATATTATTGCACGCACAGGGCAATACTTGACCGATTGGTGCCAAACCCTGGCGCGAATACCGCTGGAAGTCATATGTTTTCCCAAAATTTCCAAAGATTTCCATACAATTTGAGTTATAAATTGGAAGGTCAGACGTTTCTGTCTTTATGTACTAAATTTTACTCTAATCAATTCGAGTCCACAGATAAAACAACTTGCCAACAGTCGTTCAACCGCACATTTGCATGGATTTTCATCATCATCATCAGATATCCGTACCTAAAACCGGCTATGCCATAGAAAATACACTATTATCCCCCTTCTCCCTGGGAACTATTTAACTCCGCCACCCTAGGCCAATCAATATACGCTTTTCCCGGCGTATTACGTTAATATAACTGCACATATTTTCCACTTTGGACACATAAACGGTATCTACCAAGTCCCTACTTATTGATTCCATTGTGTAATTTACCAGTTTCCTACCGTAAATACTGCCACCCCAGTCACACCACTATTGTACACCACTAGATTTTAATATGGCTATGTTACTCCAGGGAAAGACAGTCATTTGGTTTTGACCTGAATTCACTACAAGCGAACTATGACATCGTTCAAACTGACTAACACACGACTCCGTGACGTTTGCTCCTAGTAATTCGTAAATTATTTCGGGCTAGGTATATTTCCATGGCGCCGAATCCCAATAATCACACAAATCTAAGAATTGCCTAAAACGGCGTGCTATCAAATGCGCGTACTCCACATTTATAACAATATCATAACACATTGATGAGGTATATAAAATGGAATATGCATATAGCGTATGATATATTAACACATTGATGAGTTATATTAAAATAAACAGGCATATAACGTATGATACTATAACACATTGACGAGGTATATTAAAAGGAACATATGCATATACCGTGTAATAAAATAACACATTGCATAACAGAAATTACAGAATTCGGTCAACATCATCTATGAAATTGCAAATATTCTACACGAGTGTTTTTCCCCTTGTATTCTAAGATGAATCCTATGAACTACAGTTTTAAACTTAATGAATACTTTAGATATATTTTTGTAATAATGAGAAATGGATCTAAATTAGTTTTGAATAGCTTGTAATTAAGTCATTAGACGACGTACTGATGCTGACACATATCATGGTTTGACGCAATACTTAGTTAAACCCAGCTTCAATATATATATATATATATATATATATATATATATATATATATATATATATATATATATATATATATAAATATTGTACATTTATAGCTATAAGATTTATCACAATATGTTTGCATTAGAGTGATTACATGAGCTACGACATTTTTCTTCATGACCATTAATATGTTCTTCCTAATAGTTTATCATGCAAGTTGTAAAGATATTGATTAAGGAGAAGGTGCATTGTCGGAAATTCAGAATGCTTTCAATGAATAGAACATGTGTTAACCATATTTGATATTACAAATCACACATTATTACATATTTGATATTACAAATCCCACATTATTACAAATTTGATATTACAAATCCCACATTATTACATGCTTATGTTTAGATCATTAAAATGGATTAATCCAATATTTTAATAAATCGGCAAATCTAGATTATGTACCATTCTTAGGTCAATACATACCGTTCTATATTTTCCGGCGATTGGAACACTTTCTCTTCTTGTGAAAGATAATGTCTTGGTATTTATACTTACATGAAGCTTTAATATATACATTTCTTATTTTAGAACCAATTGACTAATCGAAACGATTAATGGTCATTTAGGAATAAGGAGGAAAATAACTGATATCAATATTCCCCTTGTAATATCCTTGATCACATAATAATACAAACTGGAAAATTAATTAGTTACACAGACGCGTGAATAAACGTCAATATATCTATACAATACCACATTAAAACACGCATGCCTGGTAAATACAGATTGTGCCAGAATCTACCTCTCTGTACATTATCAATTGCATTTTTCAAATCAAAAGAAATACAAATTATTGTTTGGTAATGCCTCATATGTCCAATAAAGCAATATTAAAGAAACATATTGCCTATTGTGGAATATTTGTTTCCAGAACCAACTTGAATCACTTATATAAATGTGTTATAAATTAGGAATGTACATCTGTTGATAAACATTTTACTAATACAGCAAACTAAAGTAATCATCTCATAAGTTGATATATGGGTTTGGTCACCTTTCTGTTTGCTTTAATAAATTGAGAAAAGGGCCTTTTGTCCAACTCTTCCTTACCATATATCTCACAATGACTTTCAGCAGCAGAGAGGGTGAATCCTACAACGTTTTTAGACAAAATTTTGATTGAATCGTTAAAACGAGCCTTCCTACGATCTCATTTTAACCAAAAAAAATGTCTCAGGGGCAAACCCTACAACGTTTTCAGACAAAAAATTTATTGAAATCTCCCTATGAAATCATTTTAACTAAAAAAATGAAAACGATTTTTTAATTAATTTTGGTCGCAACTTGTTGTCATACACCCTCTCTGCTGCTAAAGTTTTCAGTTCTGGTTAACAAAAAATAATAAATAATTTGATCGAGTCTTTAGGATGAAAATCATTTATGATTTCACAAACAGACTAATCGCTAACACCTCTTCTTGTAAATCAATCAGATTATTTGACTGGTCGGTGAGTTTGAAATTAATTCTGGTTAATGAATTATTATGGCATCGCATGTAGACAGGATTAATTGGGTTTTCAATAATTAGGAATCCTGGAGGAGCTGTTGGTGCAAATGAATAAAGAATATATCCCTGCTGAGCTTGATTTGATTGCTCTAGATTAATCTGATAGCTTCCTTCGATAACATCACACACTAAATTGAGCGCAATCACCGATGAAATATTCACATTGAACGGAGCGATATGCCTACCGCCACCATCTGGGTCATTATTATGTTTGAGGATTTTTATTTCCGGTGATGCTGTTTTTTTCCACGTATCATGAATTATTTTGAAACCAACATCGATGGCATCATTGAGAAGTTTTTTTAGTTCTGGTACGTTATATCCTGGTAGTTTGAATGTTGGAATATCTTCAACGCGGATATTATAGTCTGATGCAAATCTTGTTCTCGATATGGGGTTTTTATCATCGAGTATAAATCGAATAATTTGTGAATTAAATTTTTCCATATCGTCGATAATTTTGTTACATGTTTCTACGACGCTGATAAATTCATCTCGGGTGAGAGAGCCGGATTTAAGGGGTATTAACAACAGTGATAAATCGTTGTTTATTGCATAAATCATACCAGTGATTTTAGGTTTGTTAACAAAATAATCCCCCTCTATTTTCTCCCCTGGCTTCTCTCTTCCAGTTGGTTGGTATATTAAATCAAAAAAATCTGTAATGAATTGGTAATCTCTATAACTACTCCCTATTGGATCATGATTTTTTATCACGTCGGTGACATAATCATTTTTTTGTGGTTCTGGTAAATCAACGGTTTTTTCCACTGGTGGTAATTCAGGCCATCCTAGTACGGTTCTAATAGAACTTTGATAGATATCTACGACGTATCCTTCTGTGTTTATCTCAATTGCGGATGATAGCGTCGGTTCATGAACTGTTATAGCGATTTTTGACTCTACTCCAGTAATCGATTTTATTCTACGCGCGAATTCATCATTGATTTGTTCTATTTGGTATGACCCTGATGGTATCGAAACAACTCTCCAGTCTGGGGTTCCGTCGGGTTTATTCTTATTCGCAAACACTAAAGAATTATTGGGTTGTTGACCACCAAATGATTTTGATCTGATATTAGGCCAACTGTGATACACTCGTAGTTTTGCAAGCGCTATCTCCTTCACTGGGACCGGAGAGGGGAAATTCACACTGAATTCTGGATTCGTTGATGTTATTGATATCATACTTGTTTGTACTGGGTTCGTGTTCTCCACTATTCGTTGAAGTAATTCCTGCGGTGTCGTCATTGTTATTATACTCATGTTGTATTTCTAATTTTGGTATCGAGGAATCATAAATACTGACCATCACTGAGAACTCACAATCTGGTAATGTTGATATTATTGAGATCATTTTGTTTTTTGGGTTCGTGTTTTCTGATTCCATCGGTGTTGTCATTGTTATTATACTCATGTTGTCGCTCTAATTTCGATATCGCGGAATCAAAAATACTGACCATCGCTGAGAATTCACTATCTGATATAATTGTATTATCGAGTGACGACGATATCATCAGGGATAACTGCGAATATGCGGTTGATGCAATATGAAATTGAAGTAAGTAATTCTGCAGTTTACTCTGGCTGCATGATGATATCTTTTTTGCTATCCCGGTTAATATACCCCCGATTGTAGCCACCGCAGAAATGCAAATTGGAACTACGACCGGGGCAATCATTGTAACAGATGCAAGTATTATTCCGGCACCAGTGAGAACGCTTGACACCGAGTATATAATAACATCAATTGTGGTGATTCTTCGTCGGTATTTTTTTATTTTTATTTGATATTCCTCAGTGAGGGTTTTGAGTCTATTTTGAAATTCTCTGACCTGATCATAGCGACATTGAGTTGATGAAATCATTTTTATTTTAAAAACACTAGCGTTTTCAATTGTGAAATCCTTTCAATTTAGTTATTTACTTAAATCCGCTACGAATTCTACATACCATGATACCGAAGTTCTAGCCAAATCTTTATCAGTAGCTGTTATAGTGAACTTTTCAGTTTTATCCTTGTCGATGATCGTTGATATCACATTATCGACCCCGGATGAACTCGACGATGATATATTAAATTGAATTGGTGCTACTAGTGTTAATCGATAAATACCTTTAACGGTTGCAGTGATATCTAATTTGTTGTTTGTAGGTGTCCACTCAAATGATCCGTGTTGGATTGTATATACTACGTTATTGGTTTTCTCATGAGGAATTTTTGTTTTTTCAATGATTGTTATCATCCTCGAAAAATCACCTTTGACGGCTTCGATGAAAGTTTTCGTCTCATCGATGGATTTTTTAATATCAGGGAGTTTTATTTCAATTTTATCCAACTGGGTTCCAATAAATTTATCAATGATATTTCTACGAAATGATATAAACTGTTTTCCGTTATCTTCAATTTTAGATTCAAGTATTTTTAGTACAGCCAGAGAATTGTTTAACTCATCGTTGAGAGTTTTTAATCGATCTGTAATCGTCGAAACGAGTACACCCGGTTTTAGTTTACCCTGATCGGAAAATAACGCGATAGTATCCTCGATTGCGTTTTGTTGTTTAACCAAAATATCATCCAGAGAAATATTACTGGTTTTCAATTTACCCTGATCGGAAAATAACGCGATAGTATCCTCGATTGCGTTTTGTTGTTTAACCAAAATATCATCCAGAGAAATATTACTGGTTTTCAATTTACCCTGATCCGAAAATAACGCAACGGTGTTCTCGATTGCGTTTTGTTGTTTAACTAAAATATCATCCAGAGAAATATTACTAGATTTCAATTTACCCTGTTTGTCCTGAAATACAACTATTTCATTGGGTTCAACACTTTCTAAATTCAACGTCTCAGCTATTTCATCTTTAATTTTTTTTGTTATATCCTTGATAGAATCAGGGGTTGCAGTGCCATCGGGTTTGGGTTTCAAAGATCTCCCCCAAATATCAATCATGTTATTGTAAAACTCTCTCTCTAAAATCGTTTCGATTTCCAGCGATTGCTGGTGTAGTCATTTACGACAATATGAGGTGGTTTTCTAGATGCTGAAATAGCGTCAAGGACATTTAATACTTCACTGCCACATATTGGTGGGTCAATCATCGTTTGTGTTGGTAGCGTAGAATACCAAGTCTTCATTGGAAGAGTTTTTATATACCGCATAAACTCTTTTGGTGGGGCTAATCCATATGAATCGAAATAAACAATCCCACGTGGATCAATAGCGTATGCAACCCAGTGAGTTCCAGGTCCGGTGCTGTTATCGAGATTAATAATACCTGTTTCAGTTTTGTTTGGTTGATGTGGTAATTGATCTTTCATAAAAACACCTCTGAAATTTTTAATCACTAGTTTTTTAGCCGCATCCATTAAATCAAAATTGGACATGGGAATCTTCGATTCCTGAATTAATAAATCGTTCCTGGTAGTCTTAGACCCTTTCCGCTGTACCACGAATACGGGGTTCCTGGTAGTCTTAGACCCAATCCGTGAACGGATCGTCCCTTTTTTTTATATCCTTTCCCAGTTGCCTTCTTTAGTGCCATTCCTGCTGCAGTACCAACGGCTCCTAACGCTGCCGCTTTAGCCACCGCTGGGGCTGCTGCTGCAATCAATGCTGGAATCGCAGCTAACAACGGAAATATACCGCCTGTTTTAATCATATTTTTGATAGCAGCCGCAGAAAGAGTAATCTGAACACCTTTTTTGGCTGCAAGTGCATCATTGAAATGTTTCACCTGACGAGTTGTCAGCGATAATTTATTTGCACCACCAGTCATTTGATTAGGTTTCAACGTGATTGTGGTTCCACATTTTTTAGCTGATTCCGATTGCAATTTTTTTAATTGACCGGGAGTTAACGTAACACTAATAACACTATATGACATTATACATAATAGATTGATTCTAAATCGTTTACAATTTCAATTACATGTTTTCTACTGGTGCATCTACCACTCTCATTCTTCCACCAACACCTTCGAGTAGCATTGATTTATCACTGAGAATGACAGCAACCGCTCTATAATTAGCAATAGCACCAACACCAACAGGACGAGTCACATTAGCTCTAAAGTGTATATCAACGACGGACTGTCTTGTCAAATCGAGATGTTCCAGTGAGAAGTAATAGATCGGATACAGATTTTTAAAATCATATTGTGATATTTGCAAACCAGTATCGACATTTTGATCACGTGCCATAAATGACAACAGACGATGATAAACTCGTGCAATATGATTTTCTGTGTAATTAAGTTGTATATCCTCGGATGGTTCCTGCTGGCCGTTTATTCTCAGTGAGACGTCTTTCACACCTAATTGATCAAATATCATATGGCTTCGTTCTTGATTGCCAACTCGTGTGTTATCCTGTAACGCAATAAATATATGACGTGGCGCAGCAACACCTTGTTTTGATGCTAGGTTCCAAGTGAATAAACCGTTGATATTTGATTGTTTAACATCTGTACTCACGGTTAACCAACTCAACAACGATTTTCCTCCTTGGTCCATAAATGATAGTAATCGTTCTTCTGCAGTGATTGCTGGAGTCAACACTGGCATCCACAATGATATTTTTGTTAAATTGACTTTACCGGCATCAGCATTGGGATTTGCAGCATCTGCTGGAATCCTCCAGATTGCATCATTATCATCACTCTTTCGTACAAGCGATACTGTATGCTTCGCCCCGTAGATAACTTTTCTGACGTTTCTACAGAATCCAAAAATATGATGCAGTGGAATCGCACATGAAAATAATCTACGCGTTCCCTCCAACATTGAGTTTCGTGTTGCAGCTCCTAGATTGAAATTAACGTCGTTGTTTATAATCATATTCTCGACATCAGCATCACTATTATCACGTTTTTTTGGTCGTCTTACAACAAATGGATTTCCTCCAGCGGTATTCTTACCATCTTTTGCAAACATCATAGAGGGTCCTGCTGATCTTGTATAATCATCAGAATATCTCGCTAACCCGATTATTGTTGTAGCCATATCAACATCGCGATCTATGGACTCAATTTCTTTACCATCAATGAGATATCTAGCACTCTCAAATAACGCCATAATACCATTATTGACAAAACCGACTTGAGTACCATCTGGATACGGTGCTGGTACAGCAGGAGTATCATCAGCTGTTACAAGTTCTCCTTCTACTTCAATAAACGCTTCACAGGGCAAAAAGTATTTACTGGTATCATGGACTTGAAGTTCAATTCTTGCTCGACTATTTGAGTCTATGGCATGATAGGCGTAATATTGATAATCGCGTACAGAATCATCCTTGCCAACTGGGGCGTCTATATCAAACGCCGGATCATGTGATTTTTTGAACATTTTATTCTATTTATCAGAGTCTAAATCGTAAAAATCCGTAGGATTTTCATCGTAAACGATTTTCATCGACGTAGTTTTTTAAAGCCGCTTCCTGCTATCATATTTGCAATATTGCTTTGGTCGGGAGTTAAAGCCATCGACGCTAATTTTTCGTCTACTGCGTTATTTATAATTCTACTAACACTTGCAGGCATTTCTTCTGTAGACGGTAACGGTTTCTTTTTTCGTCTCACTAATGATGTTATTTTATTCTTCGCGGCTGAAAACGCTTTTCCAGCAAGATCTCCAACAGCACCAATACCCTTATCACGAATAACTTCAATTGCTTTCATTCCTAGTTGTTTAGCCAACGGCATCACTTTTGGAGCCATTCTCGCAAATAACCCTGCAATGGTATTGCCTAAACCATCTCCGTAGTATGCTCTATAAACTGGAAACCGTGAATTAACTACGTAGACGGGGGTTGGTTTATCATGATTGTAGTGTATGATCATTATTTGAAATCAGAAACCATTTTTCAATTGGAAACGCTAGCGTTTTTATTCAGTCTCGGTGATTAATCACTGTGATACCCACTTTCCACTAACTCGCCAATGAAATCTCGATATGTGCTGATATCCATGATACCACCCTGAAATAATCGTCTACAGATATCAGATGCTTCATTAATTATTTCCGGTGAGTTATTTCCAGCTCGTTTCCCTCCGATGAGAACCTCTAATCGTGATATATCATTGATAACACTACCAGGACATGTCGTGGTAGAGTCAAAGACATCCTTTGGATTTCCAATCGAATATCCTTTTCCGCTTGTTTCCTCAGTTGTACCAGTTGCGCCCTCACTATCATCAAGTAATTGCCTTTGTCGGCCTCGACTTTTTTTTTCTCGTTCTTGTTGTTTTTGTATACCATAACTATCAACTCCTACTTTAAAAGATCTATACTCAATTGTATCCTTTTTCAAATTACCAGTAATCCCCTTATTCGTTTTATACAACCAATTAACCCATTCATCTCGGCTTATTTTACTGTTTTTATACTCGTCTTTTAAAAAATCCTTTCTAGAATCAAAGCTTTTGGCGGCGAAATCACCAAAAGTCGTATAATCCTGGTGTTTCTCCAATTGAGGTCGTTTGATTTGTGTTATAGCTTCTTCGGTGAGTTTGTCTATAAAGGGGATACCTTTTGGGGTGACGACATCAACAAGTTGTGGTTCAGGTGTGGAAACTCTTTGAGTTTCAGGCGCAGAATCATCAATATCAGCTAATCGTTCATACTCGCGCTGAGTTTTTATATCACTGGATAACTGTTGTATCCCTGCGCGTGTTTGTCCGGTCTCTGCTGCTATCTTTTCAAGCGTATCAAACAGCGGCGCCTTCTTTACTCGTTCTCGCTCAGGAATATCTCCGTATATCGCTGCTTCAGTTAACTTTTTCACATCTTTGGTCGCACTTGTTATTGGAGTAAACAGTTGTTCACTTGACACAGAAAAGTCAGTCTGCGCTTGTTGTCGTTGTTGTAGTTTATTCCGTACAGAGTCACGAATTGGTACAAATCTCCTGATTGCATCCAGTCGTTCACGAGCCAATCGGGTTGTTAATGCTTCATTGACCATTATTTGAAATCAGAAACAATTTTTCAATTGCAAAACAATTTTTTAATCCGACCTAACACCATCGTGGAAGTGATCAATCCGAACCAGCCATCAATTTTTTATTCACTGATTTCAACAGTTTTGATCAAAAAATGCTAAAAAAAAATTAAAATCTCTATGAGGGACGGTCACAATCAAATAATGATAAATGGTTGGTCAATCAAAATTGTTCATTTTCTTGAATTAACGCCCGTAGGTTTCTAACTTTAGAATTAACCTCCTTTTTCAATTCGTATTCGTACCCCAATTCTTTTCGTATTCGTTCTACGATGGTATACAACGGAGCGAACACACTTACGTCACTGGAGAATGCAAGAGAGTCCCGAATAGAATTCTGAATTCTTTTGATGAGCGCGTATTGCTTTGGCAGCATGTATTTATTGTTGTTAACTCCGTATTCTATGTCCTGAAAATCAGACATGATTTGATCAGGATTTAACCCATCTGATAGTTCAATATCCCAACCTTTCAATTTTGAAATCTCGGATATGATGCTATTCATGTTTTCAGAATTCATTATTCTATAATAATGATATATTTCTAAATGAAAAATATGACGCATTAGACATAACTAAATCGAATTTTCTGTCCGGTCCCTTTTGAAATAGCCGATCGACAAACCCCCTCTGCAACATATCGTACTGAGGGTCTACAAATATTGAAATACTTGCCGGCTTCATATATTGATTTAAATACTTTTTCTTCGTTAGTTATCGTATTCAAAGATTTCACAGGTCTCGCTTTTTTCGAGTATTTCCCAGTCCCCCCTCGTTTGGTATTCTCACTATGTGTGATTGCTTGAAGATTTGATAAGGAATTGTTCTTCGGATTAGAATCAATATGATCAATAACAAAACCATCTTTGATCAATCCATGGAAACATTCATACACGAAACGATGATTGTAATATTTCTTCTTTCCAACAGTAAAGAACAAATACCCCATACCATTATCCCACCCAACTGGGTTCTTCAGTCTACGGTTTCTTACAACACCATCACTGGATGCTTCATAATTTGTACTCACAGGGTGCTGTCTGAATTCTTGGGTCATTCGTATACTATACTATTTGTCTAATTCAATGACTGATTCATTTGCAGGGATTCATTATACATAAATCTTTCATTTAGAGACTTGTTTTTAGTATAGCATGAAAGAGTTCAAGAGATTGACTTCGAAAAATGCTGAATTCAATGCTGATAAGGAGTTTAAGAGATTATTGAAAATCAGTCCTAGATTTAATCTCGATAGACCCAAAAAACGTAACAAACGTCCAAGAGACGGAAACATGAAAGAGTTTAAGAGATTATTGAAAATCAGTCCTAGATTTAATCTCGATAGACCCAAAAAACGTAACAAACGTCCAAGAGACGGAAACATGAAAGAGTTTAAGAGATTATTGAAAATCAGTCCTAGATTTAATCTCGATAGACCCAAAAAACGTAACAAACGTCCAAGAGACGGAAACATGAAAGAGTTTAAGAGATTATTGAAAATCAGTCCTAGATTTAATCTCGATAGACCCAAAAAACGTAACAAAATCAATCCTAGATTTAATCTCGATAAACCTAAAAAAACGTCCAAGAGAGATTACCCCTGGAAAGATGCTCAATTCAATCTCGATATAGCTTCTAATACACCAAAGAATACAATTCTTGATAAAGCCATGATTAGTAAAATCAGAGACTGTTTTAATGAATTCAAGCGTGATGGAGCATCTTATTGTTGGTCAACATTTCGAATTGATGGTGTTGTTGATGCTACCATGAATGATGAAAAAGCAGCAGTGATAATTTCACGTGTTGGGGAAAAAAGATATTTTTTCCGAATCAAATTCATTATCGAAGTCGATGGCAAATGGATTATTAAGGATAAATTTGAACCAATCCTCAAGAATAAAAAAGCTGTCATTGTGAGTAGAGATTCCAAACCAGGGATTCTAACCGGCATTGATAAACCATACTACGAAAGATCTTATCCCGTAACAGCAATGGTTTATGGGATATATCCGTTAAATGATAAACCCGATATCGCAAAACTAGCTCCTATGAAATATTCGTCAGGGCTTAATTGTGTAGCAGAACGAATAATAGAACACTTCACAAATGCATCCCGAGGAAATAAACTAACTGATCTGCGACGTAGGAAAATAACCGAGTGGGAACTGACAGTGAAACAGCATGGTGCAAAGATTTCTGATATAGCTAAATTAGAAACATCATTACGATTCCCAATAACCGTTATGACGATAACCGGAGAGGTTTTATACGAACCGAAATATAACAAAAATGGAGCGCCAATACAGATTATTGATCATAACAAACACGCGTGGACACCTGCGGTAACAATATTTCCACGAGAACGAACCGTGAAATATATCCCTAAGGAGTTCGTCGGGGATGTTTTCTATGAAGAGAAATTATTTGATGCTATTCATGCGTTGTGTAAGGATGATCCTGTGTCAGTGTGGTTACTTAGAAGTGATGAAGAATTCGATCAATTTGTAAAACCAAATGGTGAATTATATCGCATTGAAGAATTAGATAACAGAATGAGAAAAATCGCTAGTGATTTTTCACCGGAGAATTCCCATGAAAAACTACTCACGGATAGTTTTACTATTCCATCAGTGGTAGCTCACTTCGCAAGAGAAAAAAACTCATGGCGTCCAACACGAAATGATTTTCTCGAGGATGTTAAATTGAGTTGCGTCGAATTTGGTCATGGAGGACTGTGGAATACGAAATACTCATGTGATGGTATGATTTCAATTGATATAGCCGCGTGTTATCCCGGAAGTTTTCTCGGGTATGGGGAATGCGCTGAGTACTTCAAACGATTTGGACACCCCACGCATGAAATGACTCGTGTTGCGATTAATGGACCATTGCCTGATTTTGATTGAACCGGATTCGCTCGTGTGATATCATTTGAATTAGCTACAGGGTTACATCCGTGTAGTTATGTTTGGCTTGGTAGACACCTATCTGAAAAACACTGGATGCCAATAGTGCTATTGAGATATATGATTGATTGTGGTATGCTAATATCGTTGATTGTTTCCGAGGCTATTATATGCTATCGAGCTCAGAAAGAAGTTTGGCTACCACAACCCGATCTAGATAGAATAATCAACGAACTACGAAAACAGTTTCCAGATTTCAGTGAAGAAGAAATCATAAATTGGTCTAAGAAGTTATTTGAAATTAAAAAAGAAGAAGCAAAAGATCTCGGAAGAAGAATAATCGGTAAATTTACCCAGGGTGGACGATACGATAACGCAAAATATTCTTCGCGGTTGATCATAGATGTCGCTGAATACGATTTTATTGTAGCGGATTTAATGAAACAGGGAAAACTTGTATCCCGTAAGGATGCTTTTCTATCCAATGGTGAGAAATTAGGTACGGTTGTTACCTACTGTGATGGATATAATTCCCAGTACACACATTTGAGAAGTTCAATGTTAGCCTATGCTTCTATTAATCTATTTTCGATGATAAATAGATTTCCTAATACCGCGGTTAGAGTGGCCACTGATTCGATGTATATACACAATAAGTACAAATCAGCTGTAGCGGCATTCACAGATCCCGAAGAAAATTGGGGGCGTTGGCGATTTAAAAAAGAGATGCTACATGAGTATTGTGAATCCGCAGACGTTGCCATGGATGATAAATATATTTGTTGTAACCGTATTGAAATTCAATCAGAACTTTCTAATGCACCACCGGTATCTGATCCAGTATGTAGATACAAGACAGTTTATTTAAACGGTTGTGGTGGGTCAGGAAAGACAACTCGTGCAATTGAATTATTTCGTCGTGGAAACGCTAGCGTTTCTAACATGATTGTGCTAACACCGACTCACAGACTCGCCAGAGAGATGATACAACGAGGGGTAAATGCTTGCACTTATCACAGCTTCTTTCGATGGAAGGGTGACAAATGGACTCCTGATCGAATGGGTGATAAATTCATTCCTGAAATCATAATCTGGGATGAAATATGCACAGTGTCATTAGATGTATTAAAAACATTTCTTGAGTGGTTGTTAACCAAAAACACAAAAGTCGTCATGTGCGGGGATCAAGGCCAACCACCACCATTTGTCGGTGCATCTCCACATGAATGGCTAAAGGGTTTTGTAGACTACTATGAAGAAATCACCACTGATTATAGATCACTTGATGAACGATTACGAGAATTTAAGAAACTAATTAGATTACAACCGGATAGAATCCAATGCGAAATAGCGCGTGAAGTGATTTCAGAAACTCCAATGAATGATTTCTGGGAAGCGTGGAGACCAAACGATTTGATCATTGCAAGTAGAAAAATAGTCAGGGATACACTTCAGATGAAGTTATTTGAATTGCATAAAGAAAAATTTGCAACGCTTCCAGTACCCCTTTGTTATAGGCCATCGGATACACGAAAACAGAATATTGAAGTTGATATTCCAGGACAGAATGAAAAACAAATTCTGGTATTAAATGATATTGTGCTGGTTGATATCAATGTCGTTGAAGATGCATTGCGTGCTAATAAATCCCCGTGGACGCTAGGATACGCAGCAACAATACACTCTTCACAGGGATTGACTATATCGGATACAATTGTTTGGATGGTAGATAATCGCATCGAATGGTCAAATTTAGTCTATCTCGCAGTATCCAGAGTACGAAACATAAATCAACTTCGAAGAGTTGTCCTCGATGATGAAATCATTGGTGATGATAATGACACAACAATAAGTGATATTGATGTTAGCATCATTAATAAAAAACTCTCCGGTTACAAACAACAGGACAAAAAAAAACAACGAGAATTTGATATTGATGCTGAACTAATAATCACTTTGAAGAAACAACAGAATAATCACTGCGCGAGTTGCAATTGTATAATGCGTTGGCAGTATTCGGATAAGGATCCTCGCCAATTCACCGTAGACAGAAAAAATAACAATCTCGGTCATGTCAGAAATAATGTGATGTTGACTTGTCTTGAGTGCAATAGACGCAACGGCGCTAGTTAAGACCATGCGGTGGCAATTGAGTATCCTCGGGAATCACTTGTAGTTGTTGTCGAGTAAATCCTCGCTGAGGAGCAGTTGAATCCAGTTTATAGATTGCTGGTCTACCAGTTGATCGTGTTATACTAGATATCTTATGCGTAGTGACGCTCCAAATAGGATCAGTAGCCCTTTTTCTACCCCCTTCAAGCTCTCCTGGTTCGTATAAGTACCTCACAATGACACTACTACCAAGAATTGGTTGGGAAACGCTAGCGTTTCTAGGGAAATCTTTTTGTGGTTGTACGGGTATTGACTTCTTTTTAATCGCGTTGATAGGTTTCATGTTGATTGTTCTAGTAATCTCGTTATTCAGTGCAGTAATCACAGATGGTAATCTTTTAACCCATTCACTGGATCGCTTTTCTTGAATGAATTCTTTTGCGTATTGATATCCAAATAACCGCTCAGCAATCGTCCGATTAAATCGTTCTACAATGGCCTGATCGCGATGTAGCGCAGTATGCCCTCGTCGTATGGTGACATTATGATGTTTCATTGTAGATAACACTGCACCCTGAAATTCCTTGCCAGGATCAACTTGTAACAGATTTGGCCAGTGCAGAGGACCTCGTCGATAAATCCTTTCAAATGCAGAAGCGACTTCAGTGGCCGATTTTGTTTTCAGCGGTTCTGCTTCTTTGTATCGACTCGCAACATCAACTACGGTTAACGCATATTTGTAACCACGATCATGTGGCAGAAATAATATATCAGCCTGATGAACTTCATTAGGAGCGGTCACATCAAAATGCGAGAATTGAATTTGTTTAGGCGGTGTTAGATAAATTTGCCATAGTGCCTGTTTGGATAACCAATTAGCCGCAGTGGTTTTTTTCACTTTTGCAGCTCTAGCGAGTTTATTGATTGCAGCGTTACCCCTCCAGTATCCCCTCGGAGAATAATAAATTGATTCCATATTATTAATTACCAGCACCTAACATCAATTTACTTTTCATAGCCGATTTTATTAAAAATGAAGCCAATTTTTCTTTGAAGGATTTATCAGGAATAGCATTTAACGCATGAATTAATTTCACATCTGCTAGATGCCTGTGTTGCAGATTGCTGCTTTTATAAGCAACATCATGAAGGTGACAGGCCTTATCAATGGCGTTTATTGGTTCTTCACCGGGGTTGGGTTGATTTTGATTATTGAGTCTGATATCAAGTCTGGTTCCCGGTCCACAGTAGCTATATCCTGGGAGGTGCTTTTCTCCGGGGTACTTTGCCCATGGGGTTCCAGGGAGTTTTGCTAATTTGGCTGCGATATCACCTCCTCGTTTTTTTTTAAATCAGATTTCATAGACACAAATCTAAATTTCTTTGTACCACATTGCACGCATTTACCAGAAAGCGCTGATCGGTTATTTTTTGTTGTAATCGTCGTCACATCATCTGTGCCAGTACGCGTTTTACACTTCACACAATATAGATCCATAATTTATGTATAGAAATATGGATATAATTGATTTTTCAGCGACTAAAACAAGAGAACCAATTAAGCATCATGCAGCGCTACCAAACTCTATCCGGATGATTATAATCGGGCCATCTGGATCCGGTTAAACGCAATTGTTGCTCAATTTAATAATGAGATGGATGAAGTGGGATAAGTTGTATTTAATTGCCCCTAGCGTAGATGATCAACGATGTTATGAAGTGTTAAAGGATTTTAACGAGAATGCATCAGAAATTAAGGGTGAGAACGCCATTGATTTTATAACCGATATCGATGAAGCACCGAGTATTGATGATATTGATGGAGATATTAACAATTTAGTCGTATACGACGATATAATGTTGGATAAACAAAAAAATCCTGCTAGAATATTTTCCCGTGGGCGTCACAAAAACACTGACGTGATATATGTCACTCAACGCTACACTCAGGTTCCAAAAGTGATCAGAGATAACTGCAATTTATTGTCTGTATTCAACGGAGTTGATACTCATACGCTACGAAATATTTGGCAGACATGGTGTTCTGATATGGACTTCAATCAATTTAGAGATTTCTTTAGTCATGCTCAGTCGACTCCGCACGGATTCGCAACAATAAATTTACATGATCCTCGGACACGATATCGTATCGGACTTGATCAAATATTCGGTTAAAATCGTAAAAGAATTATTAACCCAGAACTGAAAACTTTAGCAGCAGAGAGGGTGTATGACAACAAGTTGCGACCAAAATTAATTAAAAAATCGTTTTCATTTTTTTAGTTAAAATGATTTCATAGGGAGATTTCAATAAATTTTTTGTCTGAAAACGTTGTAGGGTTTGCCCCTGAGACATTTTTTTTGGTTAAAATGAGATCGTAGGAAGGCTCGTTTTAACGATTCAATCAAAATTTTGTCTAAAAACGTTGTAGGATTCACCCTCTCTGCTGCTCTTTCTTTACCCTTTTTCGAATCCTAGCTATAACGGGCGTCGATTTTCATTACACATTACGATGGGAAGAAAAGAAAATAGCGCATGTGTCAACAAAAAATTCAAAAAACAGAATTCCTTATGTCAACAAAATTAGAATCTTTCGTCACGCTTAGACCTCGTATGTATCCCCAGTCAGTCCCACTGAATTATGAAATCTCCGCCAGGTGAATGATAACGTGTGTGTGTCTGATTTGTATTTTTTACGTAGCTTTAACAATTTTTCAGTCATATAGCTCCGATGTCTGCAGTGTAGCAGTTTATACTTATTATGTCTAGCACTGGTGCATCATGGCGCAGACATGTTGCATGATGTCCCACCCAGTTACATTATATTAACACTAGTCTGACCAGTCCTAATGTTAACCTCTTAATGCTGAGCGCAAAACGAGGCAGATGCTAGTACCAATTTAGTCCTTGCTACGACTTGGCCGTGGTTCGAACCCATGACCTCCTGCATCATAGAACGCTCTAACCATCCTGTCGGCATGATAACAACATGTAAAAGCAAACATTTCGTCAATCAGCCAATTAATCGATGACTCTTGTTCAATTCATTTCACGTGTTTATCTGTGATGAAATGTTCAAGACAGGTATTCACGTGTTTATCTGTGATGAAATGTTCAAGACCGGTATTCACGTGTTTATCTGTGATGAAATGTTCAAGACGGGTATTCACGTGTTTATGTGTGATGAAATGTTCAAGACGGGTATTCACGTGTTTAACTGTGATGAAATGTTCAAGACCGGTATTCACGTGTTTAACTGTGATGAAATGTTCAAGACGGGTATTCACGTGTTTATCTGTGATGAAATGTTCAAGACGGGTATTCACGTGTTTATCTGTGATGAAATGTTCAAGACGGGTATTCACGTGTTTATCTGTGATGAAATGTTCAAGACGGGTATTCACGTGTTTATCTGTGATGAAATGTTCAAGACGGGTATTCACGTGTTTATGTGTGATGAAATGTTCAAGACGGGTATTCACGTGTTTATGTGTGATGAAATGTTCAAGACGGGTATTCACGTGTTTATCTGTGATGAAATGTTCAAGACCGGTATTCATGTGTTTAACTGTGATGAAATGTTCAAGACGGGTATTCACGTGTTTATCTGTGATGAAATGTTCAAGACGGGTATTCGCGTGTTTATCTGTGATGAAATGTTCAAGACCGGTATTCACGTGTTTATGCGTGATGAAATGTTCAAGACGGGTATTCACGTGTTTAACTGTGATGAAATATTCAAGACGGGTATTCATGTGTTTATGTGTGATGAAATGTTCAAGACGGGTATTCACGTGTTTATCTGTGATGAAATGTTCAAGACGGGTATTCACGTGTTTAACTGTGATGAAATGTTCAAGACGGGTATTCACGTGTTTATCTGTGATGAAATGTTCAAGACGGGTATTCACGTGTTTATGTGTGATGAAATGTTCAAGACGGGTATTCACGTGTTTATGTGTGATGAAATGTTCAAGACGGGTATTCACGTGTTTATCTGTGATGAAATGTTCAAGACCGGTATTCACGTGTTTAACTGTGATGAAATGTTCAAGACGGGTATTCACGTGTTTATCTGTGATGAAATGTTCAAGACGGGTATTCACGTGTTTAACTGTGATGAAATGTTCAAGACGGGTATTCACGTGTTTAACTGTGATGAAATGTTCAAGACGGGTATTCACGTGTTTATGTGTGATGAAATGTTCAAGACGGGTATTCACGTGTTTATCTGTGATGAAATGCTCAAGACGGGTATTCACGTGTTTATCTGTGATGAAATGTTCAAGACGGGTATTCACGTGTTTATGTGTGCTGAAATGTTCAAGACGGGTATTCACGTGTTTATCTGTGATGAAATGTTCAAGACGGGTATTCACGTGTTTATGTGTGATGAAATGTTCAAGACGGGTATTCACGTGCTTATCTGTGATGAAATGTTCAAGACGGGTATTCACGTGTTTAACTGTGATGAAATGTTCAAGACGGGTATTCACGTGTTTATCTGTGATGAAATGTTCAAGACGGGTATTCACGTGTTTATGTGTGATGAAATGTTCAAGACGGGTATTCACGTGTTTATGTGTGATGAAATGTTCAAGACGGGTATTCACGTGTTTATGTGTGATGAAATGTTCAAGACGGGTATTCACGTGTTTAACTGTGATGAAATGTTCAAGACGGGTATTCACGTGTTTATCTGTGATGAAATGTTCAAGACGGGTATTCACGTGTTTAACTGTGATGAAATGTTCAAGACGGGTATTCACGTGTTTAACTGTGATGAAATGTTCAAGACGGGTATTCACGTGTTTATGTGTGATGAAATGTTCAAGACGGGTATTCACGTGTTTATCTGTGATGAAACGCTCAAGACGGGTATTCACGTGTTTATCTGTGATGAAATGTTCAAGACGGGTATTCACGTGTTTATGTGTGATGAAATGTTCAAGACGGGTATTCACGTGTTTATCTGTGATGAAATGTTCAAGACGGGTATTCACGTGTTTATGTGTGATGAAATGTTCAAGACGGGTATTCACGTGTTTATCTGTGATGACATGTTCAAGACGGGTATTCACGTGTTTATCTGTGATGAAATGTTCAAGACGGGTATTCACGTGTTTAACTGTGATGAAATGTTCAAGACGGGTAGGTCTACCTCTCCTTCTGCCACAGTCGACGCTAAACTGAAGTATTGATGTGGATAGACTGTTGGCTCTAGTGACATGGCCATACGATTTCAGCTTTCTCTTTTTGACAATGACGAGGAAGTCTTTATAATAGCCTGCTTTTTGCCTGATGGTGTTACGCGCTTCTTCATTTGTCAAATGGTCCATGTAAGAGATGCCAAGGATCGTTCTGTAGCATCTCTATTCGTGTGCCTGGTTTCTTTGTTGTAATTTTGCTGTCAGGGTCCAAGCCTCACATGAATACAGAAAGATTGAGATGACTAGTGTTCTCAATAGTCTGATTTTAGTTTTCAGACAGATGTTCTTTTCTCTCCAGATGGGTTTTAACTTTGACGTAGCTGCTGTTATTTGTGCTGCTCGTGCCAAAATTTCTGCTCTTGATCCCTCTTCGGTGATTATGGAACCAATACATTTGAATTGGCCCACTGTTTCCAGTTCCTGTCCTCTGACTTTAATCATGGCTGAGATTTGTTTGCCACTATGTATCATCAGCTTTGTCTTCTCAGCGCTTATCTCATGTAAAATCTGGAAGATCTTTCATCCAGGTTCTTCACTAAGGTGGCAAGCTCATCTTCATTGCCTGCCCAACCCATCAATGTCGTCTTCAAAGCGTAGGTTGGTGATTTTATGACCTCCAATACGGACTGTCCTACAGTGGATTTCCAGGGCTTTGTTCATAATGCGCTCTAAGCAAATGTTGACAAGCTTGGGCCACAGGAGACAGCACTGATGTACTCCAACTGTCGTCTTGAACCCGTCCCCCACATAACCTTGAGCAATTACTGCACTGGTAGCCTTGGCGTACAGCTGCTTGATGAAATTGGTCAACTTTTGACTCATCTTGTACCTCTTCACTGTGGCCCACAATGCCTCATGGCCCAATCTATCAAAAGCCGTTTTGAAATCTATGGACACATGATGGATGTCTTGTACTTTTAACACAGAACACTATGCTTGAATATCTGTTTTGATGTTGTGGCTCTTCCAGTCCGAAACCCTACCTGTTCTTCATTTCGTTTGTGGTTTCAATCTGTTCAAGATGATCTTAAGCATCAGCTTACTAGCATGGCGGTACAAACTGATAGTTCTGTAATTTTGGCACGGCTGCACTGTGTTGGCCAATCACTTGTCTGCCGATTATTAGTCGCTGCAGATTATTATTACTAGCTCTATCACTGATTTCCCCATTCTTGATAAGTTCTGTTGGGATGTTGTCTACCGTTCCCGTTCTTCCGTGCTTGTATCGCTACCTCCACCTCTTCTTTGAGGATGGGGAAATCATCACCATTTGTGGAGTTTGCAACATACAGCATATCTGGGTCTCCTGTGGATGGATGGTTGTGGATTTCTTTACAATACTCAGTCCATCTTAATGCACTGTCACTTTCTTCTGTGAGGCAGTTTCCATTTATTCTTGAATTGTACTGATTCTTGGTTGCTGATGTCTGGTGATATCTTTCAAAGGGCTTTTTTTCTGTACGACTACATCCGACAAATCAAACGAGATGACTCAGTGGTTTTCTTTCTTTTCTAAGTTTTGCATTCGTTCTCCTTGTGCTAATTCGGTTGATTGGCCAAATATGCATATTAAGTAAAACGTTTTAAGTACCAAGAATAAAATGAAGCACATTTGTGGTGGAGTCTTTTTCGTAGCTAGTGGGTTGAATAAATCACCCAGTATATCTTTGTAGTTGCGAAATTACATGATCATATTTCTACTCAAGTTCAATTCGATACATGATAACTAAATTCTTGAAAGCGACGTTTTGCGTGATTACTTTGATGCAGTGTGTGTGATGACTATCAGTTCAGAAATAAGGCGGTAGAGCAATAGATTTTAAATACCGTAGCCGACATTTCCTTTCAAAGAATACGTTTAATGTTATTATTATGGAGAGGTCGATTATAGAGACTTATTAGACGACATTTGTTTTGCCCGAATATCTGATATTTATGAAAAATGCACTCTAGTTTCTGATATGAAACGTCTCTCGTGCTTCTTTAGTGGCTTAATTATACAGCAAGTGACCGATTCGTTGCATTGGGATGAAATAAAATAATGACAACTAATATCCGAGGTAAAAAGAAGACAACAATATAAATGGAGGCAGTTTACATTTCGCATGTCTCATACGCTACCCTTTGAAACAAAAGTGCTGCTCTCAGAGGCTATTCAACCAGTGCCAATGTATTTTGGAGTCGTTTGTATGTTATGATTTCTATGTCAATTATCGTTAGTATCATTTTATTTCTTTCTTTCTTTACAACCAAAAAAAATATTAACCAGGGCTTAACTGACTAATTACAAATATTATAAATAAAGCGATATATTTTCACTTCTTTAAAAAATCCGACTTGTAAAAGTTAAAAATACTAGAAAAAAATAGAGCGCTTAATTGAGATTTATAGAACGTCACAGTGGCAAGGGACACCAATATCAAATCAAGCGTGTTAACTTCGATGAGGTTTCTGTCCACGTTTACTAATTACACATTAATTTTGTCACGTTGCATGTAAAGTCAGTTCTTCAAAATCATGCTAACTTGCTCTCAATGGTTCAGAAGGTGGTGTCTTTTTTCGTGGTGGAGAGCACAGAGAACATAATGAAAATCATAGCCCTTTGATGGACATCCACTTTCCCAATACATGACTGAACCTGGATGTGGCTCCATAGCTGCAGATATTATTGATTGCAGGAAGTAGTATATACATGCCAGTTGAAAGGTATTTGAGGTGAAGGCCGTTTACGTTTTTAGTGTTTCAGTTGCTCATATATCTCGTGAGATAAACTCAGTTAATACATCACGTGACTGATTCATTAATTTAGATGAACGAAAATATCGTCAACAATGTCAGACAGAAAACAAATTAAAGGACAAAGCAATTCAAATTTCATAAAACATTACGTACCGTTTCAAAGATCCCTCTACATTAATCAATCAAAGGATTCAGTCATCAATGTGTCTAAAAGTCTGTAAACATTTAAAGTAAATGATAGTATGAAATTACGGAAATCGGACCAATTAAAATCAGTCAGTCATGATCGGATAGACTTAAAAGAGTACGATGATGGTTTGTTAAATGCAGGTTCCAACGAACGTAGGGTTGATCAGATAATCACAATAATAGTAGTAGTAGTAGTAGTAGTAGTAGTAGTAGTAGTAGTAGCATCTGTGTCTGTGACAACATAATTGCATAAAATATCATATCTGATAAGCAAATTTACAAATTTAGAAGTTTTACTTTTACTTGGCAAGCAGCAGAGAGGGTGAATCCTACAACGTTTTCAGACAAAATTTAGATTGAATCCTTAAAACGAGCCTTCCTACGATCTCATTTTAACCAAAAAAAAATGTCTCAGGGGCAAACCCTACAACGTTTTCAGACAAAAAATTGATTGAATTCTTAATGAGCTTTCCCTACGAAATCTCATTTTAACTAAAAAAATGAAAACGGAGATTTTACGATTTTTTAATCAATTTTGGTCGCAACTTGTTGTCATCCACCCTCTTCGCTGCTAAAGTTTTCAGTTCTGGGTTAATAATTCTTTTACGATTTTAACCGAATATTTGATCAAGTCCTTAGGACGAAAATCATTTATGATTTCACAAACAAACTAATCGCTAACACCTCTTCTTGTAAATCAATCAGATTATTTGACTGGTCGGTGAGTTTGAAATTAATTCTGGTTAATGAATTATTATGGCATCGCATGTAGACAGGATTAATTGGGTTTTCAATAATTAGGAATCCTGGAGGAGCTGTTGGTGCAAACGAATAAAGAATATATCCTTGCTGAGCTTGATTTGATCGTTCGAGATTAATTTGATAGCTTCCTTCGATAACATCACATACTAAATTGAGCGCAATCACCGATGAAATATTCACGTTGAACGGAGCGATATGCCTACCGCCACCGTCTGGGTCATTATTGTGTTTGAGGATTTTTATTTCCGGTGATGCTGTTTTTTTCCACGTATCATGAATTATTTTGAAACCAACATCGATGGCATCACTGAGAATTTTTTTTAGTTCTGGTACGTTATATCCTGGTAGTTTAAATGTTGGAATATCCTTAACGGGGATACCAAGAGTTAATTCAAACTCTGTTCTCGACTTGGGGTGATTATCATCTAGTATAACTCGAATAATTTGTGAATTAAATGTTTCCATGTCATTGATGATTTTGTTACATATTTCTACAACGCTGATAAATTCATCTCGGGTGAGAGAGCCGGATTTAATGGATATTAACAACAGTAAAAAATCATATTCCATCGCTGTGAAGTTTTCCATAATTTTAGGTTCGTTAACAACATAATATACCTCTTGACCCCTCCCCTCCTCCTCTTCCTCAATTGGGGAGTAGAAGAAATAAAAAAAATCTTCACTGGATTGGTAATCTTTATAACTTTTTATTGGATTATCGGGGTTTATTCTGTCGGTGATATAATCATTTTTTTGTGGTTCGGGTATATCAACGGTTCCCCCCCGGGGTGGTAATTCAGGCCATCCTAGTACGGTTCTTATCGAGCTGTTATAGATATCTACGACGTATCCTTCTGTGCTTATCTCAATTGCGGATGATAGCGTCGGCTCATGAACTGTTATAGCGATCTTCGATTCTGTTCCAGTAATCGATTTTATTCTACGCGCGAATTCATTATTGATTTGTTCTATTTGGTATGACCCTGTTGGTATCGAAACGACGTTCCAGTCTGGGGTACCGTCGTCTTTATTCTTATACGAGAACACCAGTGAATTATTGGGTTGTTGACCACCAAATGATTTTGATCTGATATTAGGCCAACTGTGATACACTCGTAGTTTTGCTAGCGCTGTCTCCTTCACTGGGACCGGAGAGGGGAAATTCACACTGAATTCTGGATTCGTTGATGTTATTGATATCATGCTTGTTTGTACTGGGTTCGTGTTCTCCACTATTCGTTGAAGTAATTCCTGCGGTGTTGTCATTGTTATTATACTCATGTTCTCGCTCTAATTTTGGTATCGATGAATCATAAATACTGACCATCACTGAGAACTCACAATCTGGTAATGTTGATATTATTGAGATCATTTTGTTTTTTGGGTTCGTGTTTTCTGATTCCATCGGTGTTGTCATTGTTATTATACTCATGTTGTCGCTCTAATTTCGATATCGCGGAATCAAAAATACTGACCATCGCTGAGAATTCACTATCTGATATAATCGTATTATCGAGTGACGACGATATCATCAATGATAATTGCGAGTATGCGGTTGATGCAATATGAAATTGAAGTAAGTAATTCTGCAGTTTACTCTGGCTGCATGATGATATCTTTTTTGCTATCCCGGTTGATATACCCCCGATTGTAGCCACCGCAGAAATGCAAATTGGAACTACGACCGGGGCAATCATTGTAACAGATGCTAGTATTATTCCGGCACCAGTGAGAACGCTTGACACCGAGTATATAATAACATCAATTGCGGTGATTCTTCGTCGGTATTTTTTTATTTTTATTTGATACTCCTCAGTGAGGGTTTTGAGTCTATTCTGAAATTCTCTGACCTGATCATAGCGACATTGAGTTGATGAAATCATTTTTATTTTAAAAACACTAGCGTTTTCAATTGTGAAATCCGAACGATTTAGTTATTTACTTAAATCCGCTACGAATTCCACATACCATGATACCGAAGTTTTAGCCAAATGTTTATCAGTAGATGTTATCGTGAACTTTTCAGTTGTATCCTTGTCGATGATCGTTGAAATCGTATTGTTGACCCCGGATGAACTCGACGATAATATATTAAATTGAGTCGTTGTTACTAGTGTTAATCGATAAATACCCTTAACGGTTGCAGTGATATCTAATTTGTTGTTTGTAGGTGTCCACAAAAATGATCCGTGTTGGATTGTATATACTACGTTATTGGTTTTCTCATGAGGAATTTTTGTTTTTTCAATGATTGTTATCATCCTCGAAAAATCACCTTTGACGGCTTCGATGAAAGTTTTCGTCTCATCGATGGATTTTTTAATATCCGGGAGTTTTATTTCAATTTTATCTAACGGGGTTCCAATAAATTTATCAATGATATTTCTACGAAATGATATAAACTGTTTTCCGTTTTCTTCAATTCTAGATTCAAGTGTTGTTAGTACAACCACAGAATTGTTTAACTCATCGTTGAGAGTTTTTAATCGATCTGTAATCGTCGAAACGAGTACACCCGGTTTTAGTTTACCCTGATCGGAAAATAACGCGATAGTATCCTCGATTGCGTTTTGTTGTTTAACCAAAATATCATCCAGAGAAATATTACTGGTTTTCAATTTACCCTGATCCGAAAATAACGCAACGGTGTTCTCGATTGCGTTTTGTTGTTTAACTAAAATATCATCCAATGACACATCACTGGATTTCAATTTACCCTGTTTGTCTTGAAATACAACTATTTCATTAGGATCAACATTTGTTAAGTTCAACGTCTCAGCTGTTTCATCTTTGATTAGTTTTTTTACATCCTTGACAGAATCAGGTGGTGCAGTGTCATCGGGTTTGGGTTTCAAAGATCTCCCCCAAATATCAATCATGTTATTGTAAAACTCTTTCTCTCTCTAAAATCGTTTTTGACGACTTCGTCGTTGCCAGCGATTACTAGTGTATTCATTAACGACAACATGTGGTGGTTTTCCGCTTGGGTTACTCAAGGAGTTAGAAATAGCGTCAAGGACATTTAATACTTCGCTGCCGCATATTGGTGGGTCAATCATCGTTTGTGTTGGTAGCGTAGAATACCAAGTCTTCATTGGAAGGGTTTTTATATACCGCATAAACTCTTTTGGTGGGGCTAATCCATATGAATCAAAATAGACAATCCCACGTGGATCAATAGCGTATGCAACCCAGTGAGTTCCAGGTCCGGTGCTGTTATCTAAATTAATGATTCCGGTTTCAACGCTGTTTGGTTGATGTGGTAATTGATCTTTCATAAAGACACCTCTGAAGTTTTTAATCGCGAGTTTTTTAGCAGCATCCATTAAATCAAAATTGGACATAGGAACCATAGGTTCCTGAATTAATAAATCGTTCCTGGTAGTCTTAGACCCTTTCCGCTGTACCACGAATACGGGGTTCCTGGTAGTCTTAGACCCTTTCCCTTTTTTTTATATCCTTTCCCAGTTGCCTTCTTTAGTGCCATTCCTGCTGCAGTACCAACGGCTCCTAACGCTGCCGCTTTAGCCACCGCTGGGGCTGCTGCTGCAATCAATGCTGGAATCGCAGCTAACAACGGAAATATACCGCCTGTTTTAATCATATTTTTGATAGCAGCCGCAGAGAGAGTAATCTGAACACCTTTTTTGGCTGCAAGTGCATCATTGAAATGTTTCACCTGACGAGTTGTCAGCGATAGTTTATTTGCACCACCAGTCATTTGGTTAGGTTTCAACGTGATTGTGGTTCCACATTTTTTAGCTGATTCCGATTGCAATTTTTTTAATTGACCGGGAGTTAACGCAACACTAATAACACTATATGACATGTTATACATAATAGATTGATTCTAATTCAATGAAAAATCGAGAAAATCAATCAAAGATTTTCCACTGGTGCATCTACCACTCTCATTCTTCCACCAACACCTTCGAGTAGCATTGATTTATCACTGAGAATGACAGCAACCGCTCTATAATTCGGGATAAGGATAGGAGGTACCCCACCAACTGGTGGACCAGTCGGACGGGTTACACGGGCTCTAAAGTGTATATCAACGACAGATTGTCTTGTTAAATCAAGATGTTCAAGTGAAAAGTAATAAATCGGATAGAGGCTTTTAAAATCCAATTGCGATATTTGCAAACCAGTATCCACATTTTGATCACGTGCCATAAATGACAACAGGTTATGATAGACACGTGCAATATGATTCTGACCGTAATCAATTTGTATATCCTCGGATGGTTCCTGCTGTCCGTTTATTCTCAGCGAGACTTCATTAACACCTAACTGATCAAATATCATATGGCTTCGTTCTTGATTACCAACTCGCGCATTATTCTGTAACGCTACGAATATATGACGTGGAGCTGAAACACCTTGTTTTGATGCCAGGTGCCATGTGAATGTACCATCAACACTGTCTTGTTTAATATCCGTGGTCACTGATAACCAACTCAACAATGATTTTCCTCCTTGGTCCATAAATGATAGTAGTCGCTGTTCTTCTGTGATTGATGGAGTTAATACTGGCATCCACAATGATAGTTTTGTTAAAATGACTTTACCGGGAGCAACCCCAGCATTACGCCAGATTGCATCATCATCAGTACCCTTTCGTACAAGCGCTACTGTGTGTTTAGCTCCATAAATAACTTTTCGGACGTTTCTACAGAATCCAAATATATGATGCAGTGGAATCGCACATGAAAATCGTCGACGCTGCCCATGCAACGTTGCTGCTACACGTGTTGCAAATCCTAAATTGAGATTACCATTAACGCCTCCGAGAATATCAAACGCAGCTCCGGGTCTAGTTCGACGTTCTGGATTAGCTGCTTCCTGTTGATCGGCTTCTGCATTATCTCTTGCTGTTAACACTTTAATGAATTGAAGGTGATCAGCGTTATCAGAGGTATCCTTTGCAAACATCATAGATGGACCCGCTGATCTTGTATAATCATCAGAATATCTCGCTAACCCTATGACTGTTGTGGCCACATCAACTTCACGGTCAATGGATTCAATTTCTTTTCCATCAATGAGATATCTAGCGCTTTCAAATAACGCCATTATGCCGTTATTAACAAAACCAACTCGGACATTTGCGTTATTGTCATATGGGGTATCAGCTGCAACATTTGTTACAAGTTCTCCTTCTACTTCAATAAATGCCTCACACGGTAGAAAATATTTACTGGTATCATGAACTTGAAGTTCAATTCGCGATCGGAGATCTGGTTGTACTGCGTGATAAGAATAAAATTGAAAATCGCGTACAGAATCATTCTTGCCAACTGGGGCATCCATATCAAATGCTGGATCAGGTGACCTTTTGAACATTTTATTCTATTTATCAGAGTCTAAATCACAATTTTTCATTTCATCGTCGTGTTTTTTTAAAGCCACTTCCTGCTATCATGTTTGCTATCATGTTATTTTGGTCCCCTTGATTTATCAAGGGGGTCACCATCGACGCTAATTTTTCGTCTACTGCGTTATTTATAATTCTACTAACACTTGCAGGCATTTCCGCTGTAGACGGTAACGGTTTCTTTTTTCGTCTCACTAATGATGTTATTTTATTCTTCGCAGCTGAAAACGCTTTTCCCGCAAGATCTCCAACAGCACCAATACCCTTATCACGAATAACATCAATTGCTTTCTTTCCTAGTTGTTTAGCCAACGGCATCACTTTTGGAGCCATTCTCGCAAATAACCCTGCAATGGTATTGCCTAAACCATCTCCGTAGTATGCTCTATAAACCGGAAACCGTGAATTAACTACGTAGACGGGGGTTGGTTTATCATGATTGTAGTGTATGATCATTATTTGAAATCAGAAACAATTTTTCAATTGGAAACGCTAGCGTTTTTATTCAATCCCGGTGATTAATCACTGTGATAATCCTCCACTAACTCGCCAATGAAATCTCGATATGTGCTGATATCTATGATACCACCCTGAAATAATCGTCTACAGATATCAGCTGCTTCATTAATTATTTCCGGTGAGTTATTTCCAGCTCGGAAACCTCCTACAAGAACTTCTAATCGTGATATATCATTGATAACACTACCAGGACATGTCGTGGTAGAGTCAAAGACATCCTTTGGATTTCCAATCGAATATCCCTTTCCGCTTGTTTCCTCAGTTGTACCAGTTGCGCCCTCACTATCATCAAGTAATTTCCTTTGTCGGCCTCGACTTTGTTGTTTTTGTATACCATAGCTATCAACTCCTACTTTAAAAGATCTATACTCAACTGTATCCTTTTTCAAATTACCAGTAATCCCCTTATTCGTTTTATATAACCAATCTACCCAGTCGTCTCGTTTAATTCTACTGTTTTTATACTCGTCTTTTAAAAACTCTTCCCTTGAATAATATTTTTGGGCAGCGAAAACGCCAAAGTCCGCATAATCGTTGGGTTTTATTAATTGATGTCGTTTGATTTCTGTTATAGCTTCTTCGGTGAGTTTGTCTATAAAGGGGATACCTTTTGGGGTGACGACATCAACAGGTTGTGGTTCAGGCGCAGAATCATCAATATCAGCTAATCGTTCATACTCGCGCTGAGTTTTTATATCACTGGATAACTGTTGTATCCCTGCGCGTGTTTGTCCGGTCTCTGCTGCTATCTTTTCAAGCGTATCAAGCAGCGGCGCCTTCTTTACTCGTTCTCGCTCAGGAATATCTCCGTATATCGCTGCTTCAGTAAACTTTTTCAACTCTTTGGTCGCACTTGTTATCGGAGTAAACAGTTGTTCACTTGACACAGAAAAGTCAGTCTGCGCTTGTTGTCGTTGTTGCAGTTTATTCCGTACAGAGTCACGAATTGGTACAAATCTCCTGATTGCATCCAGTCGTTCACGAGCCAATCGGGTTGTTAATGCTTCATTGACCATTATTTGAAATCAGAAACAATTTTTCAATTGCAAAACAATTTTTCAATCCCGACCTAACACCATCGTGGAAGTGTTTTAACATCTCTATCAATGATGGGGAAAGTGTCATAATTGTATATAAAAATAATTAATATCACACTTTCCCCACTTTTCCATTTGATCAATCCGAACCAGCCATCAATTTTTTATTCACTGATTTCAACAGTTTTAATCAAAAAATGCTAAAAAAAAATTAAAATCTCTATGAGGGACGGTCACAATCAAATAATGATAAATGGTTGGTCAATCAAAATTGTTCATTTTCTTGAATTAACGCCCGTAGGTTTCTAACTTTAGAATTAACCTCCTTTTTCAATTCGTATTCGTACCCCAATTCTTTTCGTATTCGTTCTACCATGGTATACTACGGAGCGAACACACTTACGTCACTGGAAAATGCGAGAGAGTCCTTAATAGAATTCTGAATTCTTTTGATGAGCGCATACTTCTTTGGTAGCATATACTTGGTAGTGCTAACTCCGTATTCTATATCCTGAAAATCAGACATGATTTGATCAGGATTTAACCCATCTGATAGTTCAATATCCCAACTTTTCAATTTTGAAATCTCGGATATGATGCTATTCATGTTTTCAGAATTCATTATTCTATAATAATGATATTTTTCTAAATGAAAAATATGACGCATTAGACATAACTAAATTGAATTTTTTGTCCCGTCCTTTTTGAAATAGCCGATCGACAAACCCCCTCTGCAACGAATCGTACTGAGGCTCTACAAATATTGAAATACTTGCCGGCTTCATATATTGATTTAAATATTTTTTCTTCGTTAGTTGTTGTATTCAAAGATTTTACTGGTCTCGCTTTTTTTGAGCAAATGCCAGTCTCTCCTCTTTTCAAATTCTCACTTTGTGTGATAGCTTGCAGATTTGATAAAGAATTGTTCCTTGGATTAGAATCCTTGTGATCGATAACAAAACCATTTTTGATCAATCCATTGAAACATTCAAATACGAAACGATGATTGTAATATTTCTTCTTTCCAACAGTAAAGAACAAATACCCCATACCATTATCCCACCCAACTGGGTTCTTCAGTCTACAGTGTCTTACAACACCATCACTGGATGCTTCATAATTTGTACTCACTGGGTGTGGTCTGAATTCCTGGTTCATTAGTATACTATACTATTTGTCTAATTCATTGACTGATCCATTGCAGTGATTCATTATACATAAACCTTTCATTTAGACACTTGTTTTTAGTATAGCATGAGGGAGTTCAAGAGATTGCCTTCGAAAAATGCTGATAAGGAGTTTAAGAGATTATTGAAAATCAATCCTAGATTTAATCTCGATAAACCCAAAAAACGTAACAAACGTCCAATAGACGGAAACATGAAAGAGTTTAAGAGATTATTGAAAATCAATCCTAGATTTAATCTCGATAAACCCAAAAAACGTCCAAGAGACGGAAACATGAAAGAGTTTAAGAGATTATTAAAAATTAGTCCTAGATTTAATCTCGATAAACCATAAAAACGTCCAAGAGACGGAAACATGAAAGAGTTTAAGAGATTATTGAAAATCAATCCTAGATTTAATCTCGATAAACCAAAAAAACGTCCAAGAGAGATTACCCCTGGAAAGATGCTCAATTCAATCTCGATATAGTTTCTAATACACCAAAGAATACAATTCTTGATAAAGCCATGATTAGTAAAATCAGAGACTGTTTTAATGAATTCAAGCGTGATGGAGCATCTTATTGTTGGTCAACATTTCGAATTGATGGTGTTGTTGATGCTACCATGAATGATGAAAAATCAGCAGTGATAATTTCACGTGTTGGGGAAAAAAGACATTTTTTCCGAATCAAATTCATTATCGAAGTCGATGGCAAATGGATTATTAAGGATAAATTTGAACCAATCCTCAAGAATAAAAAAGCTGTCATTGTGAGTAGAGATTCCAAACCAGGGATTCTAACCGGCATTGACAAACCATACTACGAAAGATCTTATCCCGTAACAGCAATGGTTTATGGGATATATCCGTTAAATGATAAACCCGATATCGCAAAACTAGCTCCTATGAAATATTCTTCAGGGCTTAATTGTGTAGCAGAACGAATAATAGAACACTTCACAAATGCATCCCGAGGAAATAAACTAACTGATCTGCGACGTAGGAAAATAACCGAGTGGGAACTGACAGTGAAACAGCATGGTGCAAAGATTTCTGATATAGCTAAATTAGAAACATCATTACGATTCCCAATAACCGTTATGACGATAACCGCAGAGGTTTTATACGAACCGAAATATAACAAAAATGGAGCGCCAATACAGATTATTGATCATAACAAACACGCGTGGACACCTGCGGTAACAATATTTCCACGAGAACGAACCGTGAAATATATCCCTAAGGAGTTCGTCGGGGATGTTTTCTATGAAGAGAAATTATTCGATGCTATTCATGCGTTGTGTAAGGATGATCCTGTGTCAGTGTGGTTACTTAGAAGTGATGAAGAATTCGATCAATTTGTAAAACCAAATGGTGAATTATATCGCATTGAAGAATTAGATAACAGAATGAGAAAAATCGCTAGTGATTTTTCACCGGAGAATTCCCATGAAAAACTACTCACGGATAGTTTTACTATTCCATCAGTGGTAGCTCACTTCGCAAGAGAAAAAAACTCATGGCGTCCAACACGAAATGATTTTCTCGAGGATGTTAAATTGAGTTGCGTCGAATTTGGTCATGGAGGACTGTGGAATACGAAATACTCACGTGATGGTATGATTTCAATTGATATATCCGCGTGTTATCCCGGAAGTTTTCTCGGGTATGGGGAATGCGCTGAGTACTTCAAACGATTTGGACACCCCACGCATGAAATGACTCGTGTTGCGATTAATGGACCATTGCCTGATTTTGATTGAACCGGATTCGCTCGTGTGATATCATTTGAATTAGCTACAGGGTTACATCCGTGTAGTTATGTTTGGCTCGGTAGACACCTATCTGAAAAACACTGGATGCCAATAGTGCTATTGAGATATATGATTGATTGTGGTATGCTAATATCGTTGATTGTTTCCGAGGCTATTATATGCTATCGAGCTCAGAAAGAAGTTTGGCTACCACAACCCGATCTAGATAGAATAATCAATGAACTACGAAAACAGTTTCCTAGATTTCAGTGAAGAAGAAATCATAAATTGGTCTAAGAAGTTATTTGAAATTAAAAAAGAACAAGCAAAAGATCTCGGAAGAAGAATAATCGGTAAATTTACCCAGGGTGGACGATACGATAACGCAAAATACTCTTCGCGGTTGATCATAGATGTCGCTGAATACGATTTTATTGTAGCGGATTTAATGAAACAGGGAACACTTGTATCCCGTAAGGATGCTTTTCTATCCAATGGTGAGAAATTAGGTACGGTTGTTACCTACTGTGATGGATATAATTCCCAGTACACACATTTGAGAAGTTCAATGCTAGCCTATGCTTCTATTAATCTATTTTCGATGATAAATAGATTTCCTAATACCGCGGTTAGAGTGGCCACTGATTCGATGTATATACACAATAAGTACAAATCAGCTGTAGCGGCATTCACAGATCCCGAAGAAAATTGGGGGCGTTGGCGATTTAAAAAGGAGATGCTACATGAGTATTGTGAATCCGCAGACGTTGCCATGGATGATAAATATCTTTGTTGTAACCGTATTGAAATTCAATCAGAATTTTCTAATGCACCACCGGTATCTGATCCAATATGTAGATATAAGACAGTTTATTTAAACGGTTGTGGTGGGTCAGGAAAGACAACTCGTGCAATTGAATTATTTCGTCGTGGAAACGCTAGCGTTTCTAACATGATTGTGCTAACACCGACTCACAGACTCGCCAGAGAGATGATACAACGAGGGGTAAATGCTTGCTTTTATCACAGTTTTTTTCGATGGAAGGGTGACAAATGGACTCCTGAGCGTATGGGTGATAAATTCATTCCTGAAATCATAATTTGGGATGAAATATGCACAGTGTCATTAGATGTATTAAAAACATTTCTTGAGTGGTTGTTAAACAAAAACACAAAAGTCGTCATGTGCGGGGATCACGGCCAACCACCACCATTTGTCGGTGCATCTCCACATGAATGGCTAAAGGGTTTTGTAGACTACTATGAAGAAATCACCACTGATTATAGATCACTTGATGAACGATTACGCGAGTTCAAAGCGCTAAATAGATTACAACCGGATAGAATCCAATGCGAAATAGCGCGTGAAGTGATTTCAGAAACCCCAATGAATGATTTCTGGGAAGCGTGGAGACCAAACGATTTGATCATTGCAAGTAGAAAAATAGTCAGGGATACACTTCAGATGAAGTTATTTGAATTGCATAAAGAAAAATTTGCAACGCTTCCAGTACCCCTTTGTTATAGGCCATCGGATACACGAAAACAGAATATTGAAGTTGATATTCCAGGACAGAGTGAAAAACAAATTCTCGTATTAAATGATATTGTGCTGGTTGATATCAATGTCGTTAAAGATGCATTGCGTGCTAATAAATCCCCGTGGACGCTAGGATACGCAGCAACAATACACTCTTCACAGGGATTGACTATATCGAATACAATTGTTTGGATGGTGGATAATCACATCGAATGGTCAAATTTAGTCTATCTCGCAGTATCCAGAGTACGAAACATAAATCAACTTCGAAGAGTTGTTTTCGATGATAATGACACAACAATAAGTGATATCGATGTTAGCATCATTAATAAAAAAAACTCTCCGGTTACAAACAACAGGACAAAAAAAAAACAACGAGAATTTGATATTGATGCTGAATTAATAATCACTTTGAAGAAACAACAGAATAATCACTGCGCGAGTTGCAATTGTATAATGCGTTGGCAGTATTCGGATAAGGATCCTCGCCAATTCACCGTAGACAGAAAAAATAACAATCTCGGTCATGTCAGAAATAATGTGATGTTGACTTGTCTTGAGTGCAATAGACGCAACGGTGCTAGTTAAGACCATGCGGTGGCAATTGAGTATCATCGGGAATCACTTGTAGTTGTTGTCGAGTAAAACCCCGCTGAGGAGCAGTTGAATCCAGTTTATAGACTGGAGGTCTACCAGTTGATCGTGTTATACTAGATATCTTATGCGTAGTGACGCTCCAAATAGGATCAGTAGCCCTTTTTCTACCCCCTTCAAGCTCTCCTGGTTCGTATAAGTACCTCACAATGACACTACTACCAAGAATTGGTTCTTTGAAATCTTTTTGTGGTTGTACGGGTATTGACTTCTTTTTAATCGCGTTGATAGGTTTCATGTTGATTGTTCTAGTAATCTCGTTATTCAGTGCAGTAATCACAGATGGTAATCTTTTAACCCATTCACTGGATCGCTTTTCTTGAATGAATTCTTTTGCGTATTGATATCCAAATAACCGCTCAGCAATCGTCCGATTAAATCGTTCTACAATGGCCTGATCGCGATGTAGCGCAGTATGCCCTCGTCGTATGGTGACATTATGATGTTTCATTGTAGATAACACTGCACCCTGAAATTCCTTGCCAGGATCAACCTGCAATAGATTTGGCCAGTGCAGAAGACCTCGTCGATAAATCCTTTCAAATGCAGAAGCGACTTCAGTGGCTGATTTTGTTTTTAACGGTTCTGCTTCTTTGTATCGACTTGCAATATCAACTACGGTTAAAGCGTATTTGTAACCACGATCATGTGGCAGAAATAATATATCAGCCTGATGAACTTCATTAGGAGCGGTCACATCAAAATGCGAGAATTGAATTTGTTTAGGCGGTGGTAGATAAATTTGCCATAGTGCCTGTTTGGATAACCAATGAGCCGCAGTGGTTTTTTTCACTTTTGCAGCTCTAGCGAGTTTATTGATTGCAGCGTTACCCCTCCAGTATCCCCTCGGAGAATAATAAATTGATTCCATATTATTAATTACCAGCACCTAACATCAATTTACTTTTCATAGCCGATTTTATCAAAAATGAAGACAATTTTTCTTTGAAGGATTTATCAGGAATAGCATTTAACGCATGAATTAATTTCACATCTGCTAGATGCCTGTGTTGCAGATTGCTGCTTTTATAAGCAACATCATGAAGGTGACAGGCCTTATCAATGGCGTTTATTGGTTCTTCACCGGGGTTGGGTTGATTTTGATTATTGAGTCTGATATCAAGTCTGGTTCCCGGTCCACAGTAGCTATATCCTGGAAGGTGCTTTTCTCCGGGGTATTTTGCCCATGGGGTTCCAGGGAGTTTTGCTAATTTGGCTGCGATATCACCTCCTCGTTTTTTTTTAAAGGTTCCTTGGGTTTAGAAACAAATCTAAATTTCTTTGTACTACATTGTACGCATTTACCAGAAAGCGATGATCGGTTATTTTTTGTTGTAATCGTCGTCAAGTCATCTGTGCCAGTACGTTTTTTACACTTCACACAATATAGATCCATAATTTATATATAGAAATATGGATATAATTGATTTTTCAGCGACTAAAACAAGAGAACCAATTAAGCATCATGCAGCGCTACCAAACTCTATCCGGATGATTATAATCGGGCCATCTGGATCCGGTAAAACGCAATTGTTACTCAATTTAATAATGAGATGGATGAAATGGGATAAGTTGTATTTAATTGCCCCTAGCGTAGATGATCAACGATGTTATGAAGTGTTAAAGGATTTTAACGAGAATGCATCAGAAATTAAGGGTGAGAACGCCATTGATTTTATAACCGATATCGATGAAGCACCGAGTATTGATGATATTGATGGAGATATTAACAATTTAGTCGTATACGACGATATAATGTTGGATAAACAAAAAAATCCTGCTAGAATATTTTCCCGTGGGCGTCACAAAAACACTGACGTGATATATGTCACTCAACGCTACACTCAGGTTCCAAAAGTCATCAGAGATAACTGCAATATTCTTTCTGTATTCAACGGAGTTGATACTCATACTCTTAGAAATATTTGGCAGACATGGTGTTCTGATATGGACTTCAATCAATTTAAAAACTTCTTTAGTCATGCTTAGTCAAAACCACACGGATTCGCAACAATAAATTTACATGATCCTCGGACACGATATCGTATCGGACTCGATCAAATATTCGGTTAAAATCATTTATTATTTTTTGTTAACCCAGTGATGAAATCACTAAGCAGCAGAGAGGGTGGATGACAACAAGTTGCGACCAAAATTGATTAAAAAATCGTAAAATCTCCGTTTTCATTTTTTTAGTTAAAATGAGATTTCGTAGGGAAAGCTCATTAAGATTTCAATCAATTTTTTGTCTGAAAACGTTGTAGGGTTTGCCCCTGAGACATTTTTTTTGGTTAAAATGAGATCGTAGGAAGGCTCGTTTTAAGGATTCAATCAAAATTTTGTCTGAAAACGTTGTAGGATTCACCCTCTCTGCTGCTTGGCACCCTATCACATTGATCATGCGGACGTGGAATTAAACGATTCAGTAAATTAAATAGCAATATTACTACAACTACTACTACTTATAATAATAATAATAATAATAATAATAATAATAATAATAATAATAATGGAAGTAGACAAACCAAAAGATCAGGAAAGACCTTTCCAAATATTAGCTCAGGACCTGACATTAAAAGGAAATCACAAACGTTCCTGATATTAGTGCTGATGCCACTACTACTACTACTACTACTACCACATCATTATCATCATCTTCAATATTATTATTGTTGTTATTGTTAAATTAATGTATATTTAACATATATATAATGATCTGTTTGTACAATGCATACGACACAGACCCGACTCTAAGTACGTAAAAGCCTACACAAGCTGACCACAGTGGTGACCATAACATCTTATGTGATATGTCATTGTGTTGTGGTCAGTAAAGTGATAATGCGTATTAAGGATTTGGACAGTTCATAAAGAGTCAGCCAGTTAGAACCATTTTAAACATCCTTTTGCCCCTGTATACCTAGAAAATTGAAAACATCCTTATTGCTCGATATATATATATATATCTACTTCAGGCCCACGGGCTGATTTTAAATGGCCCCCAGAGTTCGAGCAATGTTGGTACATTTAGATAAAAATGTCAATGGCCTACGTTGATAGTATATTTTCTTAACCGGGTAAAACAAATATGAATACATTTTAATAGTCGTTACGTTTAAGTTTTCTGCTGCGGCCATCGGCTGTAGGAAAACGTTTTTAGTGGCACATAGTCTCACAAAGGTTGGGCAGCACTGATCAAGAACATTATAAACATCCTTGTACCTCGTTATCTACAAAACATTGTAAACATCCTTGTACCTCGTTATCTACAAAACATTGTACACATCCTTGTACCTCGTTATCTACAAAACATTGTAAAGATACTTGTACCTCGTTATCTACAGAACATTGTAAACATCCTTGTACCATATATATATATATATATATATATATATATATATATATATATATATAGAGAGAGAGAGAGAGAGAGAGAGAGAGAGAGAGAGAGAGAGAGAGAGAATATTGTAAGCATCCTTGTACCCCTGTATATCTATAACATTGTAAACACCCTTGTGCCCCTGAATATCTAGACCACTGCACACATCTCTGTACCACGATATATTTAGAACATTGTAAACAGCTTTGTACTTTGTATATCTAGAACACTGTAAACATCTTTGTACCCCTGTGTATCTATAACATTGTAAATATCTTTGTATCTCTATTTATCTAGAACACTGTAAATATCCTTGTACCCCTGTATATCTATAACATTGTAAACACCCTTGGGCTTCTATACATCTAAACCATTGTCAACATCTTTGTACCCCTATTTATCTAGAACATTGTAAACATCGTTGTACTCTTGTATATCTAGAACATTGTAAACATCACTGTCCTCCATTTATCTAGAAAATTGTAAACATCGTTGTACCCTTGCATATCTAAAACATTGAAAACATCATTGTACAGCTGTACATTTTAAACATTGCAAACATCTTTGTACCCCTATTTATCTAGAACATTGTAACCATCCTCGTATCCCTGTATATCTAGAACATTGTAAACATCCTCGTATCCCCGTATATCTAGAACATTTTAAACATCTTTGTACGTATACAACGATACGTCTAGAACATTTGAACCATCCTTGCACCTATATATCGTAAGTTGTAAGTGGAGTCATGCTGAAAATAACAACCATCCTGATATGCCGTGTATAATTCGATGTCAGATCTGGGCCTATGCAGTTTGAAGCTGGACTTGACTTAAAAGCTAGAAAATATGTTATATACTATATAGAACACTGATTAAGCTCTGAAATATTCAACTGGTTAAAATCGAGTTAAAATCTTGTTGCTCTTTTATTAGGAGATTTTTACAACCTTTCTAAACTAGTAAAGTACTGTTAATGTAGTCTGGTCCTTTGTTCACCTGCCAACTTTACAGATGCCAGAAATCAAATACAAAATCTCCTCATCAAATAATGGCGATAAACCTATGAACAATACATAAACTAGTAGACTCTGTATTCAAAGGTTTACGATATAGATATTCGTAATTTAGAATAAACCTCCTTTTTGTACAATTTTGATTTTTTTAATTAAAACAGATTATATACGTAAGATTTAATGTTGACACACTGTTGAAATAAGCGAAAAAAACTAAGAGAATCATCAATCTGAAATGAGTGACAATTTGCTCAGTTCGTGTCGGAAGAAAAGATTTTTCAGCAAGTGGAGTCTTTCCTATATTAAAAAAAATACCAACAGAAATGTTAAAAATGGAGGATGTAACCAAGTACAATATTTCTCTTCCTATTTCGTTGTGTTTTGTGGGCTTGGCATGACTTAGATCCTTAATAATACCTCTTGAAAAGTATAGGAATAAATCCATATTTCCATTACGTCAGAAATTAATAAGGAAGAGTAATAATAATTGATTGAAATTTACTTTTAACTTCCAGAAGACCAACTCAAAATCACAGTAAACATGCACAGTAGTCTCTCTTGTTAGTGACGTTGCCTTACAATACTGTAGCTGTTGTACTATCATAATCAAATTATGTGTGGCTTGATATTCAACTTGGATAATAACAGTTTTGTTTTATTCTGTTATTTCCTAGCTAGACGTGTTTAAACTTTATCAAAATCCAGACACAAGCGTAGCTTGGCTACTTTAGCGGTTAGTGAACACTTACAGACAAGATGATCATGCCCATGGCACTGATATGGAAATAATTTAAAGAACTACCCAACTCGACGCTTACGCATTCCAATTTAAGAAGCTATTTGCTGAAAACCTTTTCACAAATAATTTACGGTCTAATACAGAAACATAAAGGTTTAGGAACGCGCAATATGATACATGCCGAGAACCAGAATCTATATTTGAATCTATTACGTAGAATCCTTGAGACGACTAATAGTCACTCATTACCTTACTTAATATAGCCATGTATATTATTCAATCGCGACGGCTATAAACCGATATCATTATTTTGACACATCCGTAATTTAAAATATCGATTAAACCATTTACAATGAGCGGTTGATTGTATAGTATAGAAGGATAGATCCTGTTGCACTAAACACAAATCTTGTGAATGATACTGTAATTCAAGAAAACTCATTTTCTTTTCAAATGTTAATAATATTCAAAATTAGGAAGAATTGTACACTTACGTATTACTGGGTAAAGCCATACATGTCTAAATGAATGTGCCGGTTTAAATCTTTTTAGTTGTCTCGCTGGATTAGAACAATACATTAAATATTGTTATATGGTATAAGTATTTTAATTAGCCACTTACTAAAAATCAGTGATTTTTGTCCCGATGCATGGGTTTCAGCTGAAATATGCGTTGAATTTCCATGCTTTATTATTAAAGCAGGAATACCTCCATTTATTTTGATTATACATATATATTACGTAACATGAGTGGTCCAAAGGGCGCCACTGATGACTTTGCTTAGCGACAATCTGTCTCCATGTTACCTTCGTCTACACTGCTTTGAGACTTTGCAAAGTCATTTCTTGTCCACTCGAGGTTATCTTCTCGTCTCTTTTTCTGTCTGTCTCGATTTCTCTTTCCTTTCACTATGCCCTGTAGGATTGTCTTTGCAGGCCAGATGATCGTGACGCGTGACCATGCCATCTTTGTTCTTAATACGGTCCAATTGCTTTTCTGATTCTAAAGCTCACATACACATACACATACACACACACAATTATATATATATATATATATATATATATATATATATATATATATATATATATATATATACACACACACACGCACACACACACACAGGGTATAGCTTCATCCCTTTCTAAGCATGTTTTGCTGGTAAAGATTTTGATGTGTCCCTTCATGTTTCTTCAGTTACATATTGAGTTTGCGTTGCCGTCCATTATGACGCGTTTTTGTGATAGATAAGAATTGAATTAGGAAATTTATCAGTGTTTCACTTTGTTCTGGTCGGTCATGTTTAAGTAATAGTTTTATCCATTAATTGCAAAGGTTTGGGATTTTACTTCCTCGTGTCGACTTGCCATCAATAGACTAGTTTCCTTACCCTTTGCCCTTGCTAGCTTGAACTTGGGTTAGTATTTCCATTTCATTGGATAGTGGTCTGATATCGTGTTTTCCTTGCCCTTTTTCCCTTTTTTGTTGGACTTGTTGTTATATCAGTGATTTTTGACAGTGTCATGTCGTGTTTGTCCTCGTGTGGTGACTTTGTATTTGCTACTTTTGTTTGTGGGATACCTTGTGTGTGTGAGGACTTGCAATAACTAGATCATATTTCTGAGTTTGATAGATAGATAGATAGATAGATAGATAGATAGATAGATAGATAGATAGATAGATAGATAGATAGATTAAGGCTTCTATAATATTTGCATGTTAAAACATTTTATAAATTAAATAATTAGTTATTCAAATAAATAAAGTGTCTACATGAGGTTACACAAGTGTGCTAATGATTTCTATTTTACCGTGTCATCATCTTTCTTGTGGTTATATTACACGAGGCACAATACTGTTTCGACCTATACTGTAGTTTTGTTAATGCCTATACGGTAGTTTTGTTAATGCCTATACTGTAGTTTTGTTAATGCCTATACTGTAGTTTTGTTAATGCCTTCTGGTTAGGGCTTGTGTTTAAATGAACATAAACGGTATGCGTGATGTGTTTCCTTTGTTAACCCTTTTTCAATTTGCTTTCAAGAAAGAGAGAAACTGTGTGACCTGTCAAATTCTCAAGGTCAGGAGACTGCGTGTAATAGTCAAACAAACAAGATATCTGCTGGTCAAATAAAACCTTAGATGAATAATCATGGTGCATTCGGTGACAAATTAAAATGTCTTTAACGTCGACAGCCTTCAAAACTGTATGCGATAACAATTGATGCTATGCTGCCGCAGCTCCTACGTCATTTAACATTGACTTATGAGAAACATCATCCTGTTAATGGGCAAAACCAGCTTCGGTAGCCAATCCCTTATGTTGACTATATTTAGATAGGGTTAAAACATCGGATACTTCGCTTCCTCATGTTCGCGTCTATTGTGACTTTTGTAGACAATACATTAATGTTAGGGTCTGAAGATATCATTGGATATTACACACGTTTGGAATCTTGGTTGTTCTATTGTTGAATAAACACAACCACTTTGGGTCCATGTTTGTAATTTAAAGTTGTAGCATGAAATATTCTTCAGAAACCCCACAAAATCTCCCAGTGTGTGGTGGGGTAGGAATATTGTATTCAATTACATCCCTACCCCACCGCACACTGGGAGATTTTGTGGGGTTTCTGAAGAATATTTGGAGAGAGAGAGAGAGAGAGAGAGAGAGAGAGAGAGAGAGAGAGAGAGAGAGAGAGAGAGAGAGAGAGAGAGACTCTTTTGCAGTTGAATAACCAGTGCTGCAAGGCAAAAACTGGGTTTACCAGAACACCCGGAAGTGTAAATTGTCAGTGTTAGAATGGTATGAACTGTGTTTAAAAGAAAAACCAGGAGTGTAAATTGCCAATTTCAGAATGGTTGCCCAGATCACCCGCAAATGTTAATCGGTGCCCTACCATAAGTCACGTCATTTTGCCGTGTCTATTATTCAAACATTTGGCTGAAAATATACAATCCCGTCAGAGATAGCCCCTGTTCTTCAAGCTCTGGCATAATTGCCTGCCCCTATCCCTGCAACCGCTTCCTCTTCACACGTTCTCTACCACCATCCACTAGAAACTACTGAATATGGTAAACAAAAGGTCTTACTTGACCTGTGAGGTGTCAGGTTGTGGTGTGTTTGGTAATCATGACCAGAAATATGGTTTGACCACAGTGACCACCCAGATGTTAGAGTAACCGCACAGATGTTTCAGTGACTATACAAATGTTCTAGCGACATTGATTTCCATTGAATTTTGTATAAGAATCCGTTTCTCTTCATTTTAATCAACGGTTTGCTAGACGCTTGAGGAACAATTAAAGATGGCGTAATTTTCTGGTTACAGTGCCACAACAAACCGACAAACGCAGCAAAAACATTTTGTGAGACATAAGGAAAGTTCATTTTCATAGATGTATAAAATGACGAACGCCAGGTAAATCTATATTTCAGGTAAATCTATATTTCAGGTAAATCTATATTTTCTTTTGAATTCAGCAATATGCATAGTATGCTTGATGTGGAAGTTTATACAACCCATGATGCAGTGCTGAAGTAATCAAGTTACGTGAAGGAATTTTTTTTCGCTATTTAACACAAAACATATGCTCCTTATTTATTGTCAAACAAGGTATAGAAATAATCTTCGAAGCAGAAGTCTGTTTTGATATGTTTGTTAAGAGACAGTTGTCATAATTATGCACCAATTCTTCTGATGGAAAAAAATCTGTAATCTTAGTTAACTTAGAGCAGTTGACAAAGTCGGGAAACATCCCAAGTTTAAGCAACCCAAATATGTTTAATATATTATTAGTTGTGTAAGACATTTAATATATTTTTGCGATTCACTTTCAAAAACTAACTGTATAAGCCGTGTTCTGTATACTGTTTAGAGAATTATGAACCATACTGAAATGGGATTATTTACAGAATACACTGATGTTGGAAGTGGATATATTTTCTTCTTAACTTTATAACAAACTTTCTTTGTACACGCCAAACGAAATACAGTCGTATAATATGCTGAGAATAATAGAATTCGCAACTTACATCCTATATATCCAGAGGCAATATATAGTTTAACCTGCAGGAATAGTTGTTTTTGTTTTTGATAATCCACTCTTTTTAAGAAAATCCCCACCCCCTTCAAAAGCGTTTTGTATTTCGGTGGAGGTAAAGGTGGGAAGGAACATTATTATTTTTGTACACAATATGTACTCATTTGTTAACACACTATGTGTACACACCGTGTATTCAAACTATCTTTCAGGCGATGTCACTAAAATACTTGTGGGTAGAAGACACTAGTCGCCTGGATTTCATCTATAAACGTGTTTTAGTCTACGTCCGTTCAACTTAATAGCTGTCCACGCATGTCTCACCCGCACCCCCGAAAGGCAAAAACAACAACCAAAACAACCTAATGCGTTATGCATTCTCTCTCTCTCTCTCTCTCTCTCTCTCTCTCTCTCTCTCTCTCTCTCTCTCTCTCTCTCTCTCTCTCTCTCTCTCTCTCTCTCTCTCTCATATGTTAGTTAGTTAGTTAATGAGATTTTTATAGTTGTAACCGTCCACTAGGGACATTTGTACAACTTTTATAGCCACCCTGACGGTGGCCATTTTAGGTCCTTTGGGGGGGGGGGTCGCTACTCCCCCCCCCCCTCAGGATTTATAGTGCTTAAATGCACTATGTTTTAAATAGGGCGTTCTCCCGAATTACTAAAAAGTAACTATCGGGAGAAATGAAGGCCCTTTGGGGTGGGTAGGAATAGTACCTACACACACCCACCCCTATCATCCAATCGAGCTGTAAGTAAGGTAGCGAGGGGAAATGTTTCCTCATTTCGCTAGTAATGTGGTGAGCGGATACGGCAAAGGTGGAAAGGGTCCAGGTCCAGGAGGCGCGGGCGACACAGCAGCACACACAGGCCACGCAAAGAGACAGACAGCAAGGCGACGAACGCAGCATACACCTGAAACGAAAGAGCCCTACTTATTTCAAATTTAGTCCAGTTTTACTAATGGACAGACCTAACTTCCAATAATGTGTTAGCCACCTGTGCAATTATTCAAATATAAAAGTTGAAGAATTGTTATTTAACATCCTATTGTTCTAAAAATCTAGTACATAAGTGTACATAAATTAAGTCCCTAACAAATTTAGAAAATTAAAATGTCTAGACGACATATAGTAGTGTAGTCAATGGTAGTTTGCGATTCTTACATTGTTGTAGGATTTAAAGCAATTTTCCAGCACACGATAGGCTATACATGGCAGCCAGTATTAATGGTGGTGGCAGAACCAGGGAAAACCCACAGAAAGAATCACCGGCGCACGAGAAGCTAGCTACTGGCATGTTTTCTCGCATACTCACATTAGCCGAATCTGAGAGTCGAACACACGCGGAAGTAACGTGGCAGTGATCTATTGATGAAATATATAAAGGTTATCTCCCCTAGACCACATCTGCAGAAACTATTGTGGGAAGCTTATGTTTAAAGGAACGTTGTTTTTATGTGATTATCATGGAAAAGAAGATTTAAAGTGGAATATGTATATCGCGATAATAATTAAAACACAATGGAGGAAATGACGTTTGTATCAAAATAATGTAATATTGTAAGATATACTTCGTTGACTTTTAAGACTTGTATTCTTATTAAACTTAGATGATTGATGTTTTCGACTAACATGGATGATTACTAATACATTAAGTGCTGCATACATAAAGACAAAATTAGTTGCCGTTGAAAAAATCCTGGTGTGGGTATCGAACACAGTACTCTGGAATGAAGTTTTCTGATGTGGGGCCTGAACACACGACCATGGAATCAATTTTTTTAAAATCTTTTTTAAAATTGTATACAGCATTAACAGTTCGCATAGAAACGAAAACCTACAGTTAGTTAAGATGATTTTATGTTTACCTTTTTCAAATAGGCATCGTAGGCAAATAGGCATCGTAAAAATACAACAACTACTCCATGGTAAAAGCCACTCAGTGCAATGATATCACTAATGCTCAAATTCTTCATCCTGTCTTGGTGGAAGTATTAGATGTAATTCTATCATTATTGTTACATTACTTCAGCAGTAATCCTGTTTTGATGGAACTATGAGCATATTTTATATTATTTTATATTAGCTTATTTTATATTATTTTATATTAGCATATTTTATATTATTTTATATTAGCATATTTTATATTATTTTATATTAGCATATTTTATATTATTTTATATTAGCTTATTTTATATTATTTTATATTAGCATATTTTATATTATTTTATATTAGCATATTTTATATTATTTTATATTAGCATATTTTATATTATTTTATATTAGCTTATTTTATATTATTTTATATTAGCTTATTTTATATTATTTTATATTAGCATATTTTATATTATTTTATATTAGCATATTTTATATTATTTTATATTAGCTTATTTTATATTATTTTATATTAGCTTATTTTATATTATTTTATATTAGCTTATTTTAAAAGTAATCTCGCAGTTCAGACGGTTAGGATGAATACTTTAATGATTTTTAAATTATTTTAAATTTTTATAAGAGTGTACTTTTAGGAATTTTAGAGAATAAAAATGTTATGTTTGGGAAGGACTAAGAATGTAGTTATAATGGATGTAGATTTAAGTTTATGCATTTTAGAGGGTCTACAATAACACTATATTTTGTGTATTTTAACGATATCTGCATGGGCTATATACTGTTATGTTCAAACATTTGAGGTCTAAGGATGTTATTTCGACATGTCTGCTTGAATGGTATCTGTGAGTGTTTCAAATAGTCTAGAATTTAAAATATGGCTTAAATTTAGAAATGGTCAAGAGAGCATTATTATTTCAGAGCGTACGTTTTTGAAAAGCCCGAGACATCTACCTCCCTTGTACAACAAAGTGCTGACTATGACCAATTTTTGCAAGAGAAAAGATATAGTTATTTGATAGATGGTGTTTACCCAGGAACGTTGGTCAGGATCACGAAAATCTCAGACATATCCGATTAGTTGAAGAGTTCAAGAATTGCGTCCATAGTGACTCTAAGACTTGTATTGCTGAGTATAAGGTTGAACTTTAGAAAATGCTGCTCGTACTGCTGACGAAAATACTTTTCGCTGTTTGTTGTAAGCCTTTCACTCAGCAATCGTCTGCTAAATAATTACTTCAGCCTAATTAGAGCCCTTTAAAATCTCAATCTGGCATCTATAAGATTGATCAGAAGTTCAAATCTAATCTTACATGCACCTACGTTAAGAAGAAAAGACTAGTTATTTATCATTGCTACAAATTATTAACAAAAATAAGCAGCATGAGCAAGAGAGACCTATTCCAAATGCTCTTATTTCTAAGAGGTCATGGTCATGATCATGTATTGAAAGCAATACCTTCGTTGGGTCAAATAAACCCCAGTCTGATTTTATTATGGAGAATTATTAACCATTCATGTCGGAGGGTAGTATGTCACTCGTCCAATTCTATTAAAATTTGAAAAGAAGCTAACGCTTCTCAGCGTCTTTTATTACCAAGTATATTGCCTTTTTCTAAGAAGTCTTCCTCTAATGATAGCGTTTTTGCTCAAGGAGTAGATTGTGGCTTTCTTAACGTTTCTTTCCACTATGTACAGTCAGAACAACATAATCTTTACCCATTGAGGGCATTCATCTATTACTAGTCAATGACTTAGCTGAAGATAAAGCTTTCATTAATTCACTTAGAACTGCAAGTCTTGCTTGGATATGAAATTCGATCCTTTTGAAAAAGAAACCACATCTTGTGCAGGTACTAGGGCTATTAGAAAAAAAGCTATAGAGAACTACGTTGGTGAAGAAAGTATTTCTTTAGCTGACATATGGTTTAGCCAAACTTTTGACGAGGCCACATTCACTCCTCGTTTGATCAATCAAAGGGATTGATTACAGTGATCTACATTTAACTAATCATTCTCTGAGTTCTAAGCAGCGTTACCAAAACGACTTGTCGTCGAACATGTAAACGATCCTGAGATCTTCTGTTTGTTTCAAAAGGCCATGAAGGAAACAAAACCCGCAGAGGTACAGGTTTGTTATTCGTTTGAAAACGGGATTCTTAAATGAGAAAATGGAGACCACCTGAGTTACCTGCTGGCGACGAGTGGTCGTGAACTATCGAATTGTGTATTAAAACCATATAGACAAAACTACAATAGTCTGATCCATGAAACCACTTTTGCTGGTCTTATGGGGAGTAATACGACTTATCACAAGATCTTGAAACACACCACTTCTACTTGACAAAACTTAGAAGTGCTGTTTATAAATACCGTAGATCCTGTCGCACTTGTCAAATGGTAGGAAACCCCAATCAGAAGGTAGCTAAGACTCATTTGCAAGTTAGTTTTGCATTTGACGAAATGTTTAGCAGCAAAATGGTAGATTGTGTCGGTTCTTACATAAGACTAAGTCAGGTAACCAACTTTTGTTGACCATACTGGGTGCGTCAAGAAGATTCCTAGATGAATTTTCTTTGTGAAATATTAAAAGGAAAACAAAAGCAAAAGCTTTGATAAAGTCTTTTGGTTTCTAAATTTGACATTTCCAAATCTGTCCAATCTGATCAAGGGTAAAATGTTATGTCTGGAATTTTCCAGCATGTTTTTTTTTACGAATTAAGCATTAAATAATTCAAGTCGTCTTCCTATAACCGTGAGAGCCAACCGATTTTAAAAAGATTGCATCAAACTTTCAAAAGTATGATTCGGTCATATTTTTATTTGTTGTGGATACGGGTAAAGGTTGAGATGCAGGTGTTAATTTACTATTGTAATAAATTTGGAGTAAGTGTTAGTGAATTTGAACCATGCTTGGGTCGTTAGTAGTGATTTTGGGTACAAGCCGAATGACTGTCCCTTTATGTAACATAGTCCATATTAAAATTCCGCGGTGTATAAAAGTGATGTGATTGAAATGGCAGTATTTATGGGGGGAATATAATGGAATCAATAAGTTGGAACTTGGTAGGTACCGTTTATGTGGCCATAGTGGAAAATTGGCGTATGTATATGAGTGTGATACGCCGGAAATTCTGTGGATGGACTGGCCTAGGGTCGCGCAGTTAAATATTTCCCAGTTAGTAAGGGAATACTGGTGTAATTTCTATGGCATGACAAGCTATCGGTACGGAAAACGGATGATAATGAAGAAAAACCATGTAAAGGTGCAGTTAATGGACGTTTGGGCAAGTTGTCTCCTCTGGGTCGCCCATTGATTACAGCAAAGATTAATAATTATAGCAGACACGTCTTTCTTTCCATTTTACAACTCAAGTTGTATGGAAGTCTTTTGGAAATTTGGGGAAAACATATGACTTCCAGCGTGACTCGCGCCAGGGTTTTGACACCGCTCGGTCAAGTGAATACCCCTGTGCTTGTAACACTATTATTTGCTGTTAGAGGTTCAGTTCAAGAATCTTTAGGATTCAGACCCTTTGAACTAATTTATGGAGGTAGGATTCAGTCATTTTGCACTAATTTATAGACATACGATTCAGTCCTTTGGAACTAATTTATGGACATAGGATTCATTCCCTTTCAACTAATTTATGGACATAGGATTCATTCCCTTTCAACTAATTTATGGACATAGGATTCATTCCCTTTCAACTAATTTATGGACATAGGATTCAGTCCCCTCAACTAATTTATGAATATATGATTAATTCCTTTTGCACTAATTTATGGACATAATTATTCAGTGCCTTTCAACTAATTTCTGGACATAGGATTCAGTCCCTTTCAACAAATTTATGGACATACGATTCAGTCCCTTTCAACTAATTTTTGGACATAAGATTCGGTCCTTTTCAACTATTTTATGGACATACTTATTTATAATGAAGTTATCGAAATTATTCTTCTCGATTCTGATTCGATTATAAAATAAAAGTTGTTGAAAGTGCTTGTTGAGCATCAATATCCACTTTGGACTCCACTCAGGTAAAATCGTCAAAATTCTGGTATGATACAAAATACAAAAACTAAAATTGTTTTCAGCCTGGTGGTACAGTTTTGTCTCTTGTCATTACAACAAAATCCTCTTCAGGCTACGTCTTATGGTCCTTACACAGTTGAGGAGAAGAGTAAATTATGTTAAATGATATTATAAATACTCCGGGGTGGAGAATTAAAATGTGGATTGAGACAGCGATGTGAATCATGCAATTGCTTTAGTTGTACCTGTCCGACACAATGAAGTCGAATGTATGGAATGTGATGGGATTTATTTGACTTTGCAGTAGTAGCGAATTTTCAGCAGCAACGAGAAATTAATGAACAGCTTTTACTTGAATATGAGCACTTTATTTACAGAGTTTACTACAAGAACAAATACAATTTACCATGACGTTGAAATTGTAAATTAGACAGCTGTGAAACGATACAATTTAACATTGAACCTTCACGTGTATAGAACCATTATTTCATGTATATTTTGTGTCATTCATAGGATTTTTTCTGATTTAATGTTTAACCACATGTATATGTTAGTAATATTAGAAAAAGACCATTATTGAATATATCTTTCTTTTCCTTATTGATGGGAGGTGAGGTGTTATGTATATTTCATTTACCTTGTTTGTTTGTTAGTTTTATTTACTTTATTTCATTATATGCTATTGTAATGTAACATTGTATGTTGAACTTGACCTTGTTCAAAATTGTGTTCGTTTCTGCCTGACACAAACTGACAATTTGATTTTATTTATTGTAAACAACTAATACATAGCGAAGTTATATTCTATATGTATGCATTTAAAGAAATCAATTATTATGATAATAGAAGAAGTAAATATGCTAATTTGGGTCAAAGAATTTTCGATTTTTCTTAAGTGAATTTATTGTTTTATTTTGAAAACATTGTGTTCATTCTAGAATGTTAATTTTCTTAGATAATATTTTTAGAAAATGATTAGCGTGACCTGAGATCAACTAGATAACTATATATTGTACCAGAGATGACTTTATGATCCGTTATTTAACAATTTGCAGTTTCATGTTTTATTATGTTGTGAACAGTAAGGATGAAAGTATTTCTTTAAAGTATTCGAATCAAGTCACTATTGACTCTGTAAATACAAAAGTGCGTTGATAAAATTCGTGGATAAAGATATTCACTGGAATTTATAGTGACTTAACACCTATAATTATATTACTGTGACTCAACAAAATGGATGTTAGCACATCAATACTCTAGCAGCTATAATGGAAATATCATCGGCTTCAGTTTTTGAATTTTATTCTTCAAGTGTAACTGAACTGTATTCAGGACTTTAAATAGTATGACTTGTATTTGTAATTCTTCGATTATTTTGGGATTTAATTCGCATTTCCGTTAATTCTTTCTTCTTATTGTCTTTCACTCATTTCTTTACATATCTTCAGAGGAAAGACTAGTACACCAGTTTTTCGGTCTATCTCGGCTTTGTTATGAACACCATGGTCGCGATTGATGGTCAATATATATTTTAATAGAGGGAAAATATTGCAGAAAAAGAATACAAAATATAAGATTCTTAAACTTAGATATTGTCGTACAAATACTTTAATTTTTCATTAGTATGAGGCTGAATTGACAGAGAGTGATTCTGGGGACGCTCACACCAAGGGATGAGGATAACACTGAATTCCACGCCTTGTCTCTGTTTGCAAATATAACTCAAGGTTACAAGTGACGATAACATGCTTTTGTTTCTTTTCTATAATTAACGTCACTTTAGCGCTCTTGTGCATATGCGACGAGTTAATTCACAAAAAGTGTGTTATTTAAATTATCGTACGGAAGGGAATTCAAGCCACGTTTCCGTACTCATTAATGCATACCAATCATGCTTCGTGATTCAGTCATATAATCGGGGCAATTTTAGTCCCCGGTAACTGTAGAATTAATGAGTGGGAAGCGTACCAACGCACCATCATAATCATTAGGTATCCTTTGCATTATTAGGCGTCAGGTTTGATTAAACAAATCTCTTATGACGTCACCCAGATTCTGTGTTTATATGTTCTTCAGACTACCAGTAGAATTTGGCCCATACATTTGTAGGAAAGGGTCTCGGACCGATGGTATAGACATCAGCCGGGATGCCAGAGAAGCACTTAATGTCAAATCTTTCCCCAGTTGCCTATTTCAGGTTTATCCTACTGCCTCGTTTAATGTTAGTCACATACGTACTTAGAACTGAGCCATTAAAGTTGTAAATGTTCCTATTTATCGGATAATTTAGAAATTTTGTATACAAAGTATATATTGCATTACCGATAAAAATCGTTAAAAGAGTTGACTTATTGATACATAGTCATGACAGTACTCGGAATAACTGACCTGTGTACAAAATGAATAAAATCAGAGAGCGCAATACAAAATTATCTAAAGTGCTAAATATATAAACTATATATAACAGCTTGGAATGTTGTGCTATTGCTAGCCCTTACAAGGGATGTTTATCTCTTGTAGATCGGACTGACGTGGAATAGATGTGGCGGCGGCTCGTAGACTGTTCTTAGGCGTTGTTTCAAGCGTCCAGGATCGACAGGATCAGCAACTACGCATTGGCTTAGCGACTCTAGGTATGCCGTAGATGATCTTATAAGGAAATTGTGTACAATAAAGTTATTGTCAATGACCGTTACTGGGTGTACCAAACACTCCAAGACCAGTTCTCCTCTTTTCTTGTAGTTGGTGGTAGCTTTCATAACAAGCGTTCTACTTGGTCTGATTCGTCCCTCATATTATTCACTAAAACGTCAACGTCATCTAGGTGAGTAGATGTTGCTACTGGGTCGGTCCATAAGTCAGCAAGACAGAGTTGTTTAGAAAAAGCTCTTGCAAGCTGGTACATGACTGGTTCAGCTACTTCCTTCATTGATGCTTTAGATGATTCGGTCTTTGTTGGAGATGGGGGCTCCCGTACTCGCTGTCATCTCGTGTTTCTCTTGTACTGGAGCGTGACCCGGCTCCACTCGAACAGTCAAAACCTTGGGCTTTTCCCCCTGTTGTTTCTGTTTTCCCTGCATGGGTATTGATGTTGTTATTGGCTGTGTCGGCCGCTGAGTTTATAGTTCTCATTGGACTGTGTTTGGCAAGGTATGTATTAACTGGGTCTGCATAAGCTGCTTCATCGGTTGCTGTGCTCTTCCACCTCTACGGCCCTGGTGCCTTCTTCTCGCTTCGTTTGGGTTTATTTTCCCAAATCAATAGCAGAGTTGTCATTTTTTTGTGCTCTAAAACCACAGCTTTATGCACCAGAGACAAACAAGTCCGCTCGGCACACTCAACGCATGGGCAGGAGTCATCTCCGTCAATATCAATTTTGTTGTGATATACCAATCGTTATGTTTTTTACTGCAGGATCATGGTCACGTTTGCTACTGATTGTATGTTAAAGTTCGTCGCGCGGTAGTGAATGAAAACATCATCACATCATCGGTTAATGTTGTTATCTTTAGATATGATGGGGCGAAGGTAGCTATGGGTCATTTTGAGGTTAGTCAGAAATAAATAAGATATTTCCTTTGCCACGCCCCACTCATATTTTCTAATTTCAATTAGGCAATGTGGCTTTGGTATAACTAGTGTAAAGACATTTTTCTGAAACATCGAGATATATGTATATAGCCGTTATGTCTGTAAATTTATGTTATCCACCTATGTTTTTCTTCTTGTGTCTATTGCATTATATTGTTACCTAGATATTGTTCCCTTCTTGAGTCTATTAGATACACTAAATATCCAGTTAGAATTGCAGCCATGATCGGTACGATACGATACGAGTTTTGATGATAGTCGCTTGCTTGGGTAGATCATATGCGACTAGTTTATTTCAACAAAGTGGGGTGTTAATTAATTTGTGAGCTGGATTAAGCAGCACCCTTTGCGCATTTATACACACAAAGTGTGCCAATTGGATGAGAATAAAATGTCTCATCTTATGTATTTGCAGAATGAGTGGAAAAAGAACCAGCACACACCCATTGTGATTCAGTATCTTGCATCGCAATACAAGATGTTGGGTGTGTTTGCATACTACCCTTATGATATCATCCCGGTTATGTGTGAAGATCGGGGCACCTACTGACTGGAAGAGTTGGAATCGGCCCACAAACTCCTTTGTGTTTGTCTTAGAGAGGAAATGTGGGAAAGTGCACCTAGGAGGACCCAAAAGTTAGCCTATTAATTGTGGACAGTTCCTTAATGCCAGTTTGGTGTTTTTCACTTTTGTAATTGGAGTTAAGAGTTATACTTGCAAATTGTCCTGCTTATAAAAATAATAACTTGGAAATTAGTGTACAAAGTGTAATTCTCAGGTTATAATCATGCTTCGAAACAATGTTTCTGTTTAATTATCAGCATTCTAGCGGAAAATGAAAGGCCACAATTAAATAATGCTTAGCCCTTCGAAGGGATTATGGATGAGGACAAGGTAAAGACTGTCTTAATGTGGCGGATGGCGTAAACTGTTTCCTTACTCGAACTCTTGGTTTCCCATGATCAACCAGGTTATCAACTATTACATATATTAATTTGGTCATTGTAAGACCGAAAGTCCTCAGGGTCTTAAAATCGATATGCCCCAATGCATCTGTAACATTCTAGTGATACCATGGTAACAGGACATTCCGCATAGGCATTTCATAATTGCTTATCAGTGTTGACTGTTTTACGCCACCTTGCTTTCTTGATTTGTCCTTCCTTATTTCATCTCAGAAGATCCCTGTGGTAATCTTTAAACTGCTTATCAGACGTTTAGTTGTTTATTGTGTCATTCAGTCCCATCGTGCTTCATTTTGTCTAAGAGATATTGAAAGGCTTCTTTGCAAAGTTCAAATGAACTGAAGTCTGACTGCTCAGCCATCTTTTCATTTCACCCTTCAATTGTCATTTTTTTTTTTTTTTTGTGGCGCAGGATTTGGTATGGTAGCTCTTGTTTTTGGTCTAGCTCTCGTATTCTGATTTTCTTGTTGCTAAGGAGAAAGAACCTATCTACAGAGAACGAACTAAACAACAAAACATAAACTCTAATAATAAGTAGCATTAAAATGTGCCAAGTTAAATGTCTATTTTGCGTTGGGGGTAAGCATGTCGAAAGTTCATAAAAAATAATCAACATGGGGTAATTGACGTAAATTATTCGTAATAATCGAGAATTAGATCGCTGGGACTGAATTAACGTTATTATTATTATTATTATTATTATTATTATTATTATTATTGATAGCACTTAATCAACATACATATATTATTAGTACAAAGAACAGGACTGGCTGGACATAATTGACATTGATGTGTAATATTCGTACGGAGACCTGGATTGCTTGAACCTAATTCCAGGCTACAGACGAAGAATATATACCATACTTAGAAAATATAAAGGACAATATCTACTAAAATGTATATCCTGATAAAAGTTACGCGTCAAGAAGATCAACACGAGCATGTCTTATGGGAACATTATAGCTGGCCACTGAATAATAATAATAATAATAATAATAATAACAATAACAACAACAACACCAATAATAATAATAATAATAATAATAATAATAATAACAATAACAACAACAACACCAATAATAATAATAATAATAATAATAACAATAACAACAACAACACCAATAATAATAATAATAATAATAACAATAACAACAACAACACCAATAATAATAATAATAATAATAATAATAATAATAATAATAATAACAATAACAACAACAACACCAATAATAATAATAATAATAATAATAATAATAATAACAATAACAACAACAACACCAATAATAATAATAATAATAATAATAATAACAATAACAACAACAACACCAATAATAATAATAATAATAATAATAATAATAATAATAATAATAATAATAAAAACGAGGGCGAGGACGAGGAATAAGCATTGCCGTATAAACATTAAGCATATATTTACATGGAAACAAGTTGTTGCAAAGATTTGAGTTGGGGCCGAAAGTTTGAACCCTGATTAAAATAGTGGGAGAATCGCATTATTTTCCTTCAATATTTTCATTTATACCAAATTCTCAATGAATTCTCAGTTTCAGAATCCACTAGAGTCTCTTACATGTGGTGTTCTATATCTTTGTTGTCCTTTCATTTGTGGGTATACTTTTGACCTCAAGCTATGATAAACTATTGACATCGGGTGTGTCGCCCATATGTCCAGATAAGCAGGGCCGGCGCTTCCGCTAGGCGAACTAGGCAATTGCCTAGGGCGCTGGGCTAAGGGTTTATTTCATGATGGGCGGGTGGGGAGGGCGTGAGTGGAAGGGGTCGCCAGATATCTGATCTCGCCTAGGGCACCAAAATGTCTTGCACCGGCGCTGCAGACAAGTTATACCAAAACGGTATTATTCCGGATGTTTTACTCCACTGATTCTTATTAGCTAACTGACCGATTTACTTTTTGACTTTATTGCCGTGAGCGATGACTTCGAAGTGGTTGTGAGCACGGCACACTAATCAATTCCTTTTCGTGCATTACACAATGTCCCTTGAAGGCCATGCTTGGACAAGGGGTATCCAGTAAACAGCTTGATGAGTAATAATTGAAAGGATTGAAACAAGGATTTAAATATCTAACTCCGTCAGTTGTCAAGTCAAGCTAACCATATCGGACAATTATGAGTTATTTTTTAATTGTAACATATCAGTTGAAAATTTACTTCATTCATTTAACTTTGGAATTTAGTGTACATATTATATGTAAATATTTCCGAACAAAAGTCATTCAGTGACAACAAATTGACTATCTCAGTTTAATGATCTTGTACAATTTCCAAAAGTTTCATAATTGTGTTTTAGACGGTACCTCCAAATAGTCAAATAAATACTTTAAAAAGTTGTGATCGAATGATCCAAAGAGTTTTAAGAAGCGTTGTTTGCTGCACGCCTGCCATCTGATACGTCTGGTTACTTTGTGTAGGTTCATCCATTCGTCTATGTTCATACATGTCCATCAATTTGAAATCCGAGATTTTAATGGGCGAGTACATAGACCAACGATCATTTTCCGCGCGAGGTCGTATCGTAATCCCAAATATTCCACGGACTTCCTTTGAAGTTGAATAGTGACCTGATTCAGCACGATCTAGCACGTGAAAACGCGCAGCTGCACGTGATATCCTCTCAAAATCTACAATAGTGGTGCATCTCAGATATTTCCTCTATTACAGCTGACTGGGTAGTCATTAGCAGGTTTCACAACGTTTGCTGATGTGACACGCGCATGTTTGTGTGTGTGTGTCTGTGTGTGCATGTTTTGTAACTATTTCTGTTATCTACTTGATAGGCGATAGTTTCCGTTTCTATTGGGCTCAGTTTTTTCTTGAGACCAAGTATAAATCTAACCTGCTTCATTATATTGTTTTATTCATGTCAGTATATAGCCATTTATTTTATATAATCATGCAGCCTGACACACAAAGTAGGGATTCACTAGTATGCACTTTCCTCCTAGTTGGGGAGGTGTGGATTTAAAATGATAAAATACATATACCATGGGCTTGTGGATTTAGCTGAGTGTTAAATCCCATGTGCCTAGTTAGGAGTTATCGTGTTCATCGAGTCATTATGCTTGATCTTGTTTAATTCATTTTCTATGATGACCGCATGACCGTATGGTTTGGGTGCTGATGTAATAAAGAGGCCGTTGCTCGATTCCTGCTTGGAACGAATTATAACCCTCTAACGTGTAATAACCCTCTAACGTGTAATGAGTATTGACGTGGTTGAATATACATTAATTTCATATATTCAAGTGTATTTATGTGTGTGTGTGTGTGTGTGTGTGTGTGTGTGTGTGTGATTAGTAGTTTTCACACTACCGTATTTCATTCATGTTGTCTAACACTGGGACATCATGCCGCAGACATGTAGCATGATGTTCCACCATGTCACATTCTCCTACACCAGGAGTGGGTGACCAGTCCTAATACTAACCTCTTAATGCTGAGTGCCTGTTAGAACCTTTCTTTTTGTTTTTTATAGTCTTTAGTATGAATCGGCCTGAGGTCTAATTCGCGACCTCCCGCATCTGAAGCGATCGCTACATTAGGCCACCAGAGCAGTTAAATATTACATGTCAGGCTGAGCGGTCATCGTGTCCTGGCATATATCGTGTGATCCAGAAATCGGTGTGTTCCTATCTCCTTAGTATTTAGGTCTTATTTTGTAATCATTATTCATTACAATTACCTTACATTTCTCTGTAAACGTCGAATGGGGGTGTGAGTTTATCTATTTATCTATCTATCTATCTATCTATCTATCTATCTATCTATCGATCGATCGATCGATCGATCGAGAGAGAGAGAGAGAGAGAGAGAGAGAGAGAGAGAAAGAGAGAGAGAAATGGACAGAGTTTTTACATCGTTTATTCTTACACCCCTCGTTCAAAAGAGAGGAGAGCTCTGTTTTATATATAGATCTATCCGTTACGGATCATTGAAATCTAACCTCTGTCTGCGTGGGATGGAGTCTCGGATTTAGCCAATGTGGGTATGTGAGAAAGCTTGCCAGTAGTTTTTCGTGGGTGGTTGATTCTTTCTGTGGGTTTTCCCGTCTTCTTTTTCTGCCATTAGTACTGGCCGCCATGTATAGCCTATCGTGTGCTGAAAAGTAGCGTTAAACCCAACAACAACGACAACATATATAAGGTTTGAAGGCCAGAATGTATAAAACTGAAAGTACAACACGTCAAATCAAATTTTGTACGCACGTCGATGCTAGCACATGATTGTGTAAAAACCCAATGACCATTATGCTGACAGGTGAAAACAGTATGCTCAAGGCATACGTAATTATGTTTTTTAAAGTGAATCTAGGTGTAAGCATATGCAGGTATTTTCACTTACCGAATCTAACTAAACGACGACATCATAATGAGGCAAACAAACCTTCTCAAATGCATTGCAAGTTAAGATTGTCTTTATTGTTACAATTTTGATGCTTAATTTTTATATTTTGTTTTCTAGGCTAATGTCATTTATTCTTACACCCATCGTCCAAAAGAGAGTAGCGAACATTCGATAAACTTAGAGAATATATAAGTTAATGAAGCAAACTTGTTTCATCCATGGATACCATTACAAGAATATATTTTTGCTATTTCAGTTGGATGTGGTTACATATATGTTACTACGTGCTTATAATCAAAGATACTCGATCGTAAAATGCGTTTAGGCATAAAGCCTTTTCATGACCCGTCATCTGTTAATAATCGCCAAAATAATTTCACAGCGAAGATAACCAAGCCCAACTTATATTCAAATATATTTGAATTTCGTTATATAAAGTTAGTTTTTTTTTTGTTGTCCAGCGAGACGTGATTGATATTTCATTGCCTAAACGTTAATTTTATGAGCTCACGGTACAGACAATTCAGATAGTATGGTGAATTGCCAGATAACCCAATCAATGGGAACTTGTTTTGAAACTAATATAGACGAATTCAAACAATTATCACTATGCTATCAGATTAAAATAGTATTAAAGGATAATACGGTGCCTTGCTTAATATTCCCCATCTTTCCAAATTTTCTCTCAAGATTTCCGTTTTCAATTCTTTTGGACTTTTTCACGAGAATAGTACTTTAAACTTCTTACTCGGTGTCACGTCATCAACTGGACTGACTAATATTGCGGCGTAAGGCAAATTTAAAAAGCGAAACGTCGCATGGTAACACACCCATAATTAATATTGAGTCAGTCAAGATATAAGGTTTATTTAACCGCCAAAACAACCAAATCCCTGTCGAGGATTTTGGAAAATTCCACATATTTCGCGCTTTCTTTAATAAACCGATCTCTGCAAGGTTGTAACTTATGATTAATATATGAGCAAGTCCAAATGATAATACTGCAAAATAGCAACCATAGTTATATTTTTACTAATAACCAAAGCTAGGAAGGACATCATTAAGAATCAATCGTATCCCATATCCTTAACACATTGCGATGAATTGAATTCAGTGCCAATCACATACAACTTAAAATGACCATTTATGACGCTTACCTCTACAATGTTCATTCACTTATGTGTTATGACATCAACCAGAATTCACACTGTTACACTGTAGTTATAAAAACGGATACCGTCTTAACCAGCTGAATCCAGAACTAACTTTTAGTTTTGTCTAAACTTTGCAAATCTTGCACTTGTCCAAAAGATCCAAATTGTATTTAGACGTAACACCATAAACATGTCATTTTTAAATTGATGTTTCTCATGTCTGACATCATTCTACAAAAACATATGGTTTATATGATTACTATGGTGTTACGACTCCTGTATGTGCGCTAATATCCATGGGCCATGTTAGCAATCGCATGCTACTATATGTAAATACAGACTACTACCTGCAATAGGTAATCCAGATATGATAGTTACATCTGGCATACCTTCTGGAAAGTCCCTTATAGCATATCAGTTTGCCGAGTAGATATATGGACAGCGCATGCCAATAGCTCAAGTGCTATGCAATATAAGCTGATGGCCATCCATTGCATCCGAAATAATCTCAGTCATGCCAGTGGATTCCGACAGGCCAAGACAAGTCAGTGAATGCACCTGTATGCTGCGTTCTCTCATTCAGATCCACTTCATGTACAAGACATGACACTAGTCTCCTCTCCCTACCAGACACTTTAAAGACTGTGGCGATGATGAGCGATATTTCAACAGGTGCGAATATCCTGGAAACTGTAGGCGACTCATGACATAAGGTCGCTAGTTACTGAATCGAAGTAGGTGTGAACCTCGGTGACCCCGGCGTGATTAAGTATCACATTTGTCACATCAAAAGCATGAAGAGAGGGCTATAGTATGTGCCGTAAACAGTGCATGATTCACCTTAACCATAGCACATCGCGGTTGACGGGGATCTCATATTAGTGGTCGGAAACCAAACAAGAAAACGAAGGGACTCAACTCACCTTCGGTGCATGAAACGTGCGCACATTAATGAATGGTACGTCATCGGATATACCATACAGAGTTCTAGTTAGCAGACAACTGGCCATACACAAACATCGACACAAAAGCCGTTAGTAAAATTTGCCCAGCTGAAAAAAAACAACTCAGCGAAGAAGATGCAGGGTACAACATTCTCTGAAGAGGCAAAATTAAAGACGAACAACGTTAAGCTGTGTCAGATTTAGCAACAAACCACAGCTAGTTAGCAAACTCATAAATCTTCCAAAGGACGTGAATGACAGGCTAAAGAAAACCAGACTTCCACTCTCTGGATAAAGATATGCAACTATCATCAGTGCCTATGCATCCACAATGACAAACCGAGATGAGACCACTGGCAAATTTTAAGAAGACCTGGAGTCTCTTATGACAGCAGTAATACCGGTAGACAAGCTCATCGTCCTTGGCGACTTCAGTGCAAGGTGTCACTGCAACAACAACGGATTCCTCCTACTTAGAATATGCGCTGTACGTGACATATTAATTTTCAACATGGTATTCCTCCAGCCAAACCGCAGCAATACAACTTGGATGTACCAATGTTCAAAGCACTGCCATCTTTCTGATAACGACATCGTTAAGGAACGAGACAGAGAAGATGTTCGAGTGACGAAGGCCATGAAAAGAGCAATTTGCTAGACTGACAAGAGATTCATATCTCCAAACGCAATATTCAGATCGGGCCTAGAATATATCCGTAAGGCACAAAGTGCCAAAGAGCCTAATATCACCAAACTGAAAATGAGAATATGAAGCAGGCATTTGTTAAAAACATGTGCGGCCAACTGGATAAATGTAATACATGACCCGTGCATAGCGAGGAAAACTGAACATCATGCAGATACTCCATGTGATCAAATGCATCCAGAATCTTCAGTCCCACCGTACATGAACATCAATATTGCTTTGATGTGAACGATGCCGTCACAGAGAGATTTCTGAATGAGAACTCTTCTTCATAATGCTTATACAGGCGACTGTACTTCATAATTTAGGAAGGCAGCAATCAATTATATCGAGAAGATTGTCTGTTGCTAAATCGGAGAGGTGTAAGGCTCGTCACTGACCAATACGGCAGATGAGATTCAGTCTTGTGCAGGTAGGAATGATATGAAGAACTGCTCGGATGCCTTGAAGACGATATACGGGACACAATCATCAGGAACATCCCCAATGCTGATGGGTGGCAGACTTCAACAATATCCTTTATTGACATTCATCTATCAGCGACGAAGCAATGGATGAACTGCCCCAAGTGGAAATCAACATAACACTAGCTGATCCTCCAGAACTGACTGAAACCGTAAAAGCAATCCAACAGATGTCAAATGACAAAACACTTGGTGCAGATGCTATACCAGCAGACGTGTACCAAGCCTGAAGCTCGTACGTGTCACAGGAACTCACTTAACTTCTCCAATATAGTGGGAACTATCCCCCAGAATTACAAGGATGCATTCATCACCCACTTGTACAAACGGAAAGGCAACAAACAATCGCTTGACAACCATCCTTGCTGTCATTAGCCGGAAAAATCATTTCTAGGTATGTTTTCTTCGGAAAAATTGCCAGGAACAAAACTCGCCGATGAAACCAATGCCAGAATTGCCAAAGCATGGGTGCTCTTTAGTAGACTACATGTAAATGCATGGGAGTGCAGAAGCATCACTTTACAAACAAAATCTAAGGCGTACAAAACCATTGTGTAGCCAGTTCTTGTGCTTTCAAAAATTGGACATTGTAGAGACTTCTTGCCGAGAAGCTGAACTATTTTCACACGGGTGGACTAAAGAAACAATGAAGATAAGATGGCAGAATAGGTTCTAGACAGTGAGATTCTCGAACGAGCAGGCTTTACATTCATTCACAATCTACTGATAAAATGATAGTTTAGATGGGCATACTACATCAGAGAAATGTCAGAAGAGGTGCTACAACAGAAAACAAGATCCTCTACGTCGAATTCAAGTAGGATAAGCGATTTTACTGTGGGCAGAAAAAAAACACTTGAATTATTCTCTCAAGTCATCTTTTAATTGTTTCAGTATGTCCCTTAGGCTGGGGAGAGCTCAAATAGGGTCGTTCCATCTGACGTAGTCTCATTTCTACTGAAATTAGATATTTTGAATGTAGGAAAATTGAAGAGGGAGTGCAGAATCGTGATCATTAAGTCTGAGAAAATAGCCTGTCTGTCCTTCGTTGAATAGTCAAGCAAACGCGGAATCTCCTGCCAAGTGTGCCATATGCGGTTCGTAGCACAAATTCGTATGATGAGCCATTCACGCACTCACATAAACTAAATAGTCAGTGATGTCATGGTCTTCATCGAATGGGAAGGGCGAACAAAATGTGGCTCTCTTCTGAATTTATACGGACTGTGTCAAATTTATTCGGAACCATTTTCAACAAGCATGTTTCAAGCAGAAAAACAGTGCAGGTCGATGTGGCAATATATTAATATTTGTATCTTTTATACTGACAATACCGCAACATATGTAGTCCTATAAGATAAAATTACCTATAAAATATTGTGTCTGCTATGCTAATTTTATGTCATGAGGTCAAAACGCATCGTGAAATGTCTTAGCAGGTCAAATCAACCTGACTAGGACAATTCTTGTGCAGAAACTCATTGTTATGGCTAGTTTCGAGATTAATTTTTGACCTATATGTGTGGCTGCCAATTTTCTCCTAGTTCTGTTTATATGGGTTAATGGTAGTTTATTCTTTTGTTCTTTTCCCAAACGTTTATATTTTAAAATAATGGCTTTCTATACCAGGTTATTTTAAAAAATGAAGTGAGAACTAATTTGGTTGATATCATAAATACCCACGAGACGCTACTGGCAATATATTACCGCTCCGGTGGCCTTGTGGTTAGAGCGTCCACAGCGGAAGCGGGAGGTCGTGGGTTCGATCCACGGCTGAGTCATATTAAAGACTTACAAAAATGGTACTAACAGCTGCCCCGCTTGACGCTCAGCATCAGCATTAAGATGTTAGTGTTAGGACTGGTCGGCCTGGTGTCAGGATAATATGACTGGGTGGGACATCATGCTACATGTCTGCGGCATGCTGCCCCAGTGCTAGACATCACTACAAAACTGCCTCACTGCAGATATCGTAGCGACATGACTGACAAATTGTTAAAGCTAGTAGTAGAGAGGGTGAACAGACCAAGTTTTCAAACAAAAATTACCATCTACGAGATTATGCATGCGAGTGTTAATAAACTAATAAACAAAGCGGTGGATCAAGAAAATAGCAGAGCGAATAAATGAAGGATTTGATGCTCAGGGAAATTACCAGTCGAATTAATAATGAGGATCCAGTTGTTCGAGTAATTTCATTATTTAGCACAGCTATCTATTCTCCAACTAGTTTGTAATTGAACATACATCGATCCTATAAGGTCTATTTGGATTGTTGGTTGCTTCCAAAATGCGAGGGTGCATACTCGACTCCGACAAAAGCCAAAAATGTTTTAGTATTTTGGAAACAGAGACGTTCGGGGATGAGCGAGGGATGACATTTACCATCGCCATCCCCCTCCCAACCCCGAATTTGCATGTGCTGTAAAGGTTCTGCGTGTTTGGAAAGACTCGTTGTAAGGGGTAATAACATGTTTTTGTCGACTAAACTATCGTGAGATGGTATTAACCTTATCAATTTAGGATTATAGTGGGCCATCGGCAAACCAATAGCTGGCGTGATTTCCGTATTTAATAATAGCGTTTGGGCCAGTCAAGTAAAATTTCACTTTAACAAACACCCCATGCCCCCATCACGTCACGTATTGTAAGCTCCATTAATCTCACATCCAGCAAGGCCACTTGAGAGAACCTACTAGATGAGCCCCACCATGACAGACATTTGTTCTCATCGAACTGCAAACAAGTAATTCGTACTCTAGGTTAGCAGTAAATGCAAGCATAGAATGCAGCTGCACGGTAATTGTAAATAATATCGTTTATAATTTGGCTAATCCCCAAAGCTTATTGCACTGAATACCACACCCCTATGATAATTTGTTATACCCACGGAGTGTTTGTTTTGATTGTTTGTTATATAAACACATTATACCATATACTTTGGAATGTTTTAACAGTGATTCTATTTTACCACATTTCATCACTCTTTCCGTTCCTGTAAAGTCTTACCTTTACATTGAAACAACTCCTTAGAGACTTACATTAGGTACTTTACGGCACAGCAACACCCGTGGGTTGTTTAGCATCTAGACAATTAAAGTACTTTGCCCAAGTACAATCCACAAGAGGCTTAATTCAAAGATTTTAAAAGGTTATTGTCGTAAGGTTTATCACGAGGAAATCGTCGATAAGCCAGAAATGTTTAATCTCAATACTGATTAACACATAGACACACTTAATACACACACACGAACCCATTGCTCTGACAAATGTACTGGCGATCTTTAATGCTTGATATGTTATGAATAAGATAAATTGTGTACAGCCTTCTTTTTCACATAGCTCTATTGCATCTATTGGGAACGAGGAATGTTCACCGCACCATACATGGACTACACTTATATAAAGACAAAATCTTTTACCTTAATCGTACATATATAAACCAAAAGATAAAATATAGAGTCATGCCTTTATAACAAGAATCTGTTTCCTTTACCAAAACTGAATTATTCGGTCTTTTCTGATAGATGAACTATAATTTTGAAAATAAAAAGCCATCATACTTAATAAGTTTCTTAAAATAATTTAAGAACTCAAGAAGATCGATTAAAGTGTCCTAAATTGATAAATGTGAAGACATACAATATGGATTTGCGGTGATCATAATTAAAGATGTGGACCTCACCCATAGTCCAGTAGTAGAAACTATAACAAATTTTGAGCATAAAAGTTTAATCTGGAAATTTTGTCGTCTCTTTCATAATACATTTTAATTCAGGACTTGCGAAATGATTAATTTCATGATTGTAGGTCTTTCTTATCCCACTCTGCGGGTTCTGGTCTACCTATGCTGATAAATCAGCCCATCATCCATGCTGGCATTGGTTTTCAGGTTAGTGGCTGATATCTCTTATTCATTGAAAGCTACACTTATTTATATCCACTTTTGTTTCAAGAGATAGGCGCACATTTGATGCACTTACCGGTATTTTTCGTGGATGTGGAGCTAACGTCTAGTGAAGGGTCCTTTTAATGATATGAACATTATATTTACAGAGAAAATCCTATGTTTGGATCCTTGTAAATCCACGTGGAATAGAACAACCTTCTGTCCTGTTGCTATTTTTGAATTTCGTGCTACATATAAACTGTTACTAAGTATCGGTAAGTATCGAACGTGAACGCGGGTGTGTTCCGGAAAGATTTGCATGTCGCAAGGTTGAAGATTTTAACGAACAGGTGACACCAGACCAGCATATGGTCAATCAGTATCAACACGTATTTGCTGGGTTGATTTATCGGACTATTGTCTCTCATACTGATACACATGAATGTAGTACTAATACCAGGTACAAACTGCCTGTTCAATGATGCAATGTTGACATATGAACACAGTGGCTTTAATTTATAACCTAGCCCTAGATCAGGGGTGGCGAACTCTATTAGATCGTGTGCCAATATGTTCAATTTCAAAAATATAATTATTGCTGCGTGCCAAAGAGGCCTACCAGTGATGTAGCTAATCTGGCGGGTGTGTGCAAAGCCCCAGCCAGCAGCAGAGAGGGCGAACAGACCACGTTTTCAAGCAAAAATAAGGCTTCCTACGAATCTCATTTTAACCAAAAAAAAATAAGTCTCCATTTAGCAAACGGAGACTTTACGATTTTTCAATCAATTTTGGTGGCAACGATGTGGTCATCGCCCTCTCTGCTGCTACATGTTAACAAAAAATAAGAAATGATTTGATCCAGTCTTTATGATGAAAGTCCTTAGGACTTTACAAACAGACTAATCGCTAACACCTCTTCTTGTAAATCAATCAGATTATTTGACTGGTCGGTAAGTCGGAAATTAATTCTCGTTAACGAATTATTATGGCATCGCATGTAGACAGGATTAATTGGGTTTTCAATAATTAGGAATCCTGGAGGAGCTGTTGGTGCAAACGAATAAAGAATATATCCCTGCTGAGCTTGATTTGATTGCTCTAGATTAATCTGATAGCTTCCTTCAATTACATCACATACTAAATTAAGCGCAATCACCGCTGAAATATTTACATTATGCGGGGCAATATGCCTACCGCCACCATCTGGATCATTATTATATTTGAGGAGGACAGTTGAATCTGATTTTTGTAGCGCTTTGATATCGGTTTTAACAATTCTTGCTAATTCATCAGCGTTGTATTTCGGAAACTTGAAATTACGCAGATTGTCTTCTGTGGTATTGTAATCGGTTAGGAATCGTTGTTTATTGTCGCTGTTGTCATTAATTATTGTTTGAATAATTAGTTCATAGATATATTCCATGTCGGATATAAGTTGATTTATTATTTCAACGTGTTTTTGCGATCTTGTTTTCCGTAGTTGTTCTAGTTGTGTGTCATATAATTGTTTAATCTCATTAAAATAACCACGGACGTCAGTTAGCGTAAATGAAATAGTAACAGATGAGTCGGTTGTTCTTTTAATGATAAAATCCCATTGCAATGTGTCTTTGTTGGTGAATATAAATCTATCGCCGATTCTTCCTTTTCTTATATCAGATAAATTATCTCGATAACTGGGATTGATTTCATGATATGATTGTACGTCCGTGGTTAAGTCGGCGGTGGATTTTTCCTGTGGTTTTTCAGGCCATCCTAGTACGGTTCTAATAGAACTCTGATAGATATCTACGACGTATCCTTCTGTGCTTATCTCAATTGCGAATGATAGCGTCGGCTCATGAACTGTTATAGCGATTTTCGATTCTGTTCCAGTAATCGATTTTATTCTACGCGCGAATTCATTATTGATTTGTTCGATTTGGTATGATCCGGTTGGTATCGAAACAACTTTCCAGTCTGGAGTCCCGTCGTCTTTATTCTTATTCGCAAATACCAGTGAATTATTCGGTTGTTGACCACCAAATGATTTTGATCTGATATTAGGCCAACTGTGATACACTCGTAGTTTTGCTAGCGCTATCTCCTTCACGGGGACTGGGCTAGGGAAATTCACACTAAACTCGGGTTTCGTTGATGTTATTGATATCATGCTTGTTTGTACTGGGTTCGTGTTCTCCACTATTTGTTGAAGTAATTCCATCGGTGTTGTCATCGTTGCTATACTGTTGTTGTCGCTCTAATTTTGACACCGCGGAATCATAAATACTGACCATCACTGAGAACTCACAATTTGGTATGGTTGAGATTATTGAGATCATTTTGGTTTTCGGGTTCGTGTTTTCCAATTCCATCGGTGTTGTCATTGTTATTATATTCATGTTGTCGCTCTAATTTCGATATCGCGGGATCAAAAATACTGACCATCGCTGAGAATTCACTATCTGATATAATCGTATTATCGAGTGACGATGATATCATCAATGATAATTGCGAGTATGCGGTTGATACAATATGAAATTGAATTAAGTAATCCTGCAGTTTACTCTGGCTGCATGATGATATCTTTTTTGCTATCCCGGTTGATATACCCGCGATTGTAGCCACCGCAGAAATGCAAATTGGAACTACGACCGGAGCAATCATTATAACCGATGCAAGTATTATTCCGGCGCCAGTGAGAACGCTTGACACCGAGTACACAATAACATCAATTGCGGTGATTCTTCGTCGGTATTTTTTCATTTTTATTTGATACTCCTCAGTGAGGGTTTTGAGTCTAGTATGAAATTCTCTGACCTGATAATAGCGACATTGCGTTGATGAAATCATTTTTATTTTAAAAACACTAGCGTTTTCAATTGTGAAATCCGAAGGATTTTCCTTTCAATTTAGTTATTTACTTAAATCCACATACCAGGTTGCTGAAACCCTAATCAAATTTTTATCAGTAGCTGATAACGATTGTTATCATCCTCGAAAAATCATTTTTGATGGCTTCGATGAAGTTTTTCGTCTCATCGATGGCGATATTTCTTTATTTTTTCACGATAGCGCTCAGAAAGTAATTTCAAATTCGCGGAAAACTCTTTCACGGTGTCGAATCGATATTGCGACGATGATGGAATCATTGTTGTTATTTTAAACCAGCTAGTGTTTTCATTTATCCTATTAACGAAGTGGTTTTAGGATCGGATGAGGGGACACCGGATACAAATTCAATTATCCAGGGTAGTGACTCCCTAATCACATACTCGTCGGAATTGTTTATAGTAATCGTAAGCGGGATTGGTATAGAGGGTGGAGGTGGTGGTACTTTCTCTAGTATATACATCAATGTGTTAACACCTCTGATACCTGTGTTGCTGAATTCCAAATCAAATTTACGGTGATGTATTATTGTAAGTCGGTAGCAACCTGGTGCACCAGTATGTCTGTTGCCAACATAAAGATAAATTCTGTTTCCTCGGATCCAATCAAAAGTCCCACTATCAACCGTGTACACGATGTTATTGACGCTTACACTATGTGGAGTTTTTACTTTATCGATAACCGCTTTAATTTCAGCGAGGGTTGGACCTGTCAACGATGTGGTTTCAGACACAGGTGTTCTCCCTAAAAATTTATCTACGATGGTATTAAGTGTTGTTTGTCTCACCATAAACATATTAATATCCTTGAGAGTCATTGTAGATGTAGCCGGGACACCAAAGAAACTATTAGCGATGTAGGCATTGTGAGTGTGCTTGCCGATAAACTCACTGATTTCAGCGAGAGTCATGCCTGCCACAAGCGGGGTTCCAAAAAACCTAACAATTACGTCGCTAGTGGGTTTTTGTACCTGCTCGAGATTTTCTATTAGTTTAGAAATATCATTGTAAATATCGAGATAATTTGCCTTGATTTCATTTTCATTCATCATCCTTCCCGCGTCCTTGTTAAAAAAGAATAGCGATAGATAGTTTTTAATTTCAGTGAGAGTCATGCCAACCACAAGCGGGGTTCCAAAGAATTCATGTACGACATTTTTTGCGAAAAGAATTATAACCTCGTATATGATCATCCAGCTCACGGCCGTGGGCGGTAATCTTGTTGTCTTGGGTGGTAATCATGCTGTCTTGGGTGGCAATCTTGTTGTCTTGGGTGGTAATCATGTTGTCGTGGGCGGCAATCGCGTCGGTGATCGTAGACACAAGTGCGCCTGGTTTAAGTCGTCCGTCGTTGGAATACAGCGCAATAGAGTTTTCATCGGCGTCGCGCTGCCGTATCAAAATGTCATTCAATGACACATCACTGGATTTCAATTTACCCTGTTTGTCCTGAAATACAACTATTTCGTTCGGGTCAACATTTACTAAATTTAACGTCTCAGCGATTTCATCTTTAAATTTTTTTTTTTATATCACCTGTCGCAGTGTCATCGGGTTTGGGTTTCAAAGATCTCCCCCAAATATCAATCATGTTATTGTAAAACTCTTTCTCTCTCTAAAATCGTTTTTGACGACTTCGTTGAAAAATCTTCGATTTTCGCCAGCGATTACTAGTGTATTCATTCACGACAACATGTGGTGGTTTTCCGCTTGGGTTACTCAAGAAGTTAGAAATAGCGTTAAGGACATTTAATACTTCGCTGCCACATATTGGTGGGTCATTGATTTGTTGTGTTGGTAGCGTAGAATACCAAGTCTTCATTGGAAGGGTTTTTATATAACGCATAAACTCTTTTGGTGGGGCTAATCCATATGAATCGAAATAAACAATCCCACGTGGATCAATAGCGTATGCAACCCAGTGAGTTCCAGGTCCGGTGCTGTTATCTAAATTAATGATTCCGGTTTCAACGCTATTTGGTTGTGTCGGCAATTGATCCTTCATAAAAACGCCTCTGAAGTTTTTTATGGCTAGTTTTTTAGCAGCATCCATTAAATCAAAATTGGACATTGGAACCATCGGTTCCTCAATTAATAAACCGGTCCTAGTCTCAGGCCTGATCCGTGAACGGATCTCCCGCTGTACCATGAATACGGGGTTCCTGGTAGTCTTAGACCCTTTCCCTTTTTTTATATCCTTGTCCAGTTGCCTTCTTTAGTGCCATTCCTGCTGCAGTACCAACGGCTCCTAACGCCGCTGCTTTAGCCACCGCTGGGGCTGCTGCTGCAATCAATGCTGGTATTGCAGCTAACAATGGAAATATACCGCCTGTTTTAATCATATTTTTGATAGCAGCCGCAGAAAGAGTAATCTGGACACCTTTTTTTGCTGCAAGTGCATCATTGAAATGTTTCACCTGACGAGTTGTCAAAGATAGTTTATTCCCCCCGCCAGTCATTTGATTAGGTTTCAACGTGATTGTGGTTCCACATTGCTTAGCTGATTTGGATTGCAATTTTTTTAATTGACCGGGTGTCAAAGACACATTAATATTACTATATGACATTATAGATAATAGATTGATTCTAATGGAAAAATCGTTCAAAGATTTTCCACTGGTGCATCTACCACTCTCATTCTTCCTCCAACACCTTCGAGTAGCATTGATTTATCACTGAGAATGACAGCAACCGCTCTATAATCAGCAATAGTACCACGAAGCACATTAGCTCTAAAGTGTATATCAACGACAGATTGTCTCATCAAATCGAGATGTTCCAGTGAGAAGTAATAGATCGGATATAGATTTTTAAAGTCGTATTGTGATATTTGCAGACCAGTATCGACATTTTGGTCGCGTGCCATAAACGACAACAACCTATGATACACGCGTGCAATATGATTCTGACCGTAATCGAGTTGTACATCCTCGGATGGTTCCTGCTGGCCGTTTATTCTCAGTGAGACGTCTTTAACACCTAATGGATCAAATATCATATGACTGAAACGTTGATCGCCAACTCGTGTGTTATCCTGTAACGCAATAAATATATGACGTGGCGCAGAAACGCCTTGTTTTGATGCTAGATTCCAGGTAAATAACCCGTTGATATTTGATTGTTTAACATCTGTACTCACGGTTAGCCAACTTAGTAATGATTTTCCTCCTTGGTCCATAAATGATAGTAATCGTTCTTCTGCGGTGATTGATGGAGTCAATACTGGCATCCACAATGATATTTTTGTTAAATTGACTTTACCGGCATCAGCATTTGGATTTGCAGCATCTGCTGGAATCCTCCAGATTGCGTCATTATCATCACTCTTTCGTACAAGCGATACTGTATGCTTCGCCCCGTAGATAACTTTTCGGACATTTCTACAGAATCCAAATATATGATGCAGTGGAATTGCGCATGAAAATGATTTACGCGCTCCTTGCAACATTGAAATACGTGTTGCAGCTCCTAGATTGAAATTAACATCGTTGTTTATAATCATATCCTCGACATCAGCATCACTATTATCACCTTTTTTTGGTCGTCTTATAATAAATGAATTTCCTCCAGCGGTATTCTTACCATCCTTTGCAAACATCATAGAAGGTCCTGCTGATCTTGTATAATCATCAGAATATCTCGCTAACCCTATTATTGTTGTAGCCACATCAACATCGCGATCTATCGACTCAATTTCTTTTCCATCAATGAGATATCTAGCACTCTCAAATAGCGCCATGATACCATTATTGACAAACCCGACTTGAGTACCAGCTGGATACGGTGCTGGTACAGCAGGAGTATCAGCAGCTGTTACAAGTTCACCTTCGATTTCAATAAACGCTTCACAAGGCAAAAAGTGTTTACTGGTATCATGGACTTGAAGATCGATTCTTGCTCGACTAATTGAGTCTATTGCATGATAGGCGTAATATTGATAATCGCGTACAGAATCATCCTTGCGAACTGGGGCATCTATATCAAACGCTGGATCAGGTGTCTGTTTGAACATTTTATTCTATTTATCAGAGTCTAAATCGCGATTTTCTATTTCATCGACGTAGTTTTTTGAAGCCACTTCCTGCTATCATATTTGCAATATTGCTTTGGTCGGGGGTTAAAGCCATCGACGCTAATTTTTCATCTACTGCGTTATTTATAATTCTACTAACACTCGCAGGCATTTCCGCTGTAGACGGTAACGGTTTTGAAAATCCTTTGGATTTCATTCGTGATTTCACTAATGATGTTAATTTATTCTTTGCGGCTGAAAACGCTTTTCCGGTAAGATCTCCAGCGAAATCTCCGATTTTGCCAATACCCTTATCACGAATAACATCAATGGCTTTCATTCCTAATTGTTTAGCCAACGGCATCACTTTTGGAGCCATTCTTGAAAATAATCCTAAAATGGTATTACCTAAACCATCTCCGTAGTATGCTCTATAAACCGGAAACCGTGAATTAACTACGTAGACGGGGGTTGGTTTATCATGATTGTAGTGTATGATCATTATTTGAAATCAGAAACAATTTTTCAATTGTTATTTATCTAATCAATTGACTTTTCAATTCAGTCACTATGATACCCACTTTCCACTAACTCGCCAATGAAATCTCGATATGTGCTGATATCCATGATACCACCCTGAAATAACCGCCTGCAGATATCAGCTGCTTCATTAATTATTTCCGGAGAGTTATTTCCAGCTCGTTTCCCTCCGATGAGAACCTCTAACCGTGATATATCACTGAGAACACTACCAGGACATGTCATGGTAGAGTCAAAGACTCCAGCGTTGAAATCCTTTGGATTTTTAATCGAATATCCTTTTCCGCTTGTTTCCTCAGTTGTACCAGTTGCGCCCTGACTATCATCAAGTAATTGCCTTTGTCGGCCTCGACTTTGTTTTTCTCGTTCTTGTTGTTTTTGTATACCATAACTATCAACTCCTACTTTAAAAGATCTATACTCAACTGTATCCTTTTTCAAATTACCAGTAATCCCCTTATTCGTTTTATACAACCAATTAACCCATTCATCCCGGCTTATTCTACTGTTTTTATACTCGTCTTTTAAAAAGTCCTTTCTAGAATGAAAGCTTTTGGCGGCAAAATCACCAAATGTCGAATAATCTTCGATTTTTATTAATTGAGGTCGTTTGATTTGTGTTATAGCTTCTTCGGTGAGTTTGTCTATAAAGGAAACGCCTCTTGGGGTGACATCAACAGGTTGTGGAACAGGCGTAGAATCATCAATATCAGCTAATCGTTCATACTCGCGCTGAGTTTTTATATCACTGGATAACTGTTGTATCCCTGCGCGTGTTTGTCCGGTCTCTGCTGCTATCTTTTCAAGCGTATCAAGCAGCGGCGCCTTCTTTACTCGTTCTCGCTCAGGAATATCTCCGTATATCGCTGCTTCATTTAACTTTTTCAGATCTTTGGTCGCACTTGTTATCGGAGTAAACAGTTGTTCACTTGACACAGAAAAGTCAGTCTGCGCTTGTTGTCGTTGCTGCAGTTTATTCCGTACAGAGTCGCGAATTGGTACAAATCTCTTAATTGCATCCAGTCGTTCACGAGCCAATCGGGTTGTTAATGCTTCATTGACCATTATTTGAAATCAGAAACAATTTTTCAATTGCAAAACAATTTTTCAATTGCAAAACAATTTTTCAATCCGACCTAACACCACCGTGGAAGTGTTATTTCATCCTATAACAGCTTCTACCATCGGTGGAGAAACGGCACTTTTCATATATAAAATAAAATGTAATGTGCCGTTTCTCCATTTTGAATTTTTTAGTGTATTTGATACCGGACCAACCATCAATTTTTATTCAGTGTGAAATATTTTCACTGATTTTGACATTGTCAATCAAAAAATGCTAAAAAAAATGAAAATCTCTATGAGGGACGGTCACAATCAAATAATGATAAATGGTCGGTCAATCAAATAATGATAAATGGTCAATCAAAATTGTTCATTTTCTTGAATTAACGCCCGTAGGTTTCTAATTTTAGAATTAACCTCCTTTTTCAATTCGTATTCGTTACCTAATTCTTTTCGTATTCGTTCTACGATAGTATATAACGGAGCGAACACACTTACGTCACTGGAGAATGCAAGAGAGTCCCAAATAGAATTCTGAATTCTTTTGATGAGCGCGTATTGTTTTGGCAGCATATATTTATTGTTGTTAACTCCGTATTCTATATCCTGAAAATCAGACATGATTTGATCAGGATTTAACCCATCTGATAGTTCAATATCCCAACTTTTCAATTTTGAAATCTCGGATATAATGCTATTTATATTTTCAGAATTCATATTCTATAACAATGACATATTTCTAAATGAAAAATATGACGCATTAGACATAACTAAATCGAATTTTCTGTCCCGTCTTTTTTGAAATCGCAGATCGATAAATCCCCTCTGCAACATATCGTACTGAGGGTGAACAAATATCGAAATGCCTACCGGCGCTGGTTATTGATTGAAATATTTTTTCTTCGTTAGTTATCGTATTCAAAGATTTCACAGGTCTCGCTTTTTTTGAGCATTTTCCAGGCCTTCCAGATGAATTATTTTCACTCTGTGTAACAACTCGTAAATTTGATAAAGAATTGTTCATTGGATTAGAATCAATGTGATCAATGACAGAATCATCCTCGATCAATCCATTGAAACATTCAAATTCGAAACGATGATTGAGATATTTCTTCTTTCCAGCGCCAAACCTCAAATATCCATGATTATTCACATCACCAACTGGTTTCTTCAGTCTACGGTTTCTTACAACACCATCACTGGATGCTTCATAATTTGTAATCACAGGGTGTTGTCTGAATTCTTGGTTCATTCGTATACTAAATACAATTTGTCTAATTCATTGTTTGGTTTAATGATTACATCACTGGAAAATCTTTCAATGTAGTCTTGAGGAGTTCTTATGATTTTATCATTGACTCTGTCAAGGATACTGACTTTATCAGTGTCAGCGTCAGGGACTGTATCAGTGTCAGGGTCTTAATTTCTGATTGATTGTCCATTTTTTATTCTTTTATCATAATAACGCTTCAACTCCCTGTATCGCTTTCCACCGCAATTCAAACACAACTGAGATTTTCCCCTGACCCCAACCCCACATCGTATGCAGGGTAACGGACCAAGGCTTCCACGACGAAAGCTTTGCATATGATACCCACAGAATTCATTTCTGCATGATTTGTTACACGGGGTTATTGATCCAATCATAAGCCACTTAAAGTGATTCATTATATATAAATTCTTCATTTAAATGCTTGTTTTAATTATAGCATGAGGGAGTTAAGGAGAACGCCTTCGAAAAATGCTGAATTCAATACTGATAAAGAGTTTAAAAGATTATTGAAAATTAATCCTAAATTTAATCTCGATAGACCCAAAAAACGTCCAATAGACGGAAACATGAAAGAGTTTAAAAGATTATTGAAAATTAATCCTAAATTTAATCTCGAAAGACCAAAAAAACGTAACAAAATTAATCCTAAATTTAATCTCAAACGTCCAAGAGACGGAAACATGAAAGAGTTTAAGAGATTATTAAAAATTAATCCTAAATTTAATCTCGATAAACCCAAAAAACGTTTAATAGACGGAAACATGAAAGAGTTTAAGAGATTATTAAAAATTAATCCTAAATTTAATCTCGATAAACCCAAAAAACGTTTAATAGACGGAAACATGAAAGAGTTTAAGAGATTATTAAAAATTAATCCTAAATTTAATCTCGATAAACCCAAAAAACGTAACAAAATTAATCCTAAATTTAATCTCGATAAACCAAAAAAACGTTTAATAGACGGAAACATGAAAGAGTTTAAGAGATTATTAAAAATTAATCCTAAATTTAATCTCGATAAACCAAAAAAAAAAACGTCCAAGAGATTACCCTGGAAAGATGCTCAATTCAATCTCGATATAGTTTATAATACACCAAAGAATACAATTCTTGATAAAGCCATGATTAGTAAAATCAGAGACTGTTTTAATGAATTCAAGCGTGATGGAGCATCTTATTGTTGGTCAACATTTCGAATTGATGGTGTTGTTGATGCTACCATGAATGATGAAAAAGCAGCAGTGATAATTTCACGTGTTGGGGAAAAAAAGGTATTTTTTCCGAATAAAATTCATTATCGAAGTCGATGGCAAATGGATTATTAGGGATAAATTTGAACCAATCCTCAAGAATAAAAAAGCTGTCATTGTGAGTAGAGATTCCAAACCAGGAATTCTAACCGGCATTGACAAACCATACTACGAAAGATCTTATCCCGTAACAGCAATGGTTTATGGGATATATCCGTTAAATGATAAACCCGATATCGCAAAACTAGCTCCTATGAAATATTCTAGTTCACTGAATTGCGTGGCAACTCGGGTAATGGAACACTTCACAAATGCATCCCGAGGAAATAAACTAACTGATCTGCGACGTATGAAAATAACCGAATGGGAACTGACAGTGAAACAGCATGGTGCAAAGATTTCTGATATAGCTAAATTAGAAGCATCATTAAAATTCCCAATATCAGTAACAACAATAACCGGAGAGGTTTTATACGAACCAAAATATCAATCGCGAGGAGCTCCAATACAAATTATTGATCATAACAAACACGCGTGGACACCTGCGGTAACAGTATTTCCACGAGAACGAACCGTGAAATATATCCCCCCGGAATTTTCCGGGGATGTTTTCTATGAAGAGAAATTATTCGATGCTATTCATGCGTTGTGTAAAGATGATCCTGTGTCAGTGTGGTTACTTAGAAGTGATGAAGATCCCGAAATAGGATTCGATCAATTTGTAAGACCAAATGGTGAATTATATCGCGTTGAAGAATTAGATAACAGAATGAGAAAAATCGCTAGTGATTTTTCACCGGAGAGTTTCCATGAAAAACTACTCACGGATAGTTTTACTATTTCATCAGTGGTAGCTCACTTCGCAAGAGAAAAAAACTCATGGCGTCCAACACGAAGTGATTTTCTTGAGGATGTTAAATTGAGTTGCGTCAAATTTGGTCATGGAGGACTGTAGAATACGAAATACTCACGTGATGGTATGATTTCAATTGATATATCCGCGTGTTATCCTGGAAGTTTTCTCGGATATGGGGAATGTGCTGAGTACTTCAAACGATTTGGACACCCCACACATGAAATGACTCGTGTTGCGATTAATGGACCATTACCTGATTTTGATTTAACCGGATTCGCTCGTGTGATATCATTTGAATTAGCGTCAGGATTACATCCGTGTAGTTATGTTTGGCTCGGTAGACACCTATCTGAAAAACACTGGATGCCAATAGTGCTATTGAGATATATGATTGATTGTGGTATGCTAATATCGTTGATTGTTTCCGAGGCTATTATATGCTATCGAGCTCAGAAAGAAGTCTGGCTACCACAACCCGATTTAGATCGTATAATTGATGAAATACGAAAACAGTTTCCAGATGGAAATTCGAAGAATTTCAGTGAAGAACAAATCATGAATTGGTCTAAGAAGTTATTTGAAATTAAAAAGAACAAGCAAAGGATCTCGGACGAAGAATAATCGGTAAATTTACCCAGGGTGGAAGATACGACAACGCAAAATATTCTTCGCGGTTGATCATAGACGTCGCTGAATACGATTTTATTGTAACGGATTTAATGAAACAGGGAAAACTTGTATCCCGTAAGGATGCTTTTCTATCCAATGGTGAGAAAATGGGTACGGTTGTTACCTACTGTGATGGATATAATTCCCAGTATACACATTTAAGATCATCTATGCTAGCCTATGCTTCTATTAATCTATTTTCGATGATAAATAGATTTCCTAATACCGCGGTTAGAGTGGCCATTGATTCGATGTATATACACAATAAATACAAATCAGCTGTAGCGGCATTCACAGATCCCGAGGAAGCGTGGGGGCGTTGGCGATTTAAAAAGGAGATGCTACATGAGGTGAATCGGCAGACGTTGCCATGGATGATAAATATCTTTCATATAACCGTATTGAAATTCAATCAGAATTTTCTAATGCACCACCGGTATCTGATCCAGTATGTAGATACAAGACAGTTTATTTAAACGGTTGTGGTGGGTCAGGAAAGACAACTCGTGCAATTGAATTATTTGGTCGGTCAACCATGATTGTGCTAACACCGACTCACAGACTCGCCAGAGAGATGATACAGCGAGGGGTAAATGCTTGCACTTATCACAGTTTTTTTTTCGATGGAAGGGTGACAAATGGACCCCTGATCGAATGGGTGATAAATTCATTCCTGAAATCATAATCTGGGATGAAATATGCACAGTGTCATTAGATGTATTACAAACATTTCTCGAGTGGTTGTTAAACAAAAACACAAAAGTCGTCATGTGCGGTGATCACGGCCAACCACCACGATTTGTCGGTGCATCTCCACATGAATGGCTAAGGGGTTTTGTAGACTATTATGAAGAAATTACCACTGATTATAGATCACTTGATGAACGATTACGAGAATTCAAAGCGCTAATTAGATTACAACCGGATAGAATCCAATGCGAAATAGCGCGTGAAGTGATTTCAGAAACTCCAATGAATGATTTCTGGGAAACATGGAGACCAAATGATTTGATAATTGCAAGTAGAAAAATAGTCAGGGACACACTTCAGACGAAGTTATTTGAATTGCATAAAGAAAAATTTGCAACGCTTCCAGTACCCCTTTGTTATAGGCCATCGGATACACGAAAACAGAACATTGAAGTTGATATTCCAGGACAGAGTGAAAAACAAATTCTCGTATTAAATGATATTGTGCTGGTTGATATCAGCGTCGTCGAAAATGCATTGCGTGCTAATAAATCCCCGTGGACGCTAGGATACGCAGCGACGATACATTCTTCACAGGGATTGACTATATCGGATACAATTGTTTGGATGGTGGATAATCACATCGAATGGTCGAATTTAGTCTATCTCGCAGTATCCAGAGTACGAAGAATAAATCAACTTCAAAGAATTGTCCTGACAGAGTCAGGCGATGATAATGACACAACAATGGATGATATTGACGTTAAAATTATTGATAAAAAACTCTCCGGTTACAAACAACAGGACAAAAAAACCAACGAGAATTTGATATTGATGCTGAATTAATAATCACTTTGAAGAAACAACAGAATAATCACTGCGCGAGTTGCAATTGTATAATGCGTTGGCAGTATTCGGATAAAGATCCTCGCCAATTTACCGTAGACAGAAAAAATAACAGTCTCGGTCATGTCAGAAATAATGTGATGCTGACTTGTCTTGAGTGCAATAGACGCAACGGTGCTAGTTAAGACCATGCGGTGGCAATTGAGTATCCTCGGGTATTACCTGTAGTTGTTGTCTAGTAAAACCCCGCTGAGGGGCAGTTGAATCCAGTTTATAGACTGGAGGTCTACCCGTAGATCGTGTTATACTAGATATCTTGTGTGCAGTAACACTCCAAATAGGATCCGTAGCCCTTTTTCTGCCCCTTTCAAGCTCTCCTGGTTCGTATAAGTACCTAACAGTGACATTACTACCAAGAATTGGTTCTTTGAAATCTTTTTGTGGTTGTACGGGTATTGACTTCTTTTTAATAGCGTTGCTAGGTTTCATGTTGATTGTTCTAGTAATCTCATTACTCAGTGCGGTAATCACAGCTGGTAACCTTTTGACCCATTCACGGGATCGCTTTTCTTGAATGAATTCTTTTGCGTATTGATATCCAAATAACCGCTCAGCAATCGTCCGATTAAATCGTTCTACAATGGCCTGATCGCGATGTAGCGCAGTATGCCCTCGTCGTATGGTGACATTATGATGTTTCATTGTAGATAATACTGCACCCTGAAATTCCTTGCCAGGATCAACCTGCAATAGATTTGGCCAGTGCAGAGGACCCCTTCGATAAATCCTCTCAAATGCAGAAGCGACTTCAGTGGCTGATTTTGTTTTTAACGGTTCTGCCTCTTTGTATCGACTTGCAATATCAACTACGGTTAAAGCGTATTTGTAACCACGATCATGTGGCAGAAATAATATATCAGCCTGATGAACTTCATTAGGAGCGGTCACATCAAAATGCGAGAAATTAATCTGTTTAGGCGGTGGTAGATAAATCTGCCATAGTGCCTCTTTGGATAACCAATTAGCCGCAGTGGTTTTTTTTCACTTTTGCAGCGCTAGCGAGTTTATGGATTGCTGATGTACCCCTCCAGTATCCTCTTGGGGAATAATAAATTGATTCCATATTATTAATTACCGGCACCTAACATCAATTTACTTTTCATAGCCGATTTTATCGAAAATGAAGCCAATTTTTCTTTGAAGGATTTATCAGGAATAGCATTTAACGCATGAATTAATTTCACATCTGCGAGATGCCTGTGTTGCAGATTGCTGCTTTTATAAGCAACATCATGAAGGTGACAGGCCTTATCAATGGCGTTTATTGGTTCTTCACCGGGTCGGGACTGATTTTGATCATTGAGTCTGATATCAAGTCTGGTTCCCGGTCCACAGTAGCTATATCCTGGAAGGTGCTTTTCTCCGGGGTATTTTGCCCATGGGGTTCCAGGGAGCTTTGCCAATTCGGCTGCGATATCACCTCCTCGTTTTTTTTAAAATCAGATCTCATAGACACAAATCTAAATTTATTTGTACCACATTGCACGCATTTACCAGAAAGCGCTGATCGGTTATTTTTAGTTGTAATCGTCGTCAAGTCATCTGTGCCAGTACGCGTTTTACACTTCACACAATATAGATCCATAATTTATGTATAGAAATATGGATATAATTGATTTTTCAGCGCCTAAAGCAAGAGAACCGGTTAAGCATCATGCAGCGCTACCAAACTCTATCCGGATGATTATAATCGGGCCATCTGGATCCGGTAAAACACAATTGTTACTCAATTTAATAATGAGATGGATGAAGTGGGATAAGTTGTATTTAATTGCCCCTAGCGTAGATGATCAACGATGTTATGAAGTGCTAAAAGATTTTAACGACAGCGCGGTAGAAAAATCCGGAGAGGGTATTATTGAGTTTATAACCGATATCGATGAAGCACCGAGCATTGATGATATTGATGGAGATATTAACAATTTAGTCGTATACGACGATATAATGTTAGATAAACAAAAAAATCCTGCTAGGATCTTTTCCAGAGGCAGGCATAAAAACACTGACGTGATATATGTCACTCAACGCTACACAAAGATTCCAAAAGTGATCAGAGATAACTGCAATATTCTTGCTGTATTCAACGGAGTTGATACTCATACTCTTAGAAATATATGGCAGACATGGTGTTCTGATATGGACTTCAATCAATTTAGAAATTTCTTTAGTAATGCTCAGTCAACCCCGTACGGATTCGCAACAATAAATTTGCATGATCCTCGGACACGATATCGTATCGGACTGGAGTCGGTTAAAATCATTTCTTATTTTTTGTTAACCTGTAGCAGCAGAGAGGGCGATGACCACATCGTTGCGACCAAAATTGATTAAAAAATCGTAAAGTCTCCCTTTGCTAAATGGAGACTTATTTTTTTTTTGGTTAAAATGAGATTCGTAGGAAGCCTTATTTTTGCTTGAAAACGTGGTCTGTTCGCCCTCTCTGCTGCTCAGCCAAAACTAAATGTGTCGACTTTATGCCGAAACGTAGGGTGATTTTTGAATGGTATTACATGTATAATGCCATAATAAAATTACCATAAATAAATATAATTATACTCTGCTATTTTTCTTCAACCGGTACTACATACACCAGTAGCTGTTAAAAATGTTTTATTATGACAAAATAAATCTTACAATTATAATTACAATATAAAGCGTTTATTATTTCTTTTTTTGTTTTTGGAGAGGTCTTCTTTCCTCTGATCTTCTCAGACCATTTAAAGGAATGGCTCTCCCTTTCTTTGATATAATTGTGTGCTATATTATTTCTTTTTATTCATTATATATTTGTAATCAAATTTTTAATTTTTTTTCTTTAAATTTTTTTTTTTTAATTTACATCAAGCATTCGTCAAAATGCAGTTCTTTTTGTCTTTCCATTTGCTCTTTCCTGTCTCTTCTTCTTTTTTCTGTCCTTCTTTGTTTCCTTCCTTCTAAGTAGATTTCCTCTGCTGACGTTTCCACTATCGTTTCGTCATTATACAAATAATCCCATCTTTCTTGGTCTTCTCTTTTTCTTTCGCTTGATGACTTCTCTTCTATGTCCATTTGCTTAGCGTAATTATATAATTCTTCTATATGTCTTAAAGGTTGTTCTTTTACTATGTTTTGTTTCTCTTGTTCCTGTGGTTTATTTGTGTTTTCTTTGCTGTTTCTTTTTCTGTCCAGTTTCTGTTTCTTTTTCAGTTATTTTGTTGTTTGTTGTTGTTGTTGTTCTTCTTCTTCTTCTTCCTTTTTTAGTTCCCTTGTATTTTCTGTATGTTTTCGTCTTTATCATTAGTTGTGGTTTTCTGGGCCTTTAGGGTTTCCTGTACATTTACTTGTTGTTCTGTTATTTGTTTCTTTTCCAGTTGTATTATTGCTTGTTGTTTTTGTTGTTCTTTCTTTTGAGTCTCGTCTTTATCTTTGGTTGTGGTTTGCTGGGCATTTGTTGTTTCATGTACTTTATTTTGTTTCTCCTGTACATTTACTTGTTGTTCTATTTCTTTCGTAGTCGTGTTGTCTATTACCTGAAAATTTGTAGCTTGTTTGTTCAGGATTCGTCTTGGTCTTGGTTTTGGTCTTGGTCTTGTTTCTTCTATGTTCCTCTTTTCTCTTGTTGTTTGTTATATTTCTTGTCTATTTTGGATTTCTTCACTCGTCTCTTCTCTCGTGCAGTTTCTGGGTGTATGTCCTACTATCCCACACTTGTTACATTTTCTGTAGTAGATACAGCCTTTGTACCATATTGCAATCAAAAACCCACGTAGGAAACATATTCTTTTTATTGTCCTAAGTTTTGTTCTTTCTATCTCTAGTATTCTTGTTTCATTAAAGATATTGAAGCCCGGTACTGTCCCTAAACGAGATTTTTCCACCTTGATTCCGAATTTTTCCTCAGCCTATGTTACTACAGGTTCAATTGGTATTTCCATTGGCACTCCATTTATGTGCAATTCTCCTGTTTGTTTCTTTATCTTTCTCATAATTGGTTTCGGGTTTTGGTTTATTGCTCTATGTTCATATATAGTGGTTTCTCCATATTTCAGTGCTGGTGTATTTCCTTTGTATCTAATGCTGTATCCATTTTTTGCGTAGTTTATGGAGTAAATCTTTGATAATATTTCTTCATCTATGATTTTTAGATGTACCAATACCGTTGTTATTCCTGGTAGCCCTACGCCGTTAAGATCTGGGAATATTATTGTTATTTCGTGACTTAAGCCTAGCTTATGATATAGGAGTGATAAACAAGTCAATCAATGTGACTTTTGCTGCTGTGTGGTAGTCGATAACAGTTTGATATCTGGAGTATATTTTGTATTCTTCAAAGATACACAAGCTGCACTCAAATCATCAGTCAAGCAATTTCTAGTATTCGATTTTATGTAATTCATTGTTGAAAATAACGATTCACATTGGTAAGTAGGCGAGAAAATTGACAAACTCGCCCTTGCTACTTTTATCAAAGACTTGAAAGTTCCAGGCAGGTCATTCCAGACTTTGAGAACCTCATTTTCGGCCGATATCTGAGGTTCTAATGATCCATTTAACCGCTCACATTCAATTATTTCTAGTCACACTCGCAAGTCAACAAACTTTTATTTCCAAATTGCACTAGACTGTAACTCAACAAGTTGCATTTCAAAATCGCGTAATTCCAGCCAAGAAAACATGGCCAGATCTTGATTTTCAAAATCGATTGTATCTGGATATTTTATAAATTTTGCAGTGTCTTCGATTTTTTTTAACTGCTCAAAACGCGACGAACATTTTTCAAGAGTTGCATCAATTATCTCGAAAAACAGCCTCATCTGATAATCATTGACAACAGTTTCTTGAATTTCTAGATCATCATAAAAAATTTTAAGTTTCTTAAAATAGTGAAACTCTTCTTTCTCTATATCACGTTTGTAAATCTTCAGCTTCTTTTCAAATGCTTTCACAATCTCAAATGCCTCATCAACAGTTTTTCCGCACCCTTGCAACTTAGTATTAAGTTTATTTAGATGTAAAAAAAAAAAAAAAAATGGAAAGAAAATTAGTCTGCTGAGCCAGTCAATATAAGTTAATTAAGAGCATTTCTGTTTGTTATCATCATAAACATTCAAATTTCATCAAGGCATTCTACAAAACGTTCCAAAAACCGACCTCTACTAAGCCAACGTACATTATTTATACATTAGTAAACCAGAGTAAGCTGATTGAACTTCATTTAACAGCTGTGCAAATTTTCTGTTATTTAAAGCACGTGCAGTAATAAAATTTACAGTTTTTGTGACACATTTCATAATGACTTCAAGTTCCTTTAAGCCGGATTTTGCACATAGGGCATCCTGGTGAACAATGCAGTCAAAGGTTAACAGTGGGTGCCCAACATGTCTTGTAAATAATGTAACAAAACCTGTAAGTCATGCTTGGAGCACCATCAGTTGTTACAGAAATTATTTTTGTTATATCTACACCTGCATTTCTAAGCTCAGTCACAACAGTTTCACATAAATCTGCACCTGTTGTTGTCGATAAAGTTCATAATTTTATTGTTTCTTCATGCATTTCGTTATCTTTGTGATAATGTTATAGCAACGATGGCCAACCTAGCGGACGATGTCACATCAGTACTATCATCAGGGCAAATAGAGTAGACGTGACATGAATTAATATCCTTTTTTTTTTTACTTGTTCTTCAATATTAGCCCTCTTTGACCGTATTTCGACTAATTTACAAATCCTTTATTCTCTGAATAATTTTGTCTTTATTTTGAAAGTCTTCAACAAATAAGATGCACATTCTAACCACGATTCCCTTATATAATCACCATTGCTGAAAGTCTTGCCATGCCTAGCTATGATTTTAAAACTTTAAAACTCGCAGCCACTAAATTAGATGTACTGTTAACAAACTTGGCAAAAGAACTGGTTTGAAAGTTTGGTTTTTTTATCTCACGCGATATATGTTCTTTTTTTCATCTTCGCTTTTGCCAAGAAGCCAGATGTGATTGGTCTCATAATGACGTTTAACTGAAGACGTTCGACAAACAACACTTTCCGAACACATGACACAAAAGGCCCTATTCCGTTTGTTGATCATTCCATATCGTTGAGTCCACCACTCTTGGAAATCTCTGCCACATTCTTCTTCGGCAAGCTTAGCCTTCTTTGGTTTTGAGAACGACATTATAGGTTTATATTTAAAAGATTATTTGTAATAATTTTCAAAATCAACAACATGGCAAACGAGAGCTAGAGAGATCTCGTTCAAAATACGAACGTATCTTGTTTAATATTTATTGTGCACCCGCGCCCCCTAGCGAAAACAGTAAGTAAGTCAGTAAATTATATGTAAAAAAAAAAGATTGAGTAGGATAGGGTAGGTCGATAGGACTTCTTCCATATCAGTTAAGCCTTTCTAAAATATGTTTACAGTAGCAATTATACTAAATTGAGATTTCAGCGATTTAGCAAGATGAATAATTTGTTTTATATCAGCATAATGACGTGCCACGCACAATCATCTCACGTGCCACTTTGGGCACGCGTGCCATAGGTTCGCCACCCTTGCCCTAGATCATCATCATTAGCGACTCAGATATTCACATAATTTCACGTATAGATTAGGATTGAGATTCAAACAATCTCAAGTTTTCAAATATTTTTCATATTTTCTGCACTGTCAGTAAGATTCACAAATCTCCTGGAATTCAATTAAGATTCAAAATAATCTCATGTAAATACATAGATACCAATTGAAAAAACGATTAGAATAAACGTATGCTTCTTGATCCTTGTACAGCCGCACGAGTCATACACCGATAAACCGCAGAGTTTCACCACGTCTCTTGGGTTGACCCACTCTTTTGTATCAGCCGCTCGCACCCTTCATGGATCCACTACATGTACAGTCAGTCATACGTATACACACGTACAAAAAGCATACAGCACCCTTGTATTAGCAACGTCTACAGTCGTGACTCCACCACATGTACAGACATACGTACATACATATAGATAGCTCTACTCGTTAGCTACACTCATCAGTCTCGTTACACACGTTATCCAAGTTAGCTTGTTAGCCTCGTTAGCTAAAATAAAACCAAACTGGTAATAATAATGAGTTCTGGAAAATACTAATACATTAAACTCTTAATAACAACTTGAAAATCACACTTCACAACGTTACAAATATACGTTGTAAAAAATGAATCATTACACGATATAACAGTACAAACTCAATTAACTTCCCATATCAAATAAAATGTAAATTTAACACTCACCTCTATGGCTTATAGAAATACCACGTGTGCTCTCCTCAACAGATCCAGAGTGACCAGTGTCGGTTATACATTAATCTTGCTTAAATTCATAGGACAGTGAGTAATAGTCAGGGTAGAATACCCGTGCATATCGTGATTATAATGTCCGTAGCCTCAAGTAGTTTACTGCGAGACATATGTTGGTTCCGTCACTTGTCTGGAAAAATACCTGTTCACCCTAGATAGCGTTGTACATACATACATACATACATACATACATACATACATACATACATACATACATACATATCTTCAACTGTAGAGATATGCCATTTATTAATTTCTTGTAGGTTTTAACTATTGTAATACCGGGTTCGTCTTCGTATAATTTTTATGTACAGTAGATGCTTGTTGGTGATGTAATAAGAGGTTTATATCGGCAATATAAAGCTTAATATTTAAGAGGCGTTAAGTAATGTATGATTCTTATCGATCATGGTTCAGTTCACTTCTGAACCTTTGTATTGCCGATAATGTAATCTCTATAGCTTACCGTATATAACGTTATAACGTTTCATCATATATGCCCGTGTCATGCATTTCAGCTGACCAGAGAGAAAAGTGACCAGAGTGACTAGAGTGATCAGAGTCGACATGGTATCGGCTGCATGAAGTCTACCAAATCAGCTGTGAAACTGAACCATAGCAGCCGTAGAGCTAAATAGTGTTGCTGGTTTAGTAGCATGGGATCGGGCGTTGCTGACACGAGATTGGTAGTCGCTGATTGCGTGATTGACCAACCTGGAAGTGTGACTGTAATGTATAACTCAATAATGTAATCTTTTAGGCGTGGGCTGATTTTTTGGGGGTTAGTAAACCCTGTGTTTTGGGGACTGTAAAGATAATTTGTATATTTACATAATTTCACTATTTGAGTGAATACATTTAATATTTTTACTAACTAGCAAAATACTTAATTTGTTACTGTTGGAGTAAAACGCATCATTACTATTGTGATAAAATCGCTTGTGAATCATTCATCCATTTTCCTTGTATCCTGTAATGTCATGTATTTAAATTTAAATTTTTTTAAGTCCGTGAGTTTATATGTTAATTGATCGAATATTTCGATCGTATACACGCACATATTAATCACAATTAATTTTTCATTAAAATCATTTGTCATTAAACATTGTATTTGTATCACCATCAATTGTGTTGTTATAAATCTGAAATCCCACTCATTTGTACTGTTACAGTAAGAGAAAGTTGAATATTAAAAGTAGGACAAAATGCATTTACGTCAGGACAAGCAATGCATTTAAGCAATAAATAAATAAAAACAAAGACAATGAGTTAACTTCAGACAACCCAGTGAATACAAGAACTAAATTGTTTCGAAACAGTTGAGAAATGTGCATTCAAAGGGGCTCCGAGAAGCTGAGTAGTCTAAAGCGCTCTCCGTTATGGATCACTGTCATCTCACTTCTGTCTGCGTGGGTTCGAGTCTAAGATTAGGCTAATGTAGTTATGTGAGAACGCTTGCCGGTAGCTTCTCGTAGGTCGGTGGTTCTTTCTGTAGATTTTCCCGGGTTCTTTCTCCACCAATAATACTGGCCATTATGTATAGCCTATCGTGTGCTGAAAAATGACATTGAACCCAACAACAACAACATGAGTCAAACACAGCTCTGTTAATTTGATCACGACCGTCGGCGTTGAAAGTACATATGTCTCTCCGAATGCTCGACTCGACTAAACTATCAGTGAAAACAAAAATAACCCTATTTTCCTCTCCCCTTCGCTTCCAGTGTTTGATATTTGATAATTTGTGATGGGCGTTGGGACAGAGCCAAAAGAAACGTTAGAATTCTAGAGATTCATTGATTCATTTGATCAAACTCGATCAGACAACTGATGCTTTCGCAGCAACTTGAATAAATACAGATATATGAAGCAGAGATTACACGGTTGGCAGTTATCGCATGATTTCAAAGACATCATCGTCGAATCAATCTGGCTTGAATCAGCATGTTGTGATATCGAGTTTCTAGTCGGTTTTTCACAGATTATATTTTGAAATACCATATTTATCAGACTGCTAACGTTTTTTCCATCCTGGATCGTTCAGGCATTTCATAACATGGATTAATTTTCAATTCGTTTACCGTATCAGCAGAACACAATGAAACTTAATTTATTGTCATGTGAGATTAGATCAATGCGGAAATGTGTGCAGATGTGTGAAAAAAATTAAAAGAAAGTTTGATAGTAATGATACACATTTTCAACCTTTAAACAATAATTTAAAGAATCGTTTTGTGTACTTTCTTAATTATAAATGGGCGTTCTCAGATTCGAACACGATATCTACACATAAGCCGAACGATGTACCTCGTTGAAGTTTGTTCCAAAACAATCTAAGACTTTTTGCCGCCAAAAAAATCACGAACTTTGTACAAGTTGGACTGAACAAACTCTGCAGAAATTTAATATCGCAAAATGTCGTAATTTACAGTATATAGGAGGAAGGTGATTAAAAACTTTTCTTGACTTACTGTATAGCAAAAGAAGGTTTGACATGAATCTGCTCAAAAATAATGTTTGATATTGTGAAGGATGTTAAGGACGAAATGTATTTACGTCAGATAAGCAATACATTTGAGTTAACCTCTCACAACACCGCTTTGTCATTACACTCAAATCTGATAACCAAGCGTTGTTTTGTTGCTTTTGTGAATGCTAGAACTAAATTGTTTCGAAAGAGTTGAGAAAGACACGTTCAATGACAACTATGACCTCAGACAAGGACTACCGTCTTTGGAGTTCATCTCTCTCTCCTACTGATTTATTCCACTAATCTATTGGACGTAAAGATAGTCCTAGTTTCCGATTTTAAATATTCAGGCATTTATGTTGGGTTCGGGACCAATTGCGTATAGAAAAGTTTTAAATCGTCATGACCCAAAGGTGGTACCATAGCGTAGCCGCTTACAAGCAGGTCTGGCATACTCCAGATTCACGAAGCAGAGAGTACATGTTATTGCTGTTGTCACGTAATATTAACAAGAACATGGTAGAATAAACCTGGTTAATCGGGTGTCAGTGGCAGCGACAAGCATTTGGTTGTTGTTGCGTAGACCATGTCGTACACTGCCTTTGTCGCTCTACATAGCCACCTGGCGAACCCTTGTACCTTCTGGTTCATCCAGGTAATTCTTAACATCAAATAATTAAGGAATTAATTATGATAAGATACACGACACGCGTCTACCGTGGCAGGAAAATGCAAATGTGGTAATTAATTTATTATTTCGGGAGATTTTTTTATCAACGTGTAATTGTATGCAGGTGTTTGATAAAACATAAATGAAACTTGATAGCATTATCCCCCATATGATCCATGTTTAAATTTCAAAATTAGAATTGCCACTTCCTGTAATGCAGAGATATGTGCAGTAAAATGGAAGTTATTCGCTTTTTATGGGGGGGGGGAGGACTTGATGCTGAGGTTGAATCTTGAACAGTTTTTAAATGCAGTTTGATGCCCTTATTTGGCTATATCATGCCGTGGAAACACCCAATCAGACAGTTGTCAAATATCTACAGATGAGATTGCTGACACCTGATTCTCACTAGGGGAAGAAAATATCGCCATGAGATAGCAACGCAGGACAAATAAAACCCATAACGAGCAAGTTCGCGAGATTATTCTGTCGCATAGGTGTGCAAATATCGTATTTTACTTACTTATAATGTGCACTTAAATACGTACAGAGTAGACCCAGTTTATCACTTGAATAAGCAGCCTGTCAAGCAGAGTCTAGGCTGCTGCTTTAAATCATAAAAGTGTAAACACACATTCGACTGCGCACGATGCAACGACATGTCTGGGTATGCTCTGAGCGATATATGCAAGTAAATATTTGTAAGCCAATAACGGTGAGCCACATATGTAAATCGTACAGTCTAGTTGTTCATCTTGACCAGTAGATGTATAGAAATGTTGCTAAAGAATATGCTACCCGAGTGGGCAGTTTTTCATATTTAAAATACCAGATTGAAATAGTGATATTACATCCTACAAATTTTAATGTATGTCTACGTATGTATATCTGTGCACATGGTGGATCCATGAAGGGTGAGCGTTGCCAATACAAGTGGTCAAACCCAATTCAGAAGAACTATGTGATGTCTGTATGCATTTGTATGCGGTTATAAGAGGCTGTCTGGCCGTCTGTGTTTATATATGGATATGGAAGCTAATGTAACCATTCATTTGTAAACTTGTCCGCATGTTTGATCCATGAAGGGTGAGTGCGGCCTATACAAGTGTTGACCAACCCAGACATTCGAGTGAACTGTGTGGTTTGTCAGTGGACAAGTGTGCAAGACTTTGCAAATATTTATGAATCATACGGCTGTACAAATGATTGAGTAATATGTTTGTTCCCGTTGATTGTTATTTCAGCTGGGTACAATTTGAGTCATTTTGATGACATGAGATTATTTAAATCTCACTTTCATTGCACGAAATGACATGAGATTATTTGAATACACTCCTTGCGTGACATTATATGAATCTTACCACCATGCATTTAAATATATGAATATTTGTTTATTTTCATATATATATATATATATATATATATATATATATATATATATATATATATATATATATATATATATATATATATATATATATATATATATATATATATCCATTCGATAAGTTTCCATTTTCATCACATTGTATTGTGTTGTCATGTGATCCAAACCAAACATCCATTCTGGTATATTCTGTTACATCGACAGATGATCAAAACGTTTTGCTTGTTGCGTAAATAACCTTGTCCGAAAGATGATATTTGATAGGCTTGTGTGAAAAGGTTTAAATATCCATGCAACAGTGAATGAAATAACAGTTTTAAATTTCTCATTGATACTGAAAGAAAAGGTTTGGGATATTGTGGTGCAAGGTAGTTCTGTTGAAATTCACAAAAGCAGACAGCCCTGTATATATCGGTAGACACGTGTCGCCAACTATCGCCATCTTTTTACCGCTCGTTCGTTCTTCTTTAGTTTTATTTTACACCGACTACTGTATACAAGTTTGTTGAATGCCCGGGTTCGAATCCTACTACCAGCCTGGGTCGTATACCGTGCGTTGATTATATACCGTGGTGTGTTTTTTGATAACACTTTGTCTGTGCACCAAATAACCTACTGGTGTTGCTGTGCCGTAGAGTACAAAACTAATCAAAATCTACTGTCTGACAAGAACATGAAGTGTGATGCAGTTGTGAGTGAAATACGACGAAATAGTTTGACCTTGTCTGTTCCACGCAATCCTGAATTATGGATGTCAAAAATACATTTGTTTTGCATGCTTTATGTAAATCATCCCGTATTGCATTACCACATGTTCATTCTTTTTTCGTTGTGTTGTCCCCAACAGCAGTTGTATATCATTTTGCCGTCCAATTTATGACATTAGGTAGTTTCTTTGCACACTGTTACTGTTTCATATATAATTCGCACACTGTTACTGTTTCATATATAATTCGTTTGGGTTATGTTGTAAAAAATTGCGAAAATGATTTTCAATTATTATTTTTATTAATATTATTATTTTTATTAATATTATTATTTTTATTAATATTATTATTTTTTATTATTATTATTATTTTTATTAATATTATTATTTTTATTAATATTAATTTTTTTATTAATATTATTTTTATTAATATTATTATTTTTTATTAATATTATTATTTTTATTAATATTATTATTTTTATTAATATTATTATTCTTATTAATATTATTATTTTTATTATTCTTGCCATACAATTTTTTTTTGGTTCTGTTATGAAAACAATGTAAAGCCGTTATGGAAGGGAAACGGTTTGGACAGGCATCATAAACAAATTAACAGTTATTATAATCTGTTTTAATTGTTTAATAGTCCACTTTAAAATTGTCCATCGTTTGAACATTTTATAAATTTTTCTTTGGGTTTGACACCCTTTGTGCCACCAGAATATAAACAAGGAATATCAACAGTTCAACAGCACCAACTTGTAAACAAGACTTATTTTATGTCTGATCAACTTGTAATCGTACGTACACTTTAAGGGGCCTCGAGTGGCCGAGTGGCCGAGTGGTCTAAAGCGTTCTCCGTTATGGATCAATGCCATCTTACCTCTGTTTGCCAGTAGTTTATCATGGGTCGGTGGTTCTTTCCAGGGTTTTTTTCTTCCGGTTTCCTCCTCCACCATTTTTATTGGCCGCCATATATAGCCTATCGTGTGTTGAAAAATGGCGTTAAGCCCTACAGCAGCAACAACATACATTGTGTCTATCATGTGGAAGGTAGGTATCGTGTGTATCGTGATGATGATATGTATCGCGTGTATCGCGTTGATGGTATGTGTCGTGTGTATCGTGTTGATAGTAGGTATCGCGTGTATCATGTTGATGGTATTTATCGTGTGTATCGTGTTGATGGTATGTATCGTGTGTATCGAGTGGATTGTAGGTATCGTGTGGATGGTAGGTATCGTGTGGATTATGTAGATGGTAGGTATCGTGTGTATCGAGTGGATTGTAGGTATCGTGTGGATGGTAGGAATCGTATACATTGTGTGGATGGTAGGTATCGTGTGAATGGTTAGTATCGTATGGATGATGTAGATCGTGGGGATGATATAATATTTTTAATTGGTCAGTAAAACATGCTTGCAATTGATCATACTATTATTTCAATAAGTATATATGTCTTCTATATCGTACATAGTTTTCGAATAAGGTAGACCCAGCTCTAACTTTGCGTAATGAGATTGCGGACCCTCGTCTGCGCTGTTTGCATTTGTATGCGAATGTTGCACGAAATAGGGAGTATATACCTCGACCCGCACAGCACCAAGAATGACGCGAGCTGTCACGTGGAGTATGTTGCGACATATAGTGATAACAGACATATATATCAGGAGAGAACAGACCTATCAAATGTATGCATATTTTTGAGTCATTCTCCTTTCTTGTGTTTATGTTGCAATTTCTATTCTGCAGACATTTTAATGTGTTGTTCTCATATATTTTTGGGGAGGAAAGACATTTGATTGGAATGCGTGGTGAAAATAGAAAGTACTGGTCGGATTATAATAATTTTTTTTTTGGAACTATTCTGAACTATTCAAAGGATTTGTAGACAACGCTAATTTTGCATTGTCGCGATGTTTGGCAGACCAGTACATTTCTGATTTCGAAATATATACTGAACTTTTCATTCCTTAGGACTTTAAAAGTTTTGGATTTATTTCATAATTTTATATGTTCTTCTCATATTTCATTTATAACTTAGATAACTAAAATATTTATTAAGTTTTACAAAACTTTGTTCGGTTGCATAGTTTATGACTAAAGATTCGTTGCAATTAAGGAGTGACCAGCTTTCCTAGTTGGCTACATTCGTCATTCTTTTGATTTCTTTATTGTTTGAAAAATGGACTCTTCCAAAACTGAGGACCAACATGGCGGATTACATGTACACAGATCATTCTTTTTCACCCTGTATCAAACGAACAGTGCTGCACTCCATGTCAAGATGTGCAGAGCGAATATTTGTTTTTTGTTTTTTTTATGTTTGTTTTGGGGTTGGTTTGCTTGCATTTTAGGTCATGGCTATACTTTTTTGGTTAAACGATACAAAGATATGTCAAGCCCAAATACCACACCCGCACAACCAATACAAGTTAATGTGACGATGGAAATCGATTTCGAAACTTTCTGATCACAAGTCCAACCTCCTCACCACTGTGTAGCCGCGGATTTGCAAAAACAATTGAACATAAAGTTAAGTGAGAACTATTTCAGTCTTTCAAATAATTATATGTACGACCACTGAGTAAAGTTTGAAAGGGTTGCACCTACGTAGGCATTATTTTTAAAATCAGCATTTATAGTTTTTGAAATTAATAAGTAGACGCTTTCAAACGTTATTATTTTCGTATCTTGATTTTCTTTCCTGATGTATCCGAGTATCCGAAATGTCCGATAGCATATATGAAAGGGAATTTAGTTAGTTCACCCACAAACACGCATGCCCACACATGCAAGCACAATCGCATTATTATTATTATTATTATTATTTTTATTATTATTATTATTATTATTTTTAGTAGTAGTAGTAGTAGTAGTAGTAGTAGTAGTGGTAGTTATGTCCATCAATTGGCATCGATAGATCATGTCGTGGACTGCTGACGTTGTTTTGTTTGAATGTATTCATGTGGGTGGAAAGCAAGTCATCATGGTGGTTACTTATTAATGTAAACAAGATTTATTTTCTGTTTAATTTTTAGTCGTACATACAGTTTAGACCCTGAAGACAAAACTGGTTTTAGAGTCCAATAAATCTTGTTTTATGCCATGTCTAGAACATTTGCCATGTAGTAAAGTATATCCGATTTGGTAGGTATCGTGTGTATCGTAGGAATCGCGAAGATGGTATGCATCGTGTGTGTCGTGTGTGTGGGTCGTGTGAATTGTAGGTGTCGTGAAGATGGTTCGTATCGCGTGGATGGTAGCTATCGTGGGGATAGTAGGTATATTGTGGATGGAAAGGTACGGTGTTGAAGGTAGTCATCGTGTGGATTGTATATATCGTGAAAGGGTTGTGTGGGGTGTCCTGGGAGGTGGTAACACCACTGGCTGGCTAAGCTCGCCCACCTTTGGTCGCCATTTATCACTCAGCTTTCTTCTGTGCTCAAAGAAGATGTGGCATGCTTAGCGGCCACATCCCAGAAAACGGTCTCGACTAGCCCGCTAAACCAGACTGACGGTAGGCGACGGGTTTTAAGCCCGCGGTCAGTAAGGTTTCGTCTATGTGGATTCGGCAGCCTGCGTGGAGGAACCAGCAGCTGTTCAACGGATACAAAGGCGATTCCCTGCAGAGCGCTGTGGAGCGCTAAAAGCAGGACGAGACACGTAGGACGTCCTGGTTATCCACTGCACTCAACTCTGTCTTAGGCCGTCTGAACGTTGTCGTGCTGCCGGACCCAGATAGTTTTGGCTGAGATAGTGAGGTCGACGAACTGTGCAACTCTTCCTCATTTTAAACAATCACCGCATAAGTCATTCTTGCTCAGGCTATTAAGGTTGTTCACCAGTGACACGGATCAGCAGTGAGTTTAGCAGCCGACTGAGCAGCCCTCTTCAGGAATTCACTGCTCACCTTCCTGACATGAGGAAGGGACTCTAAAAGGTTCACTAAACATTGCCAGCTCTAAACTTCCCTAGTCAGCACACCGCGGCTGACGAGGATTCTACTCCAGGGGTCACAATACAAAAACGAAAACAAGGATGGTTCCTCTCACAAATAACGCATGGAATGTACGCAACTTACTGGACAGAGATGATGCGGAAAGAACCAAAATACACTTATTGTTAGAGAAGGCGGAATCTGTAAAATGGGCTCCAAATATACTTTCTTTTGGAGCGGCCGAGGAATTGAAAAGCGCCGTGAGGCTGGTGTAGGCTTTGCAGTGAAGACAGTATTGATTGGCTAATTGGCTGGCCCTCCCAAGGGAGTAAACGACAGACTCATGATCATGAAGCTCTAGTCTGAAAGAAAACACCTTACCATCATCAGTTGCTATGCTCTAAGCATGACCAACCCAGATGAAGTGAAGATCAATTTATACTGATGTGGCAGCAAGAGACAATCTCCCAGTATCTCAAATACGCTTCCAAAATTCACCAAAGGGAACATCCAGGCCTGTGACAACCACCGGGGTATCTCTGTTCTCTCAGTTGCTGGAATGATACTCGCCAGATACCTACTGAACCACTTCACTACACGTCTTGACCAAGGAGTACTGGCAGAAAGCCAGTGTGGATTCAGAAATAAACGTGGGAACATCGATATGGTGCTAGCTGCGAGGCAGCTACCAAAGAAATGGTACCAAAGAAATGTCAAGAGCAAAACACCTACCTTTTTGTACCTATTTGTCAATTTGACAAAGGCTTTTGATACTGTCAGCAGAGAATGCTTGTGGAAAATAATAGCTAAGTATGGATGCTCAAGAAGAGTTATATTCAATGTGCAGCATTTACACTATGGCATGCAGGCACGAGTCCAGGACAATGGAGATACATCTGAGTCATTCCCAGTAACCATTGGCGTCAAGCAGTGATGTGTTCTGGAACCGACATTGTTCAGTATTATTATTTTCCGTCATGCTGACTAATGATGTCAGAGAAGGACAGGTTGGAATCGGCATCAGGTACCGGAATGATGAAAAACTATTTAATCCCAGGAGGCTTCACACAAAACACAAGGTCATGACAGACAACATCAGAAATTTCTTTTTTTACTGATGATTCTGCCCTCAATGCTGGCTCAGAAACCAACGTGCAATGTAGCGTTAGCAAATTATTCAGTTCCTGCACAAGCTTTGGTCCAACCATCAGTACCAAGAAGAATGACGTCTTTCAGCAGCCGACCCCTGGAATGTGTCACTATTGACGACAAGTTGAACGTTCGCATATACAATGCCAGCGCAGAATATATGCCAGTGTCTGGAATAGAAGGGTCATCAACATTCAGACCAAACTAAAAGTCTACAGGGCAGTTGTGCTCTCCACAGCACTTTACGTATGAGAAATATGGACGATGTACTAACGCCACGCCAGGTAGCTGAACCACTTTCACGCCACAATTATAAGGAAAATCAGCAACATCAAGTGGTAGGACAAGGTTCCAGACAGTATGGTACTCTTCCAGGCAGGTCTCCCCAGCATCCACATCATCCTGATGCAGGGACTAGTTGTACGCATGACAAACCACGGGTTTCCTAAGAGAATCTTCTATGGCTAGCTACCGCGAGGACAGCATTCGCATGGCGGTCATAATAAGCGGATTAAAGACAATCTAAAAGCTTCATTGAAAGCGTTCAACATACACTCTTATTCCCGGGAGCAAACATCACGCGATCAAGTCACTCGGCATTTCTCTGTGCACAAAAGCTCCAAATTGTGCTAATCTAGCAGAACAGCATCTGCACATCTGAAGAGGCAAGCCAGAAAAGCACGTACCATCAACCCTCATTGAGATGTCCCACGCACCCTCTGCCCCTTATGCAAACAAACATTCCTTACAAGGTTTAGCTTCAAGAGCCACCTGCGCACGCAGAGAACATAGCCAACCCTTCCAACCCTCGGATGACTAGATAGGTCCTCGTCAAATTGACGGACTAACAAAAACAAGGTATCATGAAAATGGTAGATATCGTGGGGATGTTAGCTATGGTGGGGGTAGTAGGCATTGTGTGGTTGGTGGGTATCGTGTGTGTCGTTTGGATGCTGTGTATCGTGAAGATGGTAGATATTGTGGGGATGGTAGCTATGGTGGGAATACTTGGTATCATGTGGATGGTAGGTATTGTGTGTATTGTAGATATGGTGGGAATACTTGGTATCATGTGGATGGTAGGTATTGTGGGGATGGTAGCTATGGTGGGAATACTTGGTATCATGTGGATGGTAGGTATTGTGGGGATGGTAGCTATGGTGGGAATACTTGGTATCATGTGGATGGTAGGTATTGTGTGGATTGTAGCTATGGTGGGAATACTTGGTATCATGTGGATGGTAGGTATTGTGTGGATTGTAGATATGGTGAGAATACTTGGTATCATGTGGATGGTAGGTATTGTGTGGATTGTAGATACGGTGGGAATACTTGGTATCATGTGGATGGTATGTATTGTGGGGATGGTAGCTATGGTGGGAATACTTGGTATCATGTGGATGGTAGGTATATTGTGGATTGTAGCTATGGTGGGAATACTTGGTATCATGTGGATGGTAGGTATTGTGTGGATTGTAGCTATGGTGGGAATACTTGGTATCATGTGGATGGTAGGTATTGTGTGGATTGTAGCTATGGTGGGAATACTTGGTATCATGTGGATGGTAGGTATTGTGTGGATTGTAGCTATGGTGGGAATACTTGGTATCATGTGGATGGTAGGTATTGTGTGGATTGTAGATATGGTGGGAATACTTGGTATCATGTGGATGGTAGGTATTGTGTGGATTGTAGATATGGTGGGAATACTTGGTATCATGTGGATGGTAGGTATTGTGGGGATGGCAGCTATGGTGCGGATGTTAGGTATAGTGGGGATCGTAGGTATCGTGGGGGATAGTAGGTATATATTGGACGATAACATATTTTGAATAGGTCTTATACGCCCGACTTAACAGATCACGAACTGCTCAACTCTGCATGCATGGCTTAAAGCCTATAGCTTTGTCAACGTGTGTGTGTGAGAAAACTTGTATGTAACGTCCCTTTGGTCCTTGTTTTTCAAGGGATTTTACGTGAGTTCTTCTCTACCAAAAACTATACAGACCGCCATGTGTAACCTACATAAGGTGAAAAAAATTAAATCTACAACAAATAAACAAAGTTGCCTCCCTTACGAAAAGTAAATCCTTCTCTCCAAACATTCTATATGAACTAAAATGAGCAATTTGTCATATCACGGTACCTTTAATGAAAGACATACTCCCTCTTTTGAAACATAATTCTTCTTTTGAAATCAATTATATGGTCTTCTAAAAATGTACAATATATCATAACACGGTATTTACATTAATACAATTAAATCCCATACGTGAAATCAAGTATATGGTCTAAAATGGGTAGTTGGTGAATCCACATTATCTTAATTAAAAAATAATTCTTTTCTTGAAATCAGATTATGTTGACTAAAAATGTGCATTTAATGATATCATACTACCCTCGTTAAATGATTCCTTGATGAGATATTAAACTAAAAACAAGACTAGAATTCTTTATTCCAATCAGTCTCCATTAAACGACCAAACAAAACATTTAGCCAGTGTTAAAACTAAACACTCACATTGAGTGACCTGTACATGCAATAATGCGAGGATCACACAAGAGAAAAAAGGTTTGACTCCAACTCACAACCGACATGTTTGTGTTTGGAAAATTATCGCGATTCGCAATAATCTTCGGGGGAAAAAAAACAAGACATGTTTGGACCACCCTTGTGATAGTGCTGTAAGTACGTAGATTGCATGAACAGTAAACAGTCCTGCTAATAGAACATGTAGAACATCCTCGGGGCAGTTTATACAGCTAATTAAATTCGATTCAATTTAAAGATAAGGCAGTCAGAGATAAGAAACATCCATTTTACGGATCCTTAATTGGCTGTAAATAGTAAGGATGACGCCGGGTCAAGTTCGTTTAACATTACTATATAGAAGCACACTTTAGCGAGATCTTTGGAAAGTCCGGCAGCATCAAACCTCAAAGAAGAAGACACAAGACATCTGTGTTACTGTCACCCCCCCCCCCCATACGTTTGAGAGCAGCAAAAACTTCATATTATTACGAAAATATTCCATTGTTGAATGGATTTTAAAGACAAGTCTTTGTATAAAAGCATCTGTTGTGTTTATGAGTTTGTGTGAACGCGTGTACACGTGTTGTGTTTATCAATTTGGGTAAACGCGTGTACACGTGTTTGTTTATAAGTTTGGGCGATCGCGTGTACGCGTGTTGTGTTTATGAGTTTGGGTAAACGCTTGTACACGTGTTTGTTTACGAAGACCCCAAACCATCTAACATTGTCAGGACATATGGCCCATAAGATGTAATTTTTTGGGGGAAACTAAAAAACCGTGAAATTGAAAGGCATTTACTTATTGTGAAAACTGCGATAATTCCAGCTTCGCTTTCAGCCATTTTATGGTGCCGCTTGCCCAATGTGACACTCGTTGAATACACAACCTAATACGCATGAATTGAGGATTATCATTTGCTAAGTTCCACGTTTTCGTTTTCGCGCGCAGAATCAACACTTACATATTCAGTAATTTTATTTTGAACAAATCAGCCCCAAATTGTGTGCACTACCCACACCTACGCAGTAAAACTGTCGAAATATGGTGAAGAAGAGTACATGTTTAGCTCAAAGACTATCAGCAGAACTACTCTCACGGTAGACTGAGAGTAAATACTTGAGGTGATAGGGTCCATTCTGGTAAATTGGCCACTGGCAAATTTCTCAACTTAAGGCTATGGTGTGACTTTTTCAACTATTATTGTTTACTATTTAAAGATATTGATATATTTGTGAACAATGTGTAATGGGCATTTGTTGTTCTTGAAACTGATGTCCGACATATATACCTTCTAAAGCAATTCTGAAGTATGTTGTGATATGTGAAATACTAATAGTCGGCTGGGAAGAAGAGCTCGCCTCACAGCAGAAAACATATGGGTTTGGGGCATATAGCATATCTGAAAAACGTCTTGGATAACAACTATTTTCAATTGCATTAGCCTATTTTAGTACACACTGTTTTGCAGAATTCTCATCTATGAAAAGGACACGCGTTTGCACTGTGAGCATCATATAGTGTCAAAAATGTCTTTCGGACATGTAAATTGTAAGCATGAATTTGGTGCTGGAGTGCATAAACATCTGCTATGAACTGCCATCGACTTCTCTGGTCGTGTTGATATCTTTTTATGCTTTGTTTTAATATAGGCATCTTTAAATATGGACCTTTTTTACCTCATTTGTAAATTATATTTTTTAAATGATGTTTTTTAATACTAGGTCGCTGATGGCGGCATTAAATTTGTACACACAAACTAGCCCCTGCCTCCTTAGCACTCTGAGTAGTTATTACACAGAAATGACTACCCCCTCACCTCGCCTCGTGTGCACACCTGTCGACACTAGCACGTGCTGTTATAACCATGACACCACTGTCAGATGTCATATTCGTGCGTACACAGACACACAGACATACATACGCACGATAAGAACAAAATTAATTCAATGCCGAAATGACTTAATAATTGGTAGTTTTAAGAAACCACAGAAAAATGTTGGCAATAAATTTATTCTTTATCCATCATTGGACACATAATGTATACTACACTCGTAAGAAATCCACTTTTATGGAGTAGCATGGCCAATTTAAAAATATTTAGTAATATTTGGGTCGTTTAATTACATTCAACTAAGTTTAGTTGATGAGATCTCCATAGGTATTAAACAGTTTGTTTATTGGCGTGGTCCTTCTCAGACTCCATCATAGAGAGAACCCCCTAGTGCCGACATTTCAATGATTTTATGTTTCATTGCTCCCATTGTATATGTAGTGCGTGTATATTCAAACAGAACTGGGCATATAATTCTCTAATTGGATTCGGATTATCTAATTGGATTAGTGTTTTGTACACCGTCATAGTCTAGTCTTAATATAGCTCCAAAACCCTGGTTGGGTTAGAGGTTTAGTGACGTTAGTGTTCCTTGCCAGGATTCTATGTTGTCCTGCGTATGATGCGGTATGCTACCTTGTTGTTTTCGTTTGGATTGGCTCTATAATCAGTTATGTTTACGGTAGAGTTGTCTTTAGATATGAGTGTTCAAAAGTAAAAAAAAACTAATTCCAGCTAGCGAGGCCCGGTTCTAGCATGTGGCGGTGGCATGTGACTCAAGTCTTTAGTTCACACACTTCCGTGACAGAGGCCAATATTTTCATCCCCATGCTCCCGGTTCTTATCAAAAGTGAAAGTGATGTGTGTAGAATGGTAGATGAAAGGAGAAGTTTGAGAATAACATAATCGACAAGATAGAAAACTGGAAAATATTTTTTATTGCTGAGTGCATGTACTTTGTGCATTTTATACCTCATAGTTTTAGTAGATTGTAAATGTAACCCCGTTTTTGTTTTCGGAATGTTCTATAATTATGCATTACCATTAGGGAGATCCGATATGATCCGTGCTATCTCGAATGAACCACGTATATTAGGCACTGTACCATCACATCATATGCTCCTTAATCAGTAAGAACATTCACTATTCTATTGTTTTTGTTCTTTTGTACCTATCGATGGTTTTGCTTGTATTAGTTTCTAAGAGGTATTCAGTGATTTTATTAGTATGTTATTTTATTAGTAACAAAGTCAGTATTAGTACTGATAGAGAATACTAAATAACAGTTTCAGAAACGATGCAGAGATGCTCGTTTATGATACAGCCCTCGCATCGCGTCTCTTTCTGTTTGTATATCATCTGAAATTAATGTATGTTTTCCGTTATTCGGAAATTGTTTATATAATCTGAAGATTAAAGTCAGAAGACAGGAACTGACAACAGTGTGCCACTTCCAATATATTAGTTCCATAACCACCTAATCGGAATCAAGAGCAGCATTTCTGTCACGGTCAGCAAAAACAACGACAGCTTGGTCAAAGCTAAGACCCATCTGGAGAGACAAGAATATCTGTCTGAAAACTAAAATCAGACTATTGAGAGCACTAGTCATCTCGAACCTTTTGTATTAATGTGAGGTCTAGATCCTGACAGCAGAATTACAACGAAGAATCCAGGCACTTGAAATGAGATGCTACAGAACCATTCTTGGCATCTCTTACATTGACCACATCCTAAATGAGGAAGTGCGTAACACCATCGGGCACAAAGTAGGCCAATATGAAGACCTATTCAACACCGTCAAACTGAGAAAGTTGTAACAGAAATGACACGGCAGTAGAGCCAACAGTCTATCCACAACAGTCTTGAAGGGAAGAGTCCAGGGTGGCAGAAGTAAAGGTATATAGAGAAAACGTGGACTGACAACATCCCGAATGAACCAGGAATAGTGTTGCGGAGACCCATGCACTTGGCACATGATCTAGACAAGTAGAGGGAACTTGTCAGAGACGGATGATGATGATGATGATGATGATGATGATGATGATGATGATGATGGTTCGTAATTTCAGATAGAATTACTAGATGTCGGAGATCGAGTACTTGTGGCTGGTTATATTTGTATGCATCTGTTTGGAACAAATAAAATTGCAAAGGTGTTAGCTAACCATTTTGCCTTTTAGGTCTGAGCAGCAAAACTATTATGAGAAGAATTTGCCAGGATGTGATTTAATATAAGTAAAATGGACAGGTGTGAAAAAGAACGTGATTTAATATAGGTGAAATGGGCAGGTTCGGAAAAATAGACAGGTGTCCTAAAGATCTAATACATAATTTATGTCACTTTGCTCTATAACTCGCTAGTATTTAAATCGTTTTCAAATTTTAATGTGGTTTAAAGCAATTTAGAAACGTCGGAAATCTTATTCATAAACTAGGTCACTGGTATCTGGTATTAATTTGACTTAAAACAAATAAGTCCTCAGCATCGGCGACTTTGCAAGAGAGCAAGAGATAAGATATCCTAACTTTGAAAACACGCTGCTATCTCCAAGGTATCAACTCACCAGGTTGTGATTTGGTCATTACAAATTAATATCAAGGATGATAACTATTTTGGGACCAGATAGCGTTTTTAAGATTTCCTTTGATCTCCTGGTACCAAACGCTATAGTTAATCATCACCTCGGGCACTGACAGACAGTGGTCTTTTTCTGCTTTAAGTTTTTTTGGGATTGGTCTCTCTAATCAGATTGGTTAAATTCGTAATAAAAGGGGTTCAAAACATTTAGAAAAAATACTCGTATATTTATATTTTCCGCTTCTACGGTCAAACATGCATAATTCAACATGCAATAGATTGCTCCAGTAGGGACTTTATATCCTGCTGGGACTTCATATTTAGTAAAGACTTCATAGTCCCGTTGGTTCGGTTCACCTGAAATCAAACTAATAATACAAATCGGCTCTTGCATCAACATGCTCGTACCAAATTACTCAATATAGCTACACGGTTTTAAATCCTATGTTTGAGATATACAAAATATGTTCATCATTTGCTAGAGTATTTTATTTGTTCTGCCAAATACGTCATATATATTTCCTCAAATTTGGGAATCTTTTAGCATCAAATAGTAAACAGTAATATTTAGCTAGTCATTTCTTAATCGGGACCACTGTTCGTCTAATACAGGGATATACTTGCCTTTCTCATCCAGTGGCCAGATTGCATTTTCTAAGACCACTCGAGATCTGTAAACACTTATTTTCATACGTACAATTGCTGTTCACTGGCTAGAGTTCTGTGCCGTTTTACCTTGCTCCGAGGGTCGGACAGAACACGTTTGCGGGCAGGATCCGCCCTGCAAGTCACGGGTTGTGTACTTCTGGTCTGATAACACAGCTGAAAGGGCATACATGAATCAGTTACGCCGTGTCAGTAAATTCATAAATTATGAGTGAGCCGTACATGGCTGTAAATAGCGTCACAATAACTGATCATCCGATAAATGTTGTAATAATATTACACGAACATGAAACGCTGCTGACGATGGTAATGCTGATGTGTGGGTGGTAGTTCATTGCAACAACCCAAATTACAACCTAAAATTTACAGCACGTCGAGTAATGCTAAAAGATGGAAATAGAAGGTTTGCATATGCAATTCCACTCTCCATCATCTTCGGAATTTGTAGAAATATTATAAACATTAAATTTGAGCCAAACATACGTTTTTACTGCAAGAATAGCTAATGACCATGATGCACTCTGGTGAACTGCGGTTGTTGTTGATGTTGGTAAAGTAATACTAACAAAACTGTTGTTGTGGGTGGAGGTAAAAGACTAACGATTGCTGAAGAACACGAATTACTTGCTTGTATGGATCAATGCGGTAAACTATCATTCGCACGGTTGACAATAAATACAGATAGTGTTAAAATTCAATATTAACGGTTTATTTATATGGCCGAGGGCATCACCACATGGTGCTTTCACACTGAGACATATATGCATTGCTTTTCAAAATTCTGAACGAATTAATGCCCAAACACATAGTCATATGATATTTGACAAATTGGGTGCATCTTTAGTTTCGTTAATTATAAATAGGCATCAAGAACAATATGCAGATATATTATTGATTTAAGATCAAAATCATATAGTACGTGCATATCATCCTTTGATGACATTTGTGGTACGTGATCAAAATGTAGATACTGGTTTACAAATATTACAATTATATTTTTCAAATCTATATCCAATTTATGTATTCTCGTTGGTACATCTAGATTTTCAGGACAACTGTCGTTGACATACACTATCGAGCTCGTGTAACAAGAGGAGCTGTAGTTAATTACAGAAAATCTCTGTTATACTCAGTGATAAATCGATGTTTTTTGAAGGTTTTGGTGGACGGATGAGTCATTGAGCAGAGAGCATGTAATTAAATATCACATGATATTATAAAATGTCACGTGGTCACGTCAATGTTATTCTGAATCATATTCAGGTAAATAAATTACAATCAAAACTTACAAGTATACGCAGAACAAAAATAACGTTAAAACGAGTTCAGATGTCTAATAGTGGTAAAACAAATTATCAGTAACCAAGACTCAACTTTAACATTTATAAAAGCTATATAATCAAAGATCCGAGTTCTGATTCATTCTTCTCTGACTTCCAATAAAGATTCATTAAAAACAAATGGAATATTTCCACTTTTTGCCCACCTTTTGCAGCGTTCATAGCTTCTTCGGCCCCAACCATTGCAAACACAGCTGCACTTTAAACGGTGTTTTTAACGGTGCTGCCGGAGGTCTGGGTAAAATAGCTGTTTATAACATAACAAAAAAAACAAATAAGAGGGCAAGGAATATAATTTCCAGGAACTCAGCTATATTGGAAGAGACCCGAGGCTTCTTGGGAAACTACGTTGATACATCCAATATCTCATTTTGATTTATAAAATGCTGCTGAAAAATTAAAAAGTAAAATCCTTTAGAGGTGATTTTATGAGTGATCAATTACTAAAACAACCTACTAATGTTCAAACCGGTGTCATTAATCTTGACAATAGTTCTGGTCCAGGAACTCATTGGATCTTTTACGCAAATGATCCTTGTAGAATTGTTTATTTTGATTTGTATAGACTGGCCCCACCAAATGAGTTTGTAAAATATGTCGGTGGACTTATTCCGATCTGGCATTCAAGATTACCAACACAGACAATAGTTCTTCCTCAAATACGTGGCCGTGATGAAATTACTGTACGTAACGCTGTCAAAATCAACCAAACCAGACTATTAAAGTCGCATACGAGTATACTGGTCTTGGAGAACCAGAATCAAACGATGATGCTGCAACCAAGAAATACGCCGATGAAAGAGACTTCCCAATGATGAATTTATTAACAAGAACCAATAATGGATTAATCAATCTTAAATCTGATTACACAGCCCACATAATTACGTACTTGAATTTCCTAGAAACGTAAAGAGAACCATTTGTGAGCTTTACGGAATATCAGCTGTTATCGACATGAAACTCGTTGACATAATAATGATGATCACTGAGGAGGAAAATATATAAGGTAGCGCCTGAATCATCATGATCACAGCTTAATGTATTGAATATGGCGCTAAGGTTACATGTATATACAGGATGTCAGTACTATGTGTTACAGCATTTACAATATCTGCTACAATACCATAACGTTATCCCATAACAAAATATTCTGGATCTATGTTAGTATTACTAGATCAAAATGACGAAGTAACATTGGAAATGGAACCTGAAGAAAAGAGAATCAGCTTGATTTACCATTGGTGTCTTGAATTAGTCGCTAAAATACCACCTGCTCAAATAATGAATTGCCCAATCAAGGTGCAACAGTACAAATAATATCATGTGCGTGAATGACTAAATAAACTAAACAATATAGTTAATGAGTATAAAGCAAAAGTAAAATAAGTATCACAGACGTTCAGTTGTCGTTGATATGATCGTATATTCGACGTCTGATGTTATCGCTGGAACCAGCGTATTGCTATCAAGAATAATATAACTAGCGAGGGCATCAGAAGTTGTAACAATTTTTGTTTCAGCTACAACAACAAATGGTGGCGTTTAAAATATCATTGCCAAATGATTTGTTGATGTGACGAAAATAAATTACCTGAGTATATAATAAAGTTTTATACAGCGACTCTAGCATAGTCTAAATTACTTTCATTTCATTGATTTCATCAGGTCTTAGTGATGGAATAATATCTGATAGCGAGTTTACAGAAATGATCAACATTTACAACGAGGCGATGACTACGTTTACTTTAGATAATAATAATAATAATAATAATAATAATAATAATAATAATAATATGATGAAGATGATGATGATGATGATGATGATAATTCCCGCTCCGGTGGCCTAGTAGTTGGAGCGTCCGCTGCAGAAGCTGGAAGTCGTGGGTTCAATCCCCGGCCATGTCATACCAACGACTTACAAAAATGGTACTTGCAGCTGCCTCGCTTGGCGCTCAGCAAAAAGAGGTTAGTGTTAGGACTGGTCGGCCTGGAGTCAGGATAATGCGACTGGATAGGACATCATGCTACATGTCTGCGGCATGATGCCCCAGTGCTAGACTTCATTATAGACTGAAACACTGCAGACATCGTAGAGATATGACTGAATTTGTTTTAACACTACGTTAAAAATCGTAATCAAACAATCAAACAAACAAATAAGCCAACCGAAGGGTTGGGTGCTCTGCATATAACACATTACAAATGCATATTATTTATTATATTTCTACAACATGGATGTCGTTAATTTCCTAGCGTCAATAAAACAAAAACCAGTCAAACATCATCCAGCGCGACTGAATTATGTCAGAATTATAATAATAGGTCCATCTGGGTCTGGTAAAACGCAATTAATACTAAATTTAATAATGAGATGGCTAAAATGGGATAGGTTAAATTTAGTAGCTCCGTCAGTTGATGATCAGAAATGTTACGATGTGCTTAAAGATAAAAATGAAAACGCAAAATTGTTGAATGCAGAAGGTGGTGATATTAATTTTATCACTAATATTGATGTATCACCGAGTGTTGATGAACGTGATGGATGTATTAATAAATTAGTTGTTTATGATGATGTATTGCTAGACAAACAATCTAATCCAGCTCGGATATTTTCGCGAGGCAGATATAAAAACAGACATGATTCATGTTACTCTGAGATATACACGAATACCTATAGTGATCCGAGATACCTCTAATATTTTAGTTCTATTTAATGGAGTTGATACACATACTGCAAGAAATATTCATCAGACGTGGTGTTCAGGGGATATCGATATAATCAAATTTAAAACCTAAGCTAACCACATGGATTGATACCGATAAATTTACAAGAAATATTCATCAGACGTGGTGTTCAGGGGATATCGATATAATCGAATTTAAAACCTAAGCTAACCACATGGATTGATACCGATAAATTTACATGAAATATTCATCAGACGTGGTGTTCAGGGGATATCGATATAATCGAATTTAAAACCTAAGCTAACCACATGGATTGATACCGATAAATTTACAAGATCCTAGAGTAAGATATCGTGTAAGTCATGATACAATTTTGGTTAAATAATGATTTTGTTAAAACAGCAGAGCGGGTGGGACCTCAATGAAACATCATATCTGTAAACACAACGCGCATAAAAAATTTGAAGAGAACAAAGGACAGATAAAGTAACAGAACCCATTTTTAGAAACTCTTTGCATGTCAGAGGCTTCAGTTTGGCATTATTGACCTCATAAGTTTCATTTTCGTAGGAAGCTTTATATTTCAAAACTGACGTTATAGCACAAAGGTCTGTTCACCCTCTCTGCTGCTAAGGAACATGCTTAAATTTCATCTGATAAACGGCTTATCTTCCTAAAAAAGGGTTAGTAAATATTAGATAATATCAACTGCAACAATAAATATTTTTTTAAAGTCAAACTTATTTCCTTACGGGGCTATCTTTCTCGGGATAATATGAGGAAAGATTCACTATCATACAAGAATTATGTGAGCACGATGTAAGAAATATATTAAGCTTGAATAGCCTGGTTAAGGTGTCAGGTAACTTTGGTCACCTCGGCTATTTCTGCAAAACATGTACATCTGATGTAAATCGGCGGGGTATTTTACAAACAAATGATATGTTTTTTTATCTGGAAATTTATTTTCTGGGATGAAACCGCATTATATTCGGACCACCTTGGATACTTTTAGGATTGCATTCACTGTAGGAATGACTGAGAAGCGTTGAATGAAAATACAGTTCGATGCATTTGCAACTTTGATGTCTATCATTTTCTCGTATATAACTGAGGTGGTAGGAATGGTACTTAATGGCAGCTACCGGCATTCATTCGATATATAATCCCATCGATTGATCCCAAAGTTGTGGATAATACACAGGTATCTAGAAACAATCGGAATCCGTTTGACATTTCTAGCATAAAATGGAAAATAATGAGTATACGATGTATTGAATTCTGTGTTCTTATAATTTTGGCTTGTTTGGAACAGGTGTTCCTTTAAAAAGGTAATATAAGTGAAGATCAAATCAAAGCCATATGATTTATCAACAAGTACTGGGATAATTTTTGGGAAAGTAAATAAATAATAACATTGAACAATAAGTTGCAAGCATTTTATTCGAGAAATGAATTATATTCTAATTTGTTTTAAGTGAATAATTCCATGTTTCGTACCCTTCTCTATTTAAAACAATTGGTAGAAGTTGGCTAGGGTGTATTTCAGTCTTTAGGAAACATGGAGTACGTTTTAAATTGCTTATTTATGTAATCCCATTAATATTTGGAGGACGTAAAATAGTAAGATACATGTATATAGACAAATCAACTGCATGATGGTGAAGCATTGACATATCTTCAAGGTTCATTATGGGTAAAGAACTCAATGAAACGATAGCGGGCGCAGATGACCCCACCAATGTGTGTTTTGCAAATAATGATGAAGAGAATGATAAGGAAATTATTATATCGCACAAAATGAACACGTATGTAAGCGTATACGTCTAAAAAAGATCGCAGTTTTAATTTTACATTAAAATGGAAACAAATGTAAACAAAATCAACAAACAAACAACAACAAATGTAATCGTGCAAATCATTTTAACATGAAAGTAAGCAACTCATTTCAATGTGTAACTATTTGAGGTTGAAAATATAACATAACTGTATGAAGTTGAATCTTTTATTTTTGGCTGCAGTGGTGTATTAAAGAAAACTGGTAAAATGTATGTACCATATAAGGTATGTACCAGTGATAATAACCGGTATTTTAGTTTAACGTTCTTCACGTTTTTGTAGAATATCTTGCATTCATTCGTACCCGGGTCAGCGTGTAAAGGACACCCAACGTCTTCCCCGTAAGCGCTAACCCCTATGTTTTACCCGTAAGCACTAACCCCTATGTTTTGCCCGTAAGCACTAACCCCTATGTTTTGCCATTCGGTTTGGTGTATATTTGTAATCTTTCATTTTTATTTAGGTATACCTTGATTTCTGTCTGTCATATTTACATACTTTTCACACTCTGAGTATACAAAGCTTCTGCATATGGTTATGTCTGGATGGCACTACTGTATCGACAACATCAAACGGAATGTGAGTTCATCTTAGACGCCACTGCTAACGTTAAGGCGGTCTTCTTCACCTGTTTCAAGTGCAGTTAATCACATACATATACTTTGTAACAACCGGTAGATGCTACGAGTATATATAAATATTTTAAATGAAGGTTTCTAAACAGTTTATTCCTTTTTTTGCAGTTAATGTTTGCGTTCACCTTAATCATCATTCTAAGCACAGGTGCAAAAGCAAGGTGTGGTCTGAATGACTTAAGTTGCATTTGTGTATGGCAATACATAATGTTTTGGATCATGTGTATGTAAAGCAGTCAAGACATATAATTATTTCATAATAACTTTGAATTATGTATCGCAACATTCTAGAAAGTTTTTAGAGTCTATGAAAAAGACCAAATAAACACAAGACATAGTGCTAGCATGGTTAATCAAAGATGTTTTTTTTGGGAACAAAACATAAAGTCCATACTTGTTAGGGTTATTTATTGTCTTCATCGAACTATCACAGTGAACATTGATGCCACGTTTGTCTTGAATATTATTTAGTTATGGAAGATAAAGTTTAAAAGACCTTGTGACAAGTTTGCCAATGTGTTTTCTGTGTAATTGGGTGCATTTGTGTTCGTTTGCGAGCTATATCAGTGTTTCTTATGATGTGTATGATAATAAGAGTATATCAGACACATGTTGGTAATACACTTTCTTGAATTATACCCTGTTAACAGTCTATTTGGTCTAAACAGTAGTTTATTATTCAGTCTGTCTGATATGGTCAATATATATCAAGATTGATAGACGTTGCGTCTGATAAGTATTTTCTTAAAGATGAAACTGTCTGATAAAAATATTTCAATGAACACATGGTTCGTAAAACATTTAGATGAACATTGGCTTTTCATTTCATTCAGTCATCAAACGTGTCTTTTAAGTGATAAGTAAATGCATTTCCCAACTCAAAAAGTGTTACGAATTTTTGCATTTGGAGACAACACAAGGATTTATTTATCCATTGTCCATCTTAAATTTTATGACAGTATAATTTTTTGCTCTCTCTCTCTCTCTCTCTCTCTCTCTCTCTCTCTCTCTCTCTCTCTCTCTCTCTCTCTCTCTCACACACACACACACACACACACACAGAGGAATTAATAGCAGCGGTGATTTACATACTATTCTTCCAAGTATTTATACATAACATATTTTGCCAAAAATACAGATTGATGATACGGGCTAAAACAATATGCATACGTTTATATTTATCATATCGTTTAAAAGTAAAATGAAAATGACATTTAAGTGGATTAATTAGGTTTTGAAGCTATATTAGGAAACTTGATACACAGTAAAACAAGAAGAAATAAAAATTGACAACACACAAATAGTCTCGAAATCAAAAGAAATATAAAGTAGTATCATGTAAAACATACATGTTTGTAATTATGCAGCATATGAACCTACCAAACACATGTCAGAAATAAAAAATAATTACGTGAATACACTAAAATGGCAACTAAACCAGAAGCAACACAAAAAAGGTGTTACAGTAGAATGATCAACAACGTATGGTCCCACAAAATTAGATAAATTATTATGTAGTTAATTAGACCGTGTCTTATTATTTAGCACCAACTTTGACATTTAACCAAAATTAGATAAATTTGTATGTAGATAATTAGACCGTGTCTTATGATTTAGCACAAACTTTGACTTTTAACCAAACTTAGATAAATTCTTATGTAGATAATTAGACCCTGTCTTATTTAGCAATAGCTTTGACTTTTCAATCAAACTTAGATACATTGTTATGCAGATAATTAGACCGTGTCTTATTTAGCACCAATTTTGACTTTTAATCAAAATGCAAGAGGCTGAAATAAAGGAAGTTAATGTGGTTCGTTTGACATATATAAATTATTTCATGACAAATATTGCGGCGTTCCAACAAACTTGTGTGCGCCTTCTGTATTGTACCCCTAAACTATAAAGATAGCGACTACAGCATCAACACTTGAAAGAGAAACTAGCATTGCACAACATTAGTTGTATCAGTCATCAAGTTAGTGGAGGTTACAGTGCATAGGGACCTCACACGCGTATGTCATGGTCAACGTTACAGTGTCGCATTGTGCCAGTCATACCTCTTCTGCGCTAGAATCTACCTATACCAATTCCGCAGAATCTACTTGTGCCAACTACGCAATGTTTGATTGTGGTTTGCCCTTTTTCTAAATAAATAAAACAAATCGGTGTATTGGAACACAGATTGCTATGACCATATATTGTTTTTATAGCTGAATGATATTCCTATTCAAAACCAGCATGGGGAAAATTCAAGCTGCACCCTTATCTTCACATTGTTTGATTTTACAAAAAAGAAACTCGATCTTTCTACTAAACCACAAATTACGTCATATTGCTTCTACATAGTTTTATACAATGTAGGTTCCATCCGGTTGTGGGTTATAATTTACTTGTTGCAATTCAATGAGAGAGACTATGGCTGGAAAAAGTATACACCTAAATATGCACCTGCTTGTGGGTTTGGTGTCTTGGTGTGAGTGTTTTGTATGTTAGAATAATTATGTGTTCTATTGTATCTCTGTAAACCATGTCCTGTAATAACAGAAGTACTAGGATACGCCCATTTCGTTCCATTCTTTATGCTTATGTAGGGTGGAAAGGGTCTATTACATTGCTTAACGTCGTATACTGTCCATAACATTTACAATCACAACTTATTGACACTATCATGAACTGTATCATTAGTATGCAATTGACCATATGATAAGCATGCCATTGATTGTATCATTAGCATACCATGACTATATGATAAGCATGTCATTGATTGTATCATAAAACTGCAATTGACCATATGATAAGCATGTCATTGATTGTATCATTAGCATGCCATGACTATATGGTAAGCATGCCATTGACTGTATCATAAGCATGTCATTGACCTTGCCATGAGCATGACATTGACCGTATCATAAGCGTACCATATACTACATCTCATCCCAAATCTTTGTAATCTAGGTGTGATATAGACATACATTTATATATATATATATATATATATATATATATATATATATATATATATATATATATATATATATATATATATATATATAAGAAGTACTCAGAGCAACATATATTGTAGTTGAGATGTACTCAGAGCAACATATATTTTGATTAAGAAGTACTCAGAGCAACATATATTGTAGTTGAGACGTACTCAGAATAACATATATTGTGGTTAAGAAGTACTCAGAGCAACATATATTGTAGTTGAGACGTACTCAGAATAACATATATTGTGGTTAAGAAGTACTCAGACAAACATATATTGTGGTTAAGTAGTGTTCAGAGCAACATATATTGTTGTTAGGAAGTACACAGAGTAACATATTTGCAGATGCTTATCGATGACCAACTAACTCTTTTCATAGAAGGAATTACAGCAGTGAAACGGATGATAGAAACCAGATCCCGTCGTGACAGATAAATGATAGAAATCACCTATATATTACCATTATTTAAAGGTGAAATGAGAGCTGGCTTTTGTCCCATATAGCCTATAACAATTCCCACATCAAATCTTGCTGGTGAAATGGCTGCTCTGATAGCAATTGACGTCAGTTTACAAAATATATTATACATAGTGGTTATTATTATAAATTCGGAAACAAAGTCCTGCCCGTATTATTTTTTTTCCCTTACTTTGCTTTACACAGAAACAATTAGCACGCAAACTCAAAATGTATTACTCCGTATCTTACTCTACATTCAAAATGATGCATAATATATGGGGTTTGGGTTATAGTTTTGTACGTGATGACCTGAGATTAAACTAAGACCAGTTTTCGCACTTCCTTACTCCTTAATCTTTTGGTTTTTTTAATTTGAAAATGGTTTCTGCATTTTTGAGGAAGTCATATGCACTAACAGACGCGGCTGGGATATAAAAGGAATATCATCTCAGGTGTGTACATTTTCCCTGACAATGCAAATGATCAATAAGCGCTTATTGGTCATCGTCATCCTTAATCTTTTGTCCTTATGTAGAAGATTATATACAAATAATGAAAGCTGTATGTAAACTTTGGAGCCTGGTTGTGTGGAGAAAGTCAATGAAATGTTGTAAAAAGAAGAGTAAACATTTCGTGCATATAGAGAGACCTTTGTTACAACAATAATATCACGGTTTGTTTCTAAAAGAAGGACAATTAGGTTCAAAATGCTTCAAATGTTGACATCATGGATTTTATCTGTTGAGGTCATAGTTTAATAATAAGAAGAAAGATGAGGACTTTGTATTGCGCCTATTCTTTAGAAGCTCCAAGTGCTTTACAACATATATAATAATATGACTGCGAAAAAACAAAACACGAAACAAACAATATGAAATTAGAAAACATAACAAATGCTGTAAATATTTAAGGTTTGAAATATTAATATGTCTTTAAGTTTGTTCTTGAAGTCACAAAAGGTGAGGAACTCTTGAAAGGGATCACTGTGTCTTTGTGTCCAATTTCAAAGGACAATACATTCTACATTACTGGGCCCTGGTATGCAAAAGAACGATGTCCATATGACGTCGTTTTCATAGGGTGATTAATGAGTACACGATTGTCAGGAGAGGGGCGTACATATCTTGCTGGTGTGTAAACATGGGTGAGGCCAGATAGATATGTTGTAATAGAGTTCGTCAGCGAAACGTAGCACAGATAACATATTTGGTGTTTAATTCTGAAACTAATGTATATCCAGTACAGGGTATGGAACAGCGGGGAGGTGGGCTCTGTTCTTAGTATTCTAAGGATGATCCGAGCACCTGTGTTTTGGACTTTTTGAAGTACTGTCTAGAGTAACACCTAGGTTTCATACTTATTGTGAAGTTAATGTTGCTATCGCTAATACTTATTGTTTGAGGTAAAAATGTGAATGAGAAAGTCTTTGTCTTTTGATCAGAATGGGCTCAGTTTTATCATCATTCATCTGCAGCTTGTTCATATCATCCATGATTTCACATCATAAATATACCTCTCAACTCCTTGTCTGGTAGCATCAACATCAGTTAGGTGGCTAGATTTGTATATTTGGGTGTCATCAACTTACAATTGGTGAGAGGCTGGATGATGATTTATGACTTTATGAGATTGACTGAAGGTATAGAATGAAGCGAATGGTCCGAAAACAGACCCCATAGATCAACTGGTTGGAGTGGATTCCATTTGCATATATAATTTGTGTCCGGTTGACTAAGTCTTGAACAATAGTAAGGCTGTATTGTGAATGCCAAATACATGCTGAAGACGGTGAAGTAATAAATCATAGTCTATTGTGTCAAATGCTGCACACAAATCAAAGAGGGTGAGGACTGTGATCGTTCCGCTATCCAAAGCAGAGAGAATGGCATTAACTACTTTCAGAAAAGTAGTTTCAGTAATGTGGCAAGGGCGATATGCAGACTGTACATTACTACAAAGATTCATATGAAATACAAGTTAATTTAGAACAACTTCTTCTAAGATTTTTTTATATTATTGGAACAGAATATTAAACACTGGGCGGTAGTTCTTTCAATCTTTATGGTCGTGTATTGGTGTTTTCAGCCGACGCTTTACAATGGAAAGTTTGAAAAATGATGGGAATTCCCGGATAAGAGAGGTAGTAATAACATCAGCTAGTGAAGGCAATATTGGATCTAAGCACTCAAGAAGCAGTGATGTTGGAATTGGATCACGTCCACATGACTTTGGTGCACTTTTCATTAGTATTGTCCGTACTAAATCCACAGAGACGGGTTCAAAGGCTGTTGCTGAAATTATGTTTTGCAACTGTGACGACGAGTCAAGCTTTGTTCAAGCTTATCTCTAATGGTTTGTACCTTGTCACGTAATAAATATGCAAACGTGTCCATTGCTAAGGCTACGTTTAAATTCATAATCAAACAAACAAGCAAAACGGATGTTTGCTGAAATTCTGTATTGCGACTGTGACGACGAGTCAAGCTTTTGTCAAGCTTATCTCTAACGGTTTGTAGCATGTCGCGTAAGAAATATCCAAACAAGTCAGGAAGGTCTGCTGGAGAGAAAAATAGATGGACGTTGTGTACATTTGTTCCTTGACATTAATTTGTTAGTAATCAAGAAGAGCTCCTTCCAGCTGGTTTGTTTGTTTGTTGATTAGGATTTTAACGTAGCTTAAACAATTTGTCAGTCACATCGCTACGATGTCTGCAGTGAGGCAGTTCATAGTGATGTCTAGCATTTGGACATCATGCCACATACATGTAGCATGATGTCCCACCCAGTCACATTATCCCGAGACCGGGCGGACCAGTCCTAACACTAACCTCTTAATGATGAGCGCCAAGCGAGTCAGCTCTTAGTACCATTTTTGTAAGTCTTTGGTATGACTTGGCCGGGGTTTGAACACACGACCTCCCGTATCCGCGACGGATGCTCTAACCACTAGGCCACCTTACTGGTGCAGCTGGAACCTTTCGTGATATTAGTAATTTACTTGGATTATTTGGTGTGTGGTGACTTGTGGGGGAAAACCGAGATACCGTTAAGGCAAGCTCTCGCAATTCTTTTATCATTAATATTTTATTTTGTTTAATTTGAAACTGCATTATGCATTCTTCAGGAAATCATATGCATTTACTACACTGAAAGACGCAGTTGGGATATCAAGGATATACAAGGAATATCAAATCAGTTGTGTAATTTTCCCTGGCAATGCAAATGATCAATAAGCGCTTAGTGGTCATCATCGTCTTTGTTCTTTTTACCTTCTGTGGAAGATTATATAAATATAATGCACACAATATGTAAACTATGGAGCCTGGTTATGTGGAGAAAGTAAATAAAACGTTTTAGAAACAAGAGTAATAATTTCGTGCATATAAAGAGACACTTGGTACAACCATCCTAACACAGTCAATCATTTCTATAAGAAAGACTATTGCATCTTTTGTAGACATCATTGAATTTTACATAATCTGCGGAAGCTGCTAATTTAAAAAATCTATTTGTAGTACATAGATGCACACCACGTGACAAACTGTATTGCAAGAAGTACAAACAACTTGCATTTTGTTATGAGTTACAGCCTCTGGCAACGTTTTACTTGAATATATTTTAGTTGCATGGTAACCTTTTACCAAGACGACATTTTATTGCCTGTAATCTTTTATCTAGACAATATAGCAGTAGCAACTTATTTCCTGCATTAAATAGCGTGACGATTATGCTCAGCGAAACGTTAAAAGTCAGAACATCAGATATAGAATTTTCTGTATAGTGTTAGACCAGGGCATACGACACAAAAAAGCCCCACCTGCTCTGTATAAACATTTGCACATTGAATACATATATCAAGATGTGCTTGCTATGAAGAATTCCATAATTTAGCTAGAAAAGTATAAGCTTTACCCTCTTGTCACACAGATCCATGTATCGACGAAAATCTGTCTAGCATTGTCTACCTTACTATGTCTTTCTAATATTTTCTCTGGAATTTAGGAGTGTTGAAATGTTTAGATAACGAAGCAAGTCAAACTGTTTAAAGTAACATATATAGCTTAACCTGCATCCACTCAAAAAAAATTGAAGAATACAACGTTAAAAGGTCGTTTTGTATATACAGCAAAACGCATCAATCACTGGCTGTGAAAGAAAATAATATTTTCATCTTAATTTTGGACTGATCTCATTCTTGACATTCCCAGAGTAGTGCTTGATAATGTGTGTGTGTTTGGAAGACTTACACATGTTTAGCAAAAAGCCTCAGAGATTTATCTAATCATTAATGAAGCGGAGTCACGTTCTGAAATATTTCACATAATTCACTCCATAAACATTGAAGAAAACATGCCATATTTAACACATTTTCAGCAACTGTGGGTTTGTTTTATAAGGCTAGGTAGACATGGAATTGACTTTTACTCTGTTTTGCAATCATTTTGCTCTGTTTTGCAATACTTTAACTCTGTTTTGCAATCATTTTAATCTGTTTTTCAATACTTTTACTCTGTTTAGCAATAATTTTACTCTGTTTTGCAATACTTTTACTCTGTTTTGCAACAATTTTCTCTGTTTTGCAATAATTTTTATCTGTTTTGCAATGATTTTACGCTGTTTTGCAATAATTTTACTCTGTTTTGCAATAATTTTACCCTGTTTAGCAATAATTTTACTCTGTTTTGCAATAATTTTGCTCTGTTTTGCAATAATTTTGCAATAATTTTACTGTTTTGCAATACTTTTACTCTGTTTTGCAATATTTTTACTCTGTTTTGCAATACTTTTACTCTGTTTAGCAATAATTTTACTCTGTTTTGCAATAATTGTACTCTGTTTTGCAATAATGTTACTCTGTTTAGCAATAATTTTGCTCTGTTTTGCAATAATTGTACTCTGTTTTGCAATAAATTTACCTAATTTTACCCCGTTTTGCAATACATTTACCCTATTTTGCAATACTTTTTCCTGTTTTCCAATAATTTTACACTGTTTGCAATAATTTATAATTTGACTCTGTTTTGCAATAATTTTTCTCTGTTTTGGAAAAAATAATGTTACCCTGTTTACGAAGTTTACCTTGATCTGCACGAAGTGTACCTTGTCTTGTACGATCTTTACCCGTCTTGCATGAAATTTATCTATAAATTTTATACTATGTCGTGAATAAATTTCACCGTCTTGCACGAGTGTTGCCATGACTTGCACGAATATTCCGTGTTGCATGAATGCTTTCATGCCTTGCATTGTCTTGCATGTTTTACCCTGTCTTGCATGACTTCTACCCTGTCTTGCTTGAATATTTCCCTGTCTTGCATGAATTCGTCCCTGTCTTATATGAATGTTTCCCTGTCTTGCATGAATTCGTCCCTATGTCGCTTAAGTGTTTCCCTGTCTTGCATGAACACGTCCCTATGTTATATGAATGTTTCTTTGTCTTGTATGAATTCGTCCCTGTCTTGCATGAATTCGTCCCTATGTTGCATGAATGTTTCCCCGTCTTGCATGAATTCGTCCCTATGTTGAAAGTCTTCTGAAGTAAGTAAGCAATGAGTCAAATACATTTATCAGATGTTTTGCAGAATCAGCTTCCGACAAATACGAGGTCATTGATTGTACCACCTTTTTCACCTACAAGATGTTGACATAGAACACCAAGGTATGGTCAAGTGCCATTGGCAACAATTACTTTAGTACATGCCACATAAATGACACCACATATTGATCAAAATGTGCAATACATCACCTCCTAATCAGCAACGCAGTATTCCGCCTGACAAGCAGCAACAAGACGTCTTCGTTCGGCCCACTCACAAAGCATCGGCGTATCATTGACTGCATCATCGTCATGAAAAAGTGTAGAATTCTGAACGGACCACTGCTCACAAACTCCGAGCTTAATATCTGGATTCAGAATAACAAATAACAAGATTTCAAACAGGATGATTTAAAACACGTACTTGTTCAGCAACAGTGCCGCCAACTGGATATAACCTATATAAATTCCAAGAATGTATAGGAGATTGGGTATCCTTCAGAGACGATGTGTACCCTACTGCATTGAAAACCTTCAGCTCCACCACATTTAAGCATTAGATTGGTTTGAAGAGAACAGTGTTGCCATGGATATTTCTAAATGAGAACCTATGATACAGAAGGCCTGTTTAGAAGACAGTGCTTTTTCGCCAGGCAGCCACTAATACCGTTTAGTGGACTATCCAGTGCAAATTCAGAGTTGCAAAATTGTGTCTGAACTGTAAAGAAAAGAGGATTCACTTGTTGTAGACATTAATGACGTGCTACGTATTTAGGCTCTAATAAACAGTAGTCCAAAAAACATGAGGAAAAAAACAAGCTTTGTCAAATTTAAAAAATTTATATTTTTCTGGGAAAAGATTGTAAAAATGAGAAAAGAACTTAGCGTTGTAAGAATCAAACCAAAAATAATCCAAGAATAATCCGCGAAATAAACTACAGAAGTCCTAGTGATGAATCGTTTTAATATATACAACTTTGAGTCCTGATAGAAAATCCATGATGGAAGGCGATGACATATGCTGATGTCTGTACTGTGCTTTTCTACAGTTCCTTGAAGAAACATAATAATTAACACTCCAGTGTTAAAAATCCGAATACAATTTTGATAAACTGTCTTTCTCCAAGAATTCTGTATGAGCACGTCAAATAGTTCCAGTGAGATGAGTTAATTTTTTAAAATCCAAATGATCTGAAGAAACTTTAACTGAACTCAAAACTTTTAAATCTAACGTCGGCGCAATTATGAAAAAACGTTTAGGATCACGTGATTCTGTTTATTTTACGTACGCCTAGCATGACCCTGACGAGAACTAATCGTTTTATTCTAAGAATAAATAAAAAGTTGTTACTTCACACAAAGCTATTTACTAGTATCGCGTCAGGTATCCAATACAGCATCGATCTGGCTATTATTACTTCTCAAAATAAAAATAAATATAAAAGAACTTCTTTACTTGGCTGTTGCTAACCTTGAATTAAGATCAGGATCTAGGTCAACTTTAAATAGAAAGTTCCAACTGTTCCTAGCTACTTTTCACGTTGTTTACGTCTGGATTATAAAAATCTCTGAACTCTCTACTGGAAAACGTTACAGTAGCATGAAGAATTTAAAACTAACAAACAAACAATTAAATTAAAAAATAAATAAAAACTAAATCAAATATATGTAACAGCCAATTAAAACTTACATGATGTTTTGAAAAAGCTCTACCAGCTACAAGCATCATGAATATTCCAAATACTGAGTGCTAGAACAAAAGATACATCAAAGATGGACATAGCACTTCAACAACATCGTCAATCACCAGTCATTAATCAACGAGGAGACGATTGATCGACTGCCTCAAGTGAAAATCAGCAATCCACTTAATGAAACGTCAGTGCTGACTGAAACTAAGCTTGCAATTGACCTGCTGTTAAATGCCAAAGCACCTGGAGCAGATGCTATTCTAGCAGAAGTTTACAAAGTCGTATGCTCGTATATTGTACTTAAACTGACTGAACTCAGAGAACCATACCGCATCCGCAGTCTACTTTAGAATGGGAAATGTGTGAGACAATCTTGCTATAACTATATGATTATCTACTGCGGTATTGCAAATATCGGCTAGGGGGAGGGGGTCTTCCAGAAAGTCAGTGTATCTTTAGAAATGGTTAAAAGTCCACAACCATGCTGTATTCAGCTCATTTGCTGGATGAGAAAGGCAAGGAACATGCCTCCAACCTGTAAACAACATCTTTGACATAGTCAGCTAGTAAAGCCTGTGGACGAGTATAGCAAACGTTGCATGCTTAGAGAAAATCATTGTGATGGTTTCCCCTTTCAGTGATGGAATTCTCGCATGTGTCATGGACGACAACTGAACCATTTTTAAAAGGGCCGCCTCAGTACACTAATGATGATAAGATGATAGGGCAGGGTCCACACACTGAAAATCTCATAGCGGCAGGCATTCCAAGCATCCATAGTTTGTTGATAAGATCATGGTTGAGATGGGCACATCATGCCACCAGGATGTCTGAAGCGTGACTGCTATATAAGATCTTCACTTGTGAATTAAAAGACGGTAAGAAATTGTAATGTAGTTAAAATAAACCTCATATCATCTTTAAAACACTTCATTATTGGTCTTAATCTTGAAACCATCTCACACATGATTGCTAAACCGAGCAGAGTCTGAACCAGATCTTAACTACATACTTTGAATGTAGACGATCTACAGCTGCAGTGCAGGAGCGTGAGCATTATAAAGCTTAGAACTGGAAGACGTCCTCTATTTATCAGGCAACCCCAAGAAGCATTTATTGTCAAATGTACCACAGTAAATTGGCGTCTTCACAACACACATTCGGTACTGATTTTATAGCCGCTTTCGAACTTGAGGGACGAAATATCAAAGAATATCAAAGAGTAGCTGTTTCGATTTGTACTCCTGAAAAATAGGCACTTAACTGGTGATTTATGTATCCAAATGTTTTGTAAATGTATAGGTGCAACCATCCAATTCAGACTTACTGTTTGTAAGGATAGATAGATAGATAGATAGATAGATAGATAGATAGATAGATAGATAGATAGATAGATATGAGAGTGGCGTGAAATAAGAAAAAATATTGAGAAATGTCTAATTAAATAAACCTATCTGAATTGCTAGTTTCAAATTAGAAAAGTCTTATCACATCTTTTGGCATACACTTCTTATCAGCCGACCAGACATTCATGGCTGTCTTTAACATCACTCCACTGATAATATTACCTAAATTGCCGCAGCTTATTTACCTTTGGGCAGACTGCCTTAGGGGCGTCTCAAATAGTAGACATGAGTGAAATGAAACTCTATTTCGTATTCACCTAGCCTTTTATGCCATCCTTGCGCGAGAAAAATTATTCAATTCATTTCATAAATCTAATATACAATTTTCACAAGTGATTTATGATATGTATTAAATGACGAAGACTGCATTTAGTTTGGACCTCCTCAGGCACAATAATGTAGCTGCTGCTGCTTTTTAATGTCATAGTTCTGCGACTCAATGGGCTATATACGTCTGCTAGTATAACAGGTCGAGAAAAAGCGGGAAAACTACTAACTTAAAGAATAGCTGCAGCCATCCTACCTCACCTCACATACGCACACTTGTCACCTCACTTAGATTCGAATTCACGCAGAAATAGGTGCGATGGCAGTGAACGGTAAAGAAGAGCCATTGTGACCACTCGGATGTACGGTCCCCAAATAGTGCAGTAATATGTTACATAAGAAATTAATCTATGATGTATGGAACTTTGTACCTCTACCTTAATTAACAGTGCCTTTGTGATATCACGATGAAATACACAGAGGACTGCTTGAAACGAATTCATAACGAATATAATTTAGCGAGTGGGTGAAAATACTTTAGTTTTTCACCTACGAGATTATATATATATATATATATATATATATATATATATATATATATATATATTCAAACGTAGCCAGCACATATGTTGACCTTGTATGCCCTACTGTTTGTATGATTACTCACACAGAAAATATAAATAGTTACATAGTTCTCCATCACAATTTCAAGCAAAATAGCGCATTAAAAAAAGAAAGATCGAGCTTTGTTGGGTTTCAACTTGAGTTCAAAAGGAACGTCATATGTTCCACTTGGCTAAGTATTCATCTAAATATATAGTCTGTTATCGACACGAGAGCGAAATTACTTATCGCATTTCATTACAGTGAATTATCTGTATTAATTTCTTGGAAAATCCCGTTATGTAATTTGCATTTCCGACCCAGCACAATAATCATAACATACATATACTCGAGATAATAGATTCACTACAAACAGACCTATAATCACGAGTCGTACAATTTCACTTTCGAGTTGATACGGAAAATGAATAAGGCCAAAACAAATATTATCTTTTCTAATATCCGTGTGGTCAAATTTGCACAATACTTCTATTATACTACTATTTTCAATTACACGTGGACACATTGTGTTCATATGCACTTGCGGCATGTATGTTTTCTATAAACTCCTCAAAATGTGTCATTTACCGTTGAATTCTGACACTAGCAATTCTTTCACATTATCCCGTCTTCTCCGTTGTTTAAGTGTCAGCTGTGGTCATGGCTGGCTAGAAATACAAGTGGTGACAACTACAAAACCACAAAGTTGAAGAGGCTAAAGAACGCTGTATAAAATCACCACTGAAAATGCCAAACTGAAGAAAGAAAGAGTCTCGCTCAGACAGACATTTTGCATTGCGACCGCTACGGTGACCTAGGGGTTAGAACATCAGCCTCGGAAATGGGAGGTCGTGGGTTCGAATCCCGGTTGAATCATACCAGAGACTTACAAAAATGGTACTAAAAGCTGCCTCGCTAGGTGCTTAGCATTAAGAGGTTATTGTTATGAATGATCGGTATTGTGTTAGGATAATGTGACTGGGTGGGACATCATAATACATGTCTGTGGCATGATGCCTTAGTGCTAGACATCACCATAAACTGCCACACTGCAAACATCGTATGACTGCATGATTGAACAAATATTAAAGCTTTGTTAAACATCAAATTCACACGCACGCACACGCACGCACACACACACACACACACACATATATATATATATATATATATATATATATATATATATATATATATATATATATATATATATATATATATATATATATATTCACAGAAAGAGAGCAGACATTTTGCAGGGTTCAGGAAATTCATGATTGTACTATGATCTGGTAAAGTTCAATACTGCCGAGGCTTACCAACAATATTATAAACGTACTGATTGTTTTTCTGGTTAGTCATTGTTCGTAGTAAAGACGAACATCATAGAAATGATCGATTGTCATAGTTTGGCTTACATTTTGTCCCAGCCACCCTAAATTATGTATGTTGCCGAGTTTGACATGTGCTCGATAATCCTGACATTTACTCACAGAAAAGACACAAGACGCACAGTGCCCACCTTAACATCAGTAATGTCTGCCATCTGTAAAGTATTTTATGAATGTGTTTTTATTCAGCGTTCATGCACACATATTGATGATGGACTTTAGGAAAAGGATGGTGTATGCTAAGTAAAGAAGAACGAAAACTTAATGAATAACGGATAGATGTAAATAACAGACCTTCGCCAGTCTTGTTTCGGTTATATCTTTCGGAGTCACACAACTATCTGGGCTGATTTGAAATCTTGTTATGTGCAGAACGAACTCAGTTTTAAGCGAAATGGAAGAGAGCAATGTACCTAATTTGAAACACAACACATGATTTTTCAACAAATTAAAATGGATGCCATAAAAATTGATACAACTGAAGGATAAGGGATGCAAAAAAGATATGGAAATAAAACCAGGTGAATTCTAACAATTTCGAAGTTGGCATCTTCAATGACAAGAAATTGGTCAGAAAAGTCATATTTTGTTGATGGCATCCGTTAGTCGCGACATACCATGGATGTGCACGTAGAGATGTCCCAGTTGGTGGTTGTGCAGCGTCTGTAGTGGTTTTGTAGCCCAACACGGAAGTGGCAGTCCTTGCTGTAATTGTGTCATATTTATTTAATTAATGAGATTTAGTAAACGTAAAAAAAAATGAGGCAACTAATCAATTTCCGACTGCGATTATTCGTAATAGGTTACGAACTATTTTGTAGCGGAAACACTGGACAAAGGTGTTCATTCATTCCGTCAATACACAGTTGCTTGCAGTCAATCTTTAAGATATATATATATATATATATATAGATATAGATATAGATATAGATATATATATATATATATATATATATATATATATATAGATATAGATATATAGATAGATAGATAGACAGACAGACAGATAGATAGATAGATAGATAGATAGATAGATAGATAGATAGATAGATAGATAGATAGTGTTTTCATTGTATGCAGTGCAACAAGATTGTAACCTGTAGTGAGAAATATTACTAAACTATAAAATAAAATATAAAACGTTACAATTTAACTTGATTGTATTTGCCCATAATCACGAAATAGTCACTTCATAGTTAATCATGTCGTGTCAAAGGCGTGCGTCATTAAGTAATTCAAATTATTGTATTCATTTATACCAAACACGCGAAATCGCCATCTTTACAACATTATATAATATAATTTAATATATATCTGAATATCTTTGACATCAATTTGCATCAAGCGATTTAATTTCCTGTATTTGTTTGTGACCTAGTATCTAGTGTAGACATGCAATGTGTGCATCCAGAGGTAAATCCTCTGACAAGCTGGAATTATTTATGACGAACGAAAAGCGATATAGACAGCAAAGCCTTATGCTAAGGCACAACCATTGCGTGGTCAGTCGATCTCTCTTTGCTTACTGGTTGTAGTGCATACAATAACAAGTCACTCGGTGTCAAGTAAATAAGCAAGTGGATATCAACAAACAAGTACAGTTAATTTTGTAACAGAACAAAGACCATATCAAGGACAAACAAAATATTTTCTCCATGTATACTTGTCTGTTTCCTAATGTCTGACCAGCCTTTACTAAAATCAAACTTATAGCAGTATGCATTTTACAGAAAAATGATTTAGGGCTCAATTCAAACGTTTCTGTAGTTTAGATTTAGATTTAGAAGAAGAAGAAGAAGAAGAAGAAGAAGAAGAAGAAGAAGAAGAAGATGAGGAGGGGAAGAAATGTTCTTTGGTGTTGTTGTTGTTGATGATGATGATGATGATGATGATGATGATGATGATGATGATGATGATGGTGGTGGTGGTGGTGGTAGTGGTAGTGGTAGTGGTTGGCGGTGGCGGTTAACCATATAACCAGCAAAACAAACAACACAACCAAGATCAACTGAGAAACGATTTATCTGATGTCTGCTTTCATCTCTAGGTCGTATTCAAATCGCCAATTCATCATTCTTTATCTTAATAGATTATTTGCAATCTAATGGCAGCCAGGTAATTTATTTACTTACAGTACATTATATTCACCTTTTAATCTTTATCCCCTCACGGAACCTCATTTTCATCAGTGCATGACGGGAAACGTCTGTGCAGTGCGTGTTTAATCCTTGAAGTTGTCGCAAACAAGTTAGTTTACCTTCATTTTGAATACGATGTCAATAGGATAGAGGCTTTTTATTTGGCAAGATGATGTTCGCAGTCTTTTAGCCAAGGTGAGTGACCAATTTAGTTAATATTTCATAACAATACAGACAATCAAACAGATTACCTCGCATATTTACATTCATCCCAGCAGTCAGACGATAAAAACAATAACACATAATGTGTTTCCAGCATGACGTCATGATGACATGTATTTATGTATAAACTTGACTTGAAAACAAAATTCTTCTTGATTGTGTGGGTCAGACGTTAAAATTCCTTTTTCGTGCTGAGGGGTGGGTGATATTTCTGGCTCTCAATCATTAGTTTAAATTTAAATGAAATTATCCTGAGTAAGATGGGAGAATAAATATTCCACTCCAAGAAGATAGATAACCAGCCAGTGCCTCAATTAAAGTGTTGTGAATTATTAACATGTTTATCGTTTGTTATTATTGATACATTTTCCTCGCATGGAGACTTATGATAATTGTTATTTGGTAACTATATTTCATAAACTGCTACCAGAACAACCAATTCAAATGTTTCTAGTTTCTAAAACTTCACAAAAATTTATAAATTCCAAAACAAGTTATTGTTATTTTAAAACATCCATCAATAAAAGATAGCACAGTCAAAACAGAAAAACGAAAACGATATTTGTGTTTTTGTATTCAGATCATAGTGGTTAATAAGTTACGCTTGAGTAACTCGGCGTGTTTAAGGGTAATTCAGACGTATGCGGACTTGTCAGAGTATGGAGAAGTGTTAGAAACTAATTAAACACAAATTGTTTTGATAATATCAATTTATGACTTGAATGTTGATTTTACATATCTGTACTGCATTAATGAGCCATTTCCATGCATTTAATAAAATATGAAGAAGAAAATAAAACTATCTTCTGATCCTGCCAAGAAGTCCGCTAACATCATTGATTTTCAGACTGTCTGGCAGCTAAATGTAAAGTGTGTTCCTATCAACAAGTATGAGGGTTACATACTGCATGTTTGAATCATTGCCAGTTACCAGTATAGGATTGGATAGAATTCACCATTCATTAACAGTTACCAGTATAGGATTGGATAGAATTCACCATTCATTAACAGTTGCAGCAATATTAACACATGTGCAATTCATTTATAGTCCCTATTTGTAGCACATAACTGAAGTTTCCAATCAAGAGAAGAAAAAAAAAATCTGCAGTTACTGTAACATATGATTCCATTGCTCTGAAAGTACATCCGTCAGTTTTTAATGCAACTTTAGATGCTAAGTGCAAGCATGCGTTTACGTCTTCCTTGATATGTAAATACATACTTAGGTTGATTTTCTCAGAGAAGACCTGTCTAGATCGCACAACATATCGTGGATCAAGCACCGATTCCATGTTTAGAAATCCTTTGGATGGTGACGACATCAATGAGTCGAAAGGTTTGTCGCACTGCCTGCGCGCTTGATTTCAGTTTTGCCAATTTACACACAGCGAGTTTTATCAATTGTATTGTGCTAAACTCACGCTTAAGAGACAAAGTATTCCAAACAGAACTCTTTGCTCATGGGTTTTTCACTAGCTCATACACAGAAGCCACCATTTTGGTTACTACGTTAAGCCTAATAACACAAATTGTGTTTTCAAAGCTTGTTCCGGACGGGCTAATGATGGTGAAGACAAAACACGCCTTATCGGTATTGCTATGCTCGTACAGTGATATACAGTTTCTGGCATTTTTTTTATCGCAAATTACTGGTAAATCGGTATATCATTATATCCTTAATTGATTCTAAATAATTAAGCTATGTAATCCAACGCCACTAAAACGATTTGTTTTAAGTTCAAAATTTAACTAAGGGTTAAAATACAAACCATATTCAGTGTTGAATTTTTCACAAACCGATATAGTTATAAAGTCGAGGTTACTTTCCCGTAACATTATTAATTATAATGGTATAGATACGATCACTGGGGGACGACATATGTTATTGTGCCTATCATAATGTTTGTTTCAGAACAGGTTAGCATGTGCAGCTGAAATCGTAACACTATGTTGTTATGCATCCTTATGCGTTCCTACCACACCATTACCGCAAAGGAATGTCCAAGTTAATAAATTTCATATTTTATCGGTGGTGGGGGGCCGAGTGGTCTAAGGCGTTCTCCGTTACGGATCACTGCCATATCACCTCTGTCTGCGTCGGTTCGAGTCTCGGATTAGGCCAATGTGGGTATGTAAGAAAGCTTGCCAGTAGCTTCTCGTGTACAATAACTGAGGGTGATCGTGACTTATTTTCATGTTTTACTGTTATGGTCTTAAACGTTTCATCCTACCCAATACCAATGTGCTGTAAATCAGCAAACTGGAAGCTTCATTATGTTCCACAACGCTCCGGTGGCCTAGTGGTTAGAGCGTCCGCTGCGGAAGCGAGAGGTCGTGGGTTCGATGCCCGGCCGAATCGTACCAAAAACTTACACAAATGGTACTAACAGCTGCCTCACTTGGTGCTCAGCATTAAGAGGTTAGTGTTGGGACTAGTCGGCCTGGTGTCAGAATAATGTGGTTGGGTTGGACATCATGCTACATGTCTGTGGCATCATACCCCAATTCTAGACATCACAATAAACTCCTCACTGCAGAAATCGTTGCGATATGACTGAAAATTTGTTAAAGCTAAATTAAAAATCCTAATAACACACACACACACACACACACACACACACACACACACACACACACACACAAATAAGTTTTATGCTTTTGCTTGTTATGCGCCTAGCATTTGCCAGGACTCATGAAAAATGACGAGTGATGCATCCTGGGTAGTTTCTAAACGTTTGTTTATGACAAAAGGAAGTCGATACGACCTATAGGTATTGTTCATGTTCCAAACAATAAAACTTGATAACTAGATGCATATCATTTTACTAATGCATCTTTAAAATCAAAGATCACTTTACTAACTGTAATTAAATATTTGAGTTTATGATTACACAAATTCATAAACAAATGACATTTGCACATCCAAACTTGCTCAGAATGCCTTTTTGTATCAACGCAGCTGGAAGCAAACTAAATACGTTTGTTTTTCCAAATGGTAAACTAATCATATTCATGAATACAACGGTGTAACGAGGATTGTAATTAGTTTTAGTCGAAAACATGTTGCAAGGCGAGATAAGCAAGAGTTGACTGGTTGTAAAGGTTATTACATATGAGGTAAAAATGGAGGTGTACTGTTGTTTCGTGATTACGATGAGTGCTTTATATTCGTTGATTACGACGTGTGCTGTATATTCGTTGATTACGAGGTGTGCTATACATATTCGTTGATTACGAGGTGTACCATGTATTCGTGAGGTGTGCTATATATTCGTTAATTGCGAGGTGTGCTGTATATTCGTTGATTACGAGGTGTGCTATACATATTCGTTGATTACGAGGTGTACCATGTATTCGTGAGGTGTGCTATATATTCGTTAATTACGAGGTGTGCTATATATTCGTTGATTACGAGGTGTAATATTTATTCGTGATTACGAGGTGTGCTTATATTCCCCGATTACCATATGTGTTGTGTATTGCTTGACTACACACTATTTTGCTTTGTTGGTATATCCCGCTGCTGTAATCCCTCATGACCAGTGATGCGAAAACCTTTTAAAGCGAAGTATTCATAATGGATAAACACCAGCCACACTTGAAATACTTGGTTTATATAAACTTAATGTGATTATTTTATTCTCACACATACAAAAGAGAAATCTGCCTATTTTGCTAACCTTACTTTTCTAATCTCAGTCTGGTTATTTCAGAACTGTCGTCTTAGTCATGGTGTCCACGCGTTGGTGACTTCTTTAAAAAAAGAAACCCTTGATCTTTTTTGCTGTTATAAGATCCAACAACAACCGATATAAAATTAAAATAAATAAACGCCCCCCCCCCCCCCTCCACTATACAAACATGGGGCCCTGAGTGGCGGAGTGGTATACGTTCACCGTTACGGATCACTGCCATGTCACCTCTGTTTGCGTGCGTCCGAGTCTCGGAATCAACCAATGTGATTATGCGAGAAAACTTGCCAGTAGCTTCTCGTGGGTTGGTGGTTTTCTGGGTTCTTCTTCCACCATTAATATTGGCCACCACGTATAGTCTATTTTGTACTGCAAAATGTCGTTACACCTTAAAACAACAACTCACAAAAGTCGAACGATTTGATAGAGGTCCAGAAACAGGCAATACACACCACATGCCATACAAAACCAAGCTCTCTCGTGTGCTACTGCAAAGCCGGCAAAATCAGAACTCGGTTATTTCATATTTGTTTCTTCTAACTTTGTCCAACATCCATAATCCGCCCCATCTGAGTCAAATATAATAATACGATTGCAAATTAAAAATCTCTGCACTTACCAACCATAGTTGTTCATTCATCAGTTGGCGTGCTTTTCCACAAAATGATTTACTTGTACTTCTGATAGCAACACTTGCCATATTTCCAGAACAGAAAATATAAATTTCCAAGAGTCAGGAAGCAGAAGTGTCATGACTACTGCACACTATCGTACCAGTACCGATCATATAACGTTTTCCAAATTAGAAACGACGAATGTTTAAACTTACCAATTTTATATGACATCCATCGATTAGATTTGATAATACAGTAATACATCCAAATGATTTTACTTTTATATTTCCTTACTTGTATATCTTGTTTACTTGGGTTCGACCCGTCAAAATTGCGTTAAACCTTACTATAACGTGAACAAGAACACCCTTTGCATTCATGAACATATTCGTCTCTTCAAGCAGTATTAGATAAACAAAAGTTTGTGGATCGAGATGCTCATTGTGCGATATTTCCAACACAACAATTAACACTTTTTAAATTAATTTTTCTTGTGTTGTTCTAAAAGCGGCTTAAGTAGACATATTCGACATAGAGAAATATTCAGATTTTGGAAAGAAAGATGGCAACGCTGATGGCCCTTATATAGAGTGAAAAGAAAATAATAGTACCTGATAAATTCCGTGTTTTGAATCTGCTAGCTAAATTGAAAGGGTGCATGGTTAATTTAATTTAATTGGAAAACATTAGGTGATAAAAACTAATATATGTGGTGTTTGTACACAAACCTTGAAACCCCATTCGATGGGGCAACATTGTGTCTTCCCTCAATACATAGCAGCGTTGTCGTTTATAGTTATGTCTAACATTGGGACATAACGTCGCAGATATGTAACATCGTGTCTCGCGCAGCTTCATTGTCCTGACATCAGGCTGACCTGTCCTAACATTGACCTCTTAATTGTTTACATCTAAGAACATTATGTGTCATAAAACATACACCTTAACATAGTTAGGATAAGCTCTGTTCCTATATTAACACGAATCTAAACTTGACGAAACCTAACAACATGGCTCCCCACAGAGCCTCTATTTCCGGCCATGTCAGTAATGCTTACATTTTAGTTCACAAAGGCTCACTTGACAAGCTGCCCAAAACTACCCGTTTTGATACTCCGGTGAGATCGAGGTATCGACAACTGTACCGAATCGGTAGCAGGTGAACTAGAAATAAAATGATCGATCTTTGTGTCAGATTTGTCCTTAGTGGTTGAATAAGCCGAACTATATAAATCAACAAGCTGTCAGCGTTGAATTTGTGCTTTCGGTTTATAAACACGCACGTGCAGTAATAAAAACAGCCCTCATTACGCAGGATAGACTATTTGGATATTTGAAACTACATGGAAATGCTCGCACACTAAAGAACCAAGGCAATTCCAAAAGACCGCTGATACTCATTCGGTCCCTCGGCATTACTCGACCATAGCAGTGCGCAAAATATACATGCTGTGTTGAATTCATTTAAGACTGGATTGGATACGGTACACTCAGGTAAGTTAAATGGCCTGATTCGGGCTGGTGGAAGTTTTAAAGGCAGCCGTTTTGTCGGTGTACTTTAAAGGAGCGCTTTCTATGTAGAGTGTGTGTGGGTAGATTTTAAGTAAAACTGGTCGAACGACATTCTGTGTTTAATGTGACGATGAAAGCCGCTGGATATTAATAGATAAAATGACATCGGCAAAGTTTGCTTTAGAACTAGAGATTTCGAAATACTGGTAAGCTCTTTTGTGTTTGTGTTTCGTATTCTAAGGAGTCGGATGTCTGGTTTGCTCTGGTAAGTTTACATTTTTAATGTTTCGTCGATTCGGCAACTGACTCAGTGACTTTTAGATGGCTTGGCATTTGCTACAAACTAAAAAAAAAAGAATTTGTTTAGACCCAAACCTCAGCACAACAGTAACACCCGATTTGTCATATTTTGATTCATTTGTTTTATCACATGTTGCGCAGTGAGTTGGGGAGTATCATATAAGGTCCCTTGCAAAACTAGTCGTAATATTCAGTAGATACATCAAACTCAAATATTATATATGGAGAGAGAGATAGTATATCGTGTTGTTTTTGTCCCTCAGGATTAGATGAAGCTTTATTTAGGTCATGAGCGTCGGTTTGGTTCTCTCTCTCTCTCTCTCTCTCTCTCTCTCTCTCTCTCTCTCTCTCTCTCTCTCTCTCTCTCTCTCTCTCTCTCATAAAATAGCTAGCTTTTTGACACATTGAAACCAGACTAATATGATGTTGGTTTTAATTTAATTGGATATAGTATTAGTTACATATTGCGTGTCCATAGTTGTAACTCACCTGTAAACAAAGCTTAGCTGGGACATACACCCTGATAAGTAGTATACGTCTGTCATACAGCTAGAGGACTTTGACATGTATTTAATATTTCACATAAGTTTGGTTAAGATTTTGTTTTAAGATTATTTCGCAAGCTAGAATCATCAGTTAGATCATTGCATGCATTTCAATTAGTACTAGACACGTACAACAAAAGAATGAAGCAGGACGTTTAAGGCCTGACCTCTATTCATCCCATAGTACCGAGATTCATCCAATCTGGGTGTGATGATGTATTCAGAAGGGCATTACACCCTCGCCATGAAGTCACAGCGATTAATATGTCAAGAGGTCCTGCATTGGTTTCTGTATCTAGACTTGTGTATGCCAGTGTAATCAACCTAGGTAATTGTATGCATCCCAATTAAAATAAGAGGACGTTGTGACCTATATTTAAAGATTTTACACGCTTGGTTTACATTTAGCGCATGGAAAACTTTGATTTTCTATCTGTTATGTAATACTGGAGTGCCTGGTAGTTTCGAGAGGTTTCATCTTTCTCAGTGGAGTCAGTGTTTGAGAAATATTTATCGGTCTGAGTAATTAGACAATTTCTAGGGGCAATTGTTATAGAGTGCAGTGTTATTAGGTTTTATGATGGCATGGTTTAGTTTCGTAGTTGTATTCAGGACTCGGCCTTTCGAGGCCCCGGGACTGATGGTTTGTACAATGGAATAATTGATACAGGGTCATTCCATTATATGGAGACGTCGTTTATTGCTGGCAAGATGGTAAATATTGTGTAAAGTCATATTTAGAAAGATACTCAAAATTGCAGTTTCTCTGCCATTGCATAGAGCACGAAAACCATTCATGTTTTAGGTATTTGAGTTGTGACTTGTATGATATTTAACTACGGACGTTACCGCTCCAGCGGCCTAGTGGTAAAGCATCCAACGTGAAAGCGGGAGGTCGTGGGTTCAATCCCCGGCCGAGTCATACAGAGACTTACAAAAATCGTAAAAACAGCTGCCTCGCATGGTGCTCAGCGTTAAGAGGTTAGTGTTAGGACTGGTCGGCTTGTTGTCAAACAAGTTTTTTTATATTTATTTAAAAATGATTGGTTGTTGGCAAGGTCAAGATGGGACAAGTGAAGAAGTAAACGTTTTTTCTTAAAGTAAAAAAAAAATATTGGTTTGTGTCATGTTTGGAGTACGTGATATAATTGATCACGTGACCCCTCTCCTTTATGAATGAACGATTTCGTCATTTGTTTCGAAACTGCGTATTATACGATATAGACTTTATTTTAGTTAGTTCTGGCTTTTACAAATGACGTTAAGTTGTTTTCTTTTTTGCAACCAAGTTTGTGTATCCATGTTAACTTTCCATCCGTTCAGTTGGATTTAAAAAGTGTTATTTCGTTTCTCTGGAAATATTTGATGTGCTCATATGTAAGACTTAGACAAAGACAGATTTTCAAAATATTATTCGGATTTCCATCACCGGAGTGTTGGGGTCCAGAGAGACCGGGTGGTCTAAAGCGCTTTCCGTTACGGATCACTGCCGTCTCACCTCAGTCTGCGTCGGTTCGAGTCTAAGATTCGGCTAATGTAGTTTATGTGAGAAAGCTTGCCAATAGCTTTTCGTGGGTCGGTGGTTGTTTCTGGGGCGTTTCCCGGTTTCTTCCTCCACCAATAATACTGGCCGACATATATAGCCTATCGTGTGCTGCAAAACGGCGTTAACACCCTAAAAAAAATTTTAAAAAAATCACCGGAGTATTAAATCTTGTGATTCCGCAAGGAACTATAGTTTAACCCAAAACATACTACAGCACGCGGCATTATCTTCCATTTTGAATTTTCCAACAAGACTCGAACTACTTCATCGTCTTGTATCTTGGATTTTCCAGCAGGACTCGGAACTTGAATCAGGCACTTCAACATGTATGTTACATATCAAGAAATCTTCATTTTCCTCGCACGGTGCGATTACTAGCTAGGTATACAAACATGTTCTGTAATTAGTCTTTCTCTTACTTTCGCCGGATGGCGTCAAACAAGCATGGTTTGTATAAACTTTCACGTGTACATAAAAATTATTACAATACATAGCTTCTGGACGTAGGAGGGATGGTGGGATGGACACGTTTTGATTTTCTATTAACAATATGGTTGTATCAACAATGGTCAGGCTGTTGATAACTACACACCTCACTCATTACTCGCCGTGCAACAAGACGGATCCGAAAACCACAATCCTATTGGCAGGTGCGAGATAATCATTCATGTTGTTCCCTTTTTCGTTGGTAAAATTCCCATGCTATATGCTGAAAGTTGAAAATGCAATCCGCCATCTCAAGTCATGTAAATCTAAGAATCGATTTAGATTGAAATGGGTCCAACTTATTATTAGTAAGTCATCCAAATATAAAAATCAATTTAATGCAATGGTTCTAACTAATCCAAATATACAAATCAATTTAATGCAATGGGTCTAACGTATTATTAATGTCATCCAAATATAAAAATCAAATTAATGCAATGGGTCAAACTTATTATTAATAAGTCATCCAAATATAAAAAAAATCACATTAATGCAATGGGTCCAACTTATTATTAATAACTTAGCCAGCAAAGATTAAAATCAATTACTTTATTTATTTATTTATTTTATTTGTTTAGAAAACACAGACTTGCTGATGGTTTTAACGAAACTTTTGTTTAAAAATGTTATGCATACTGGGCAAACTTTTTTCCGATATTTTCTAGATTAGATTGAAAATAATTGTCAGAAATCCAAGTTGACGCATTAACATTTTCTTGTAACACAAATGCATTAAAAAACCAATCTATATGTACTTTATTAATGCAAAAATAGTCATTACATGAACTTTTTTTTCTTAATGGATCCAGAATGTAAATTAATGTCGTAAATCAAGCTGGACTATAAGCGTGTCTTACAATAAAAGTGAATAAATCAAAGCACATAACGTTTACAAATGTAACAATTCAATAATCAAATAAAATATAAGAAATATAGCTGTAAGTATGTTTGCTTTGAATTTTATATTATGTAATTTTAAAATTCCAAGTTGGTAATATGGAATATTTAAAGGAACAAAACAAAACAGATTGAATTGAGGAAAAGATAACTATGCAAACTTTCATGCCAAAATACTTTCTTTATTTACAATTGTGAGCTCTACATGGACATATTGCATGTTCATGAAGAATTTGTTTTTCTTCATATTTGCCTTTCAAAGTCAAGTCGTAAGTAATTAATGCAACAAAAACAAATTCCACACCGAATATCAGATTTGTGCTAAACGAGAGGTAGGATGAATTTTAATTACTACGCGGCAATTGACATCGTATTAAAAATAACTATATAGTATTTAAAATTATTCAGATTTAAATGGAAATCATTTTAGACTGGAATAAAAATGATCAACAAATATCAGATTTAATTAAAACAAATACAAGCATTTTAAAGCGACCCATTTTGCATCATCGAGTAGTATCATAGGTTACTTATTTAAATGCCAAGTACGATTTGTTTTCATGCACGATTTGTTAATTCGAACGTTTTGATGTGGTAAATTGTAATTAAAAAACATAATTATTTCATTGTATTGTTATTTTCTTTAGAGGTACCTATCAATAAATATGTGGTTTATATTATTTCTTTCTCGTCATTTATCACTATCTTGCACATTTTTTAAAGTATTAATCTCCTTCCCTATTTTTGTACCTTCTCTCTTTGTTTATTAATATCATTTATTACTATATTCGTGTCATGTTTGGATTATGGTTGATCCGTAGTATACACACTCATCTGAACAACTTACAATCATAACGTGCAATGGAACATCACTGACCCAAGGACTGTAAAATAACCAAGCTACACTGGGGGATTCGGAACCATTTGCCAATTCAAATTAGTCGCGAAAGCACAAAAATGGTCTATCCAATATAGACATTTTGCCTGCAGTTTCTTTATGAAATAATTTACTCCCAAATTATTCGTAGGCATCAGTGCCATGACATTTATCGAAGTCCATTATATAAATGTATATATGGTCACCTTTATCTAAATAGTCAGCCCAGTCACCGATGGTAAAATTTGCTTTATTTCACCAATGTTACGGGTTACATTATTACGAGGTTTCTTTCTTTCACTGAATACATGTTCAATTACTTGTATGTTAGCATCGACGCAATGACTGTATTTAGTTTCGGACTTGATTTTATCAACTCTATACTGCAGTTAGAAAAATAGTTTGTATTTGAAAAAAAAATGTTTATTTTGATATACGTCATGTTTACAAGAAAGTTAACATAGTGAAATATTGCACGTGCGGAAGCTTCAGCTCTCATTGCGTCAGATTTTCTTTTGCAGAACAAATATATTAGTTTAATCGAATTTATTTTTTCGGATAGTACTGGCATATATGGAGAAAAGCCAATCAGGAGAATGAATTTAGGACAATTTGGCTGGTATCGATGCCCGAATGACATCTGATATATTTCGTTTACGAGATGCAAAGTTGATTTTTTGTTCTAAGCCAGGATCTATTATAATCAAGAACTAAAACGTTTCAAGGTTTAATGTGCCCAATGAGCATCGGTTTAATTAAAATGCGAAAAAGCCTAAATAAGTTTTGGGGTTTTTTTTACCATGGGGGAGGGGGAAGTGTCAGGGTCTGCTGTAAGAAACTTGGACTGTCAGCCGAATATAAACACGCCTATTGTCTGTTTTTACCTAACGTCTGTGTGAATTTTATTTCCATTCATTATCAAATTATATGTTCTCATCTTTCCCTCAATGAAAGTATATCGTCATCGTGACTACTTGACCTTAGTACGACTACCTATGTAACATGATGTTCCCTCCGCTCCACATAATTATAACAATGAATCTGTTTCATTAACCAATTATGTCAAAGGTATATGTGAAAGATATTATTGCATATGTATGCTGTCATCGGGGGCCAACGGTAGCATCAGTCATATTGAATAGTCCTGTGCGAATTGAAGTGCATGACCTGCATTTACAAAATTCGTTAACTTGAACATTTAATAAATTGTATAGTAGCATTTTATTTATATTCATATTTATATGTATTTATATTTATATTTATATTTATATATATTCGTATTTATATTTATATTTATTTATAGTCATATTTATATTTATTTATATTTATATTTATATTTATATATATTCGTATTTATATTTATATTTATATTTATATTTATATTATATTTATATTTATATTTATATTTATATTTATTTATAGTCATATTTATATTTATTTATATTTATATTCATGTGTTTGCTAAATATGTGAAGCACATTAGCAAATAGAAGACATTTGACAAATTACTTTTGTGTTCAAGTGATCACTCGAGTTGAGATGCTGTATGATTACTGGGCCTGGCGATTAGGAAGTCCCCACACTACTGTATAATTTGCGGAAACCAGACATTGGGTCAGATATTAATTTTAGTATGATTTTTTACCCATACGCCTTGTCCATCTTTGACACTTGTCGCTTTGAATGGCTATGTTCCTTTGAACCCAATCTGCAACGATCATTTTAAACAGGGATTAGTTCGAAATCCCATGATAAAATAGGGAGTAATTCTTGGTTCGTATGGTATCAATGTTTTTTAATGTCTTAATAATCGTGTTGCGATTCGATTGGAAGGTTTCCTTGAGATGCGCACGATTTTGCAGACAGTCAGACGGGTTGCATTCTGTTTGGTGAAATTATCCTTCGGCTGAGGACTGAAAAACCTAAAATAATTGTTAGAAGATAAAAAATAATAAAATAGTAGACTTAGCGGTTTGTATCTATGAGAATATGAGTTATACGGATAGGTTTTCACTAGAGATGAATTATCAGAACTGGAGAAATTGCTCATGAAAACTAATATGACGGATATACGTGAATATGCGATTAGTTTTGTTACACCCCGTACAAAATAAGATAAAATCTGTTACAATTACGATTGGCCTGTAGGGATACGTCTGGAATATATGTAGTATACAGAACTGAAATACTCGTTTTTGCAACTTAGAGCCAGTGGTTAACAGAGTGTAAAATTGTAAGAATAATAACATTCTCGACTGATCACGGAACGTTCTTGGAAATTAGAATCAGAGAAGCAAAGCTTCCACGTTTTGCCCGTTGTTGATCTAATTTCAAATCCGGGTTTGAACGGAGGAAATCCTTTTTTCTCGTCTCGGATAGAATTACTCAGAGCAACATTCACTGAACCCGATTAAACTCGCACTGTGCGGACTTAACATGTCTATAGAATAGAAGGTCTTTGCTTTACAAATTGTTGCAATGTGGACATTCACGCATGTACATGGGCCTATGTCTAGCCGAGTTTGTGCAATTATATGGTACTCTAATACATCTCGCTACAACGCTAAATGGCTTGGTAAATCATTTGGTGTCTATTCAGTGTATCGTGGATATTTTGGCAAAAATATTTTGGGACGGCAAATCACAGCGCATTGATACCTTTGTCAGACAGATAGACCGAAGGTCAGAATTGAAAATTCAGGCTTTATTGCTCTGACCAGAATTGCGTCTGGACATCGAGATATCGATCCCTGTCCGTTGCGAGACCGTAACTTTAGTTAATTTTGCTTATTCCGGTTTGAAGTTGTCATTTTCGTATTTCATTGCTTATAGAAGGCTTATCCATCGGTAGAGGTTGAGCGCTTTTGATATGTTGGCGCTGTTATGCCCAAGGGCAAGGTCACTGGAGTTTAAAATGTAATTTCCAGTTTTTTGCGTGTAATTTGAGTTTGGTCAAATGTATTGTATCATTCTCCTTAAGCAGACTAAACTTGGACATGTCTAGCTCCTTGTGAAATTTGATGGAAAGAGGTGACCGTTTAACATCATAAACGAAAACAGTACCCATAAACATCAAATAGAGCTGCCACAGTTTCTTATAACTAATATGCTGTCGCTCATGAAATATATATATATATATATATATATATATATATATCCTGATATCCTGCTGGACAAAATTATAGTTGGCATCATGTTTCTTGTGTTGTAACGATTTGGACAGGGGATACGTACTGTTGATTTTACAGCATGGGGTAAGAGGTGGAGGTTGTATGTGTCGGAACCTTTATTTCGGTTTGCAAAGAATATGTCTAATTTATTCAGATTTCCAGGACCCAGTTTTGTATCACTCTCAGGCCTTTTACATTTGTCGAAAGACTGAACCTTGTTAAGAGTTTTGGAATTTTTCTGACGAATGTTCTGCTATCATTCGCGATCATTAATATGCATCCATATTTTTAATCAAGTTTTCACCTGGTAGAAAGACCGATTGGGGTTTTGATGTCGTCAATGCTTCTTTTGTAATTTTCAGTTCGATATACCTGTATACCAGAACTTGTATACAAATACGTTGAAGCATATAGTCGAATAATTATGCTATAAACGTAAACGTTTGAAAATACTTTCTCTTGATTATTGTTACTATTATATGCATGATCTTTCAGAAAGAAAACAGGGCAATTTCGTAAAAAAATAAAAGAACCTTTATCGTTCTTGAACAAATACAAAAACCGTTCTTACCAATCCATTATATTTTTATATTTCAGGTAAATGTTCCTTAAAGATGATTGATACGCCATTTGTTCCTTTCTTGAAGTAATAATAAAATCCACACTTCTGAAATGGCGGACAGAGACCTTTTGGTAGAGAAAAAGGTTAAATTCCTCGGTTCCTGGGTCAACGATAGCGTGACCAAAGATGTGATGGGAAAACTTTTGCACTTGATCAAGTCTGAGAAAGGATCGAAGGTCAGGCTACAACTAAACAGGGATGGTCTTCGTGTAATGAAACACCAGATTATTTCAGGAATGGCAATGCAGACGTTTATACCATTAAAGAACATTTACTTTATGACGGTGAACCAAAATGGTCCTCGACTTTTGTTTGTTGTTGCTAAAGATATGCATACCTACCAGATATATACTTTTAAATGCGAAAATGCACTCGACGCCGGGATGTTTATACAAGGACTAAGAGACGCGAGAAAGACTGTGCATTCTGTCGACAAGAAAGAGCACGATGGAATAAATTGGACACTTCGCTCAAAGACCGATGACGACAAGAGACATCTAAATACCTTGGTTGATATATATGGTGGTAAAGCTGTTATTCAGGTCGATAGTGGTGATGTACACCAACCGCCAGCATCGGCGGGACATAGATTTCAACACCAGAAGAAGAAGACACCACCCGCGGATCAATTCCACAAAACAGTTTTAGCGACCAGAAACGCAGAAACAAATATGAAAATCGTCGAAGTAAACACGAAGACCCGTACTCTTTCAAATGGTACCACCTTCTCTGACAACGCTTCAGAAGTGTCAGAAAACGCGTTGCGTTCAGAGCTTGAATCCTTGTCCAATGAGCTTCGAGATATTAAATTAATGCTTGAGAAATCCAATGGTATCCATCCTGATGAAATGAAACAGCACAACACCAAAGATGCCTTAGATGCAGTGGTGGTTCCCGATGATGAAGATGAGGTCGATAAAACCGAATTTGCCAGGCGACCAAGGACTGAAAGCAAAGCAAAGCCAGTTCAAAATGGACATAAAGATAATGGTGTGGTAAGAGTTTCCGTGCCGGATTACCGTTACAGCCTCAAACAGAGTGTTACCAAAGGTGTTGACACTACTGACAGTTCTGGATATAACTCATTGATGTCACCCACCGTCGATACGTCAAACGCTCCGTCGACATCTTTCGAAGACTGGAAGAACCGTGTTGAATGGCGGTCACGTACAATCTCCTCCATGCGCCCTCGCAGTGCTACTCTGGGTTCGAGCGTATCCACCCACAATCAGAATGGACCGGAAATCCTAAGAGCCAAAAGGCAGACGATAGGGTACAAGACGATGCACGACCCAAGATTTGTCTTAGCCCATAATCAACCCAAATCAATATCACGTCGCCTTCGAAACTCCACGACCATCGAACGCCCCATCGAGAATGTGTATCGTAGACACGGCCATCATAGTGTAGTGCTACGGCAGTCTAATGGAAACGATAGACCCACGATTTTATCCGTCGCGCCGGAAAATGGACATTTTGTCGAGCCGAACAATAATGACCTTGTCATTCAGACAGATATGTTTGACCATGCACAAACAAGAACCGAGATTACGACGCCCCGAGACGCTATTATTCGTATATGAAACATGCAAGAACAATAATAAAGCATACACTGTGAAGAGAGCTAAAAGAGATTTTAGGAGGAATAATTTCAGATCCATATTCTTATCTCTTAGTAAACTCACTGTTGTAAGTACAACATATCATTCGAGTTTGTGAGTACTTTTCGTAGAACTATTATATAGGAGTACATATGTTGTACAGAGGATGGATATATTTTTGACCAGATATTGTAAACGTGCTTGTTTCAGGGTAAAGTGTTTACGTCCGTACATTTTATACAGACAGTCGCGAATATCATCTTAAAAACCCAACAGGAAACAAACAAAGCTTGCTTATCTGTTAGTTAAATGTACATAAAGTTAAACGTATTGAACTGAATCCTGACAATTTAATACATGTGTTTAAAATGCGATATTATCTCGAACTGTAACATTTGGAACTTTGTGAAATGTTGTTTATATGGATACACCATTGTGTTTGGTCTCGAATGAATATAACATTACCGATACAAGCACAATCGCAACGGTCAAAGACGTGTTTTGTTTATTTAGCTTTATCGATATTCTTTTTTGTTAAGTCTAGCTTTTCAACGAGTATAAACATGAATTAGTTTTTTTAATGCCGTATCTCTTGCGTATTGCTTTCTTATCGTCACATACAAGGAGATGTGTGTCAACATTTAATAACAGCCTGTAGCATACATATAGATTATTTCATTTTAAAGTGAACATTTGTCAATACAAAGAGTGTTGTAACAATGTAACGGTCGTTTTGTCTTTCTTTAGCAAATTGTGAGCCATACTTATCAGCGTCAGTGGCGTAAATTTCAAAAATGTTTGTAGCTAATCATGTACGCCCGTACTGAGGGCATATATCAAGTATACAGAAATTTTGTGTACCTTTATTTGAAATATCTCTTATTGAATCAAGCTATTTTATAATTCATTCATGTAGAAGACTACAAATTATTGCTAACATATGTTAATAGTGACCAACCTATCACGCCCCAATTACCAGTGTCGCTTGTCCGGATGATTGTATAACTTGATGGTTGGATTTTTATTTTGAAGGGTAAAACTTAGAAATGACACAAGTATGTCACAGTGATCTATATTTATCATAAGCTCCTCGTGTCTCATTTATCTGCCAATAAACGTGGCTGAAATTGTTTTAAAGACTTTCCAAAAATAGACGAGAAATGTGATCAGTAATGTGCATCGAGATATGATCATATTGTAGCAATGCTGCTAACCTCTCATTAAATATTGAAACCGTTGTAAGAACTAGGAACATCTTAAAGTTTAACACCCTGTAATGTTGTAATGTAAGAACTAGGAACATCTTAAAGCTTACCACCCTGTAATGTTGTAATGTAAGAACTAGGAACATCTTAAAGTTTACCACACTGTAATGTTGTAATGTAAGAACTAGGAACATCTTAAAGTTTACCACCCTGTAATGTTGTAATGCCATTATGTTTTTAATTTGAAAAGTAACATTTACTTAAGTATGGACTTCACTGTATTTATCGTGTTGTTGCCATATGAATAACTTGTGTATTCAGTAGGCGATAGGATGTGCTGTGGAACAGTGGTAAGCAGACCGGACTTGTCGTTTAGGGTTCCAGGCTCGATTCCCGCGCAGATCATTTCAGGTCAATTGCAGTGGTGGCCCACTGAGCAAGGCATATTACTCTCGTTGCTTTGTTACTATTTATCATTTCATGTTCTACCTTTACACTTCGTATAAAACAAATCCATAGCTGATTATTTTGTCTTTTAGTATATCCTTTAATTTTCTGTTTCTATCAAATTTACTTTAATCGTCATCATGTCCACATTTTCCCTATGCTAAGTATGTAATTTCTTAGTTATGTTAGTCTGTATGTATTATTTGTTTTCCAGTATAAACTTTGGAAAAGAACTGTTTTTATACTCAACGAAGTTTTAACTCCCAAATTTTTATATGATCTGTTTAGATGATTATTAGAAACACTGTGAATTGAAAGGTTGGACCAATATATAAAACAGAAGAAACATCTGTTAACGTTTGCTTGATTTCTCTTTCTCGGACACAATCTTTAGTAATGGTCATTTGTGAGAATAAGAAACGTTGTTTTACAACAGTTTGTGATTTATGTCTGGACACCTAAGCGTTTTCAATATATCCTTGCTTACACGGTCAAATAACTGTAAATACAAACTAACGACGACTGTGAGGTCAAGTAAGCTCTAAGAAGGCAGGGAATGTTTCGTGCGTTTAGCCTCAACATTTGTTTTTTTTCTTCTCTAAATATCATTTTAAAACTATTTGACCAATTCAACCTTACTAAGCAGAGTGCACACTTGAAACGTCCTTACAGCTTTACTGTGATGCCAGTATATCATGAAATATTGTTACAGCTACTACCAATGTAAAGACATTAAACTTTATGATAATTTTGTCCAAAAACATCTAAGGGTGAAGGGTTGTCAAACTGGTACATGTGATTCCGATCTGCTATAATATCTGTCTGTAGTTACAAAAAAAAAACATTTAAATGGAGTTCGTCTTGAAATAACAGATCTCGAATAAATGTGAGGTCGTACTGGTACAAAAATCTTACAAATAAAAAACTACCTATTTTGAAATTGAGAAAGCAGGTTTGTACGACGCTTTATAACAATTAACAGTTTTACTGTGATGTCATTATTGCATTAAATAATTTTACAGTTACTAACAATGGTAAAGACAGCAAACGAGTTTTTGAAACTCATCAGCAGTATGCTCATTTTTGAAAGAAACATCTAGGCGTGAAGCGCTGTTTAATTGGTACAAATGATTCCGCTATGCTATAATATCTGGCCGTGTTACATAAAATATGTTTTAAAGAAGTTCTTCTTGAAATAATTCAACAGATCTCAAATAAGTTTGAGGACATATTGACACAAAGATCTGAAAAATATTACAAACACCTATATTGAAATTAAGAAACCATGTTTGAACGACGCTTTATAAAAACTGCTCAACAATATTCAAATTTAATAGGAAACATTATATAACAATGGTCTTTTGAATATATATATATATATATATATATATATATATATATATATATATATATATATATATATATATATATATATATATATAGTGCTGATCCGACAACAAACGCAAAATAGTTACTAAATAGAAAGTAGTCAGTGATTTGTACTCAAAACCACAGGAAGTGAATTTATCCACATTTGATTAAACCTTACGTGTTATTAAACACTGCTGGACCTATTTATAATGTGAAGACCACAATTAGAACAAACATTTCCACAACTTATGCAAAACTCTCAAAACATTTCAGCCACATTGGACAGAAAGTGATCAAACGATCAAATATTTCTATAGCTTGCACAAGTCCGGCATCAAATATGCTTAGTCAGTCAATAATCACCTTTTAGGCAGATGAATCATTTTTTTTTAAATGTTAAAAAAAGAAAAAATATATAAAAAATAGAACTTGACAAACTTGGATAAAGCATAAAAGGCATTTCAGGTTTTGATAAATTATGACAAGCCATCAAATGTGTGTGAAGTTACGAATTGTAGTAACTTAATAATGGCATATTGGCAGCCGCACTGGCAGCATTTGTTATGCCAAACGTTATACTGACTCATACCTTTGGGTCCAGCTGCTCTCGCATTTTGGATATTACGAGCCTGTCCGACAGACGAGTTATGTAAGACGAGTGTCTCGTGTTAGTATCTAGTTAATTTTGGATATTACGACCCTGTCAGACAGACGAGTTATCTAAGACGTGTGTCTCCTGTTAGTATCTAGTTAAGATGAGTGTCATGTTAGTATCTAGTTAATTTTGGATATTACGAACCTGTCAGACAGTTGAGTTATCTAGGACGAGTGTCTCATGTTAGTATCTAGTTTATTTTGGATATTAAGAACATGTCAGACAGACAAGTAATCTAAGACGATAGTCTCGTGTTTGTATCTAGTTTATTTTGGATATTACGAATCTGTCAAACAGACGAATAATCTAAGACGAGTGTCTCGTGTTTGTATCTAATTCCGTTTTTGCACCTATCTTGAGTACAGTCCCAAGTGTATTTATTAATTAGAGAGAATGCAGAATACTTCTCGTCATTGGCAAAATTTCGTCAGGGTAAGTGACTTCACGTGTATGCAGTAAGTACGTAAAACATCTGCTTTTGCTCCATTAATTTCCAACTTTATATTATGCTTTATATTTGGAAAGTTTACTGTACACATTTATAATCGTCTTAAGCAGTCTTTGCACATAGCAATTGGCTTTTCATGTCTCGACAATAACGTAAATGTCAGATCCCACATGTACAGTACAAATATCTTGATTTGGTTTTATCTGTCCTCCTGCTTGTTTATCAGCTACGGGATTCCTGTTAGCACCAGTACACAACAACTAATTCACATCGATACATTAGATAGGAATGTGTCAATATATATGAAATTGACCTAATTAGATAAGGCAATTCATAGTTTGTTTCGACGACTTTCAAAGACATATTTGTGACTTTTCATCATTCATTGCAAACCTTGCTAGCACAATCCTGCGACATCAGGACTTGGCACAAACAGAAATGTAAAATAGCGAGATATATTGAGCTAGATCAGTTTGTAATTTGTCATACAATCTCTCCTATATCGTACATGAATAACGGATCAAATTGATGCCTAAGATCTTTGACATATTTTATTATTTAGATTGTTATATGGGATCTTTGATATATTTGTAATATTAATTTTCCCAGAGTTTAATAATAATGTCAAAAATTTTTTTTGTGGAAATATTTAGGTTTTGAAATCTTGTAACTGTATCCAATGTATTCAAAGTGATACACGCTGTATCTTGGTTTTCAAACTTGTCAAAAACAAATTCTTTTAGCTAGGAAGTACAATTCAGTTTTCATTATAAATGAGAATTGGAAAAAAATTTCACAAACATTCTATGATGGTGCAGAAATAGTCAAGGTAGCATTATATCGAGATAAGTTATAAAGGATCACAAGAATAAATTTGAAAACAACACATAGGTGCAATAAAGTTAGCACTGGGATATTGGATATTAGTATACTGGGATATTGGATATTAGTATACTGGGATATTGGAGATCAGAATACTGGGATATTGGATATTAGTATACTGGGATATTGGATATTAGTATACTGGGATATTGGAGATCAGTATACTGGGATATTGGAGATCAGTATACTGGGATATTGGATATTAGTATACTGGGTTATTGGATATTATTATACTGGGATATTGGATATTAGTATACTGGGATATTGGATATTAGTATACTGGGATATTGGAGATCAGTATACTAGGATATTGGATATTAGTATACTGGGATATTGGATATTAGTATACTGGGATATTGGAGATCAGTATACTGGGATATTGGATATTAGTATACTGGGATATTGGATATTAGTATACTGGGATATTGGATATTAGTATACTGGGATATTGGAGATCAGTATACTGGGATATTGGATATTAGTATACTGGGATATTGGATATTAGTATACTGGGATATTGGATATTAGTATACTGGGATATTGGAGATCAGTAAACTGGGATATTGGATATTAGTATACTGGGATATTGGATATTAGTATACTGGAATAATGGATATTAGTTTCCTGGAATGGATATTGGTATATTTCAATAAACACATTGATGTAATTAAATAAACACTAGGATACATTTCAGTGAAAACATGGGTATATTGAAACGAACATCTGGTAAATGTTAATAAACACACTGGTCTATTTATATTAACACTGGTATAAATTTGAAATCACATATGGTTATATTCTGGACGCCTAAGATCTCGTACCATTATTTATGTGATGGTCAGCTAGTGTACTGCTCAGATATGCTTATTTCAAAAGATGATTGTACTAAAATTTCATAATTTGTAAAATTCTATTTGAATATTTAAATTTATAACACATATCGTTTAATATTGTTTTAAATTCATTATAAATTACTCGTAAAAAAAACTCTTAACTCTGTAAACAATTGTACTAAACCATAACAGTAGATTTTTTATAACAGTAGATTTGTTATAACAGTTGATTTGTTATAACAGTAGATTTGTTATAACAGTAGATTTGTTGGATGATCTTCACTGAATTTGCTTGGTGCTTCTTGAAGTCAACGATGTATTTAAATGTTTTTTGTATGATTGTATGACAATATTTAATAATCAGAATCATAATAAACAGAAATTATAACAATTTACTGAGTTACTTTCTTATATATTAATTTATCATTTAGTCTTTCAGTGGGTATACAACTTAATTGTTTTTTTTTCTTCATCATTTAATATTTGTTGATTAAATAGCATTTAATCTTTAAGACGTTTCCTGCTTTTACATATTTTAGGACCATCTTTATTCATCTCAGATAATAATTAGGTACATGTATCCAACCATAATGACAAGTATTCTGACTGTACATGTATCCAACCATAATGACCAACCATAATGACAAGTATTCTGATTGAACATTTATCCAACCATAATGACTGTATCCCTCCATAATGACTGTATCCATCCATAATGACTGTATCAAACCATAATGAGTGTATCCAACCATAATGACTGTATCCAACCATAATGAGTGTATCCAACCATAATGAGTGTATCCAACCATAATGACTGTATCCAACCATAATGAGTGTATCCAACCATAATGACAAGTATTCTGATTGTACATGTATCCAACCATAATGACTGTATCCAACCATAATGATAAGTATTCTGATTGTACATGTATCCAACCATAATGACTGTATCCAACCATAATGACTGTATCCAACCATAATAACTGTATCCAACCATAATGACAAGTATTTTGATTGTACATGTATCCAGCCATAATGACTGTATCCAACCATAATGACTGTATCTAACCATAATGACAAGTATTCTGCTTGTACATGTATTAAACCATAATGACTATCCATTCATAATGACTGTATCCAACCAAACTGACTTATCCAACCATAATGACTGTATCCAACCATAATGAATGTATCCATTTATAACGACTGTATCAAACCATAATGACTGTATCCAATAATAATGACTGTATCCAGCCATAATGACTGTATCCAACCATAATGACTGTACCCAACCAAACTGACTGTATCCATCCATAATTAAAAGTATTCTGATTGTACATGTTTCCAAGCATATTGACTGTATCCAAGCATAATGACTGTATCCAAATATAATGACTGTATCCAAGCATAATTACTGTATCCAACCATAATGAAAAGTATTCTGATTGTATAGAAGCAAGAAATTAACCTGGATTTACTTTTTTCCTTTGTTTTTTGTAATATAACTGTAAATATTAGTTTTACAGACATCAGCCTGGGATGTATCATGGACTATATTTTTTTTTTTATGGTTTAACGCCATTTTTTCAGCACAATATAGGCTATACATGGCGGCCAGTATTAATGGTGGAGGAAGAAACCGGACAAACCCCGGAAAGAACCACCGACCCACGAGAAGCTACTGGCAAGCTTTCTCACATAGCTACATTTGCCGAATCTTAGACTCGAACACACGCAGACAGAGGTGAAATGGCAGTGGTCCGTAACGGACAGCGCTTTAGACCACTCGGCCACTCGGGGCCCCTCATGGACTATATACACATTTGTTAAATATTTCGTGCCTCAGAATCATCATCCCAATGAACTGGCACTTTGAACAAGATAGAAAAAATTCTCAGAATTCACATTTTCGGATTACCGCCCTGGTCGTCTAGTGGTTAGAGCGTCAGCCTTGGATTCTGAAGGTCTTGGGTTCGATCGCCGATTGAGTCATATCAAAGAATTATACAAAATCGTGCTAACAGCTGCCTTGATAGGCGCTCAGTGTTATGATTGGTCGGTCTGGTGTTAGGATCATGTGACTGGTTGTGACAATGCTGCTACATGTCTACGGCATGATGCCTTAGTGCTAGACATCGCTATGGGGAACCCGAGTGGTCTAAAACGCTCTCCGTCATGGATAACTGCCATCTCACCTCTGTCTGAGTGTGTTCGAGTCTCGGATTTGGCCAATGTGGGTATGTGAGAAAGCTTGCCAGTAGCTTCTCGTGGGTCGGTGGTTCTCTCCGGGGTTTTCCCGGGTTCTTCCTCCAGCATTAATACTGGCCGCGATGTATTGCCTATCTTGTGCTGCAAAATGGCGTTAAACACTAATTCAACAACAATCTATTAGACATCGCTATAAACTGCCCAATGTAGAATCGTAGCAATATGACTGACAAATTGTTAAAACACACACACACACACACACCTACCTCTCTTCGGTATTAATCATAATTTCAACTTCAGATAGAAAATATGTCATTTATTGTTATTTACATAAATTTTATACATTCATTCCAATCTATGTAAAACTTCCTTGTAACGGAAATATATGCCAGGCGGTATGTAGTTTTAATTGAAGATTTATTAAACGCATCCACTGAGGATCTCCGTAATTGATTTCCTATTTTAAGAACAAAGTTCAAGTTTTCTGTCAATATAATTATTCTGGTACATCCTTTCAGTTAACTATCTTTCAATATTTATTTCAGTATGCAATTATCATACTTTTATGAAACTATTTAATTCTTTTTTATAATTCTTTTATTGGGCATGAATGTACATAATCTTACATAAATTAATAATTAATAACCCTCTACCACCGAAAGAAATTTGATCTAATCTGATGTCAAAGGAATCCATAAGTGATATAGCAATTACTGAAACCATTATCCAGCTTGTTCATGTTAAAATATATGCGGTATTAGGTGAATCAATAAACACAAATTTTCAAAAAATGTGTTAAACTGAATAATATCAAATCAGAAACTTTTAAGCTCAAATTTAACGTTTGATCTATATATAACTTATCATCGTTTATTAAGGAAATTACTGGAAAGGTTTCTGTTTGATTTTCATGTTAAGTTTCAGGAATATCAGTAATACCATATTGTGACGTATCAATGAAATTATCGTACTTAATCAAATGTATATACACATATTAATGCTTGAAATACATTCTTCTGAAATTGATGCGAGTTTCTACAAATCGATGTTTAGAGAGTTTTTTGTCATTAACGAGTCTGCCTTCCAAAATCGACACATCATTTTCGCTTGATTGGTTACTATAATTCTCACAAAGGTACAAAGTAATACGTACGTGATATTTATTGATTCATACCTTATTGTACTGCCTGGAAGCACAGCAGCAGCAAAAGACCGTGAAAAATATTCAACATACCACAGAAAGGCAAGCATGTTAATGGATAGATGGTGTTTCCGTGGGGCAAGGCAAATCTGTGGTTTCTTGGTGGAGTTGAAAATTGTTAACTAACCTTATAATGTAAACATTCACTTGTCATATCGATTACACTGCCATTTATTATTAACTTTATACTAAAAAAAAGGTTTGATCATGAGCAAAATTAGATAATTTATAATTATTGGATTTTGTATACTTTTGATTTTCCATTGGTTTACGATGGGAGGGGGTAGGAGGCTGAGTTAGTAATGTGAGTCTATACACGACATTAGCAGCAACAACCTCTACATACATTTCATCTATACATAACAGTAAAGCATATTTGTATGAAGAGATTACAATCATTTACATAAGATGTCAGTTTACTGTCAAATATGGTCGACCTTACTAAATATAAATTTTTATCTTGAACACTTTCCAAAAATCTCATAAGAATTTTACAATTTTTAACAGAATCATTATTTTATAAATGGAGTTTGCAATTTAAACGATTGTACACAATCGGCCATTAAGTATACGTTCAGTTATTAAAAAATTAAGACCCCACTTCCTTTGAACTTACCGCAAGCCATCTTAAAAGCTCTGGCATTTATGACGAGAATACTCCTTGAACAAAGGGCAGTAGTTTGCTTATAAAATGTGGCAGATCCTCCGTGAATTTTCAAAAATGTATAATATCTGCTCAGTAGACTAATATAGAAATGAGAAAGAAGGTGTCCTAAGAAAACGGTTGCTCAGAATGTGTGAATTAATGCCGAAACATCGTCAAATATTGTCAGTTACTGAACAAAAAAACTTGTAAGAAAAGATAAAAAGATTTTGAAAAATTTGAGAAAACGTTTTGACATTAAGAATTTTCTATAATTCGGAAATGGTGCTGTTATGCCATCAAATATGGATCGATCTATGAAACAGAGTTACCCTTAACGTAAGTATTTTCTTCATAACATGGAATCAACACCAATGGAAGAACTTGCGACAGAAACCATCAGACGAAATCCAGGGTATTTTTTTTTTTTTTTTTTGAGAGAGAGAGAGAGAGAGAGAGAGAGAGAGAGAGAGAGAGAGAGAGAGAGAGAGAGAGAGGGGGGATGGAGAAGTATTAGACCGTCGTTGGCTTATATTTTGATATATACAAAATTTCTTCTATATTTAATTTACAATCCCAAATATGTGCGTTGATCTCGCGAAGCGAATGCGGAGCTCTTTTAGTCGCTGTCATAAGTGGATCATAACTAAGCAAAATATTTCCTGGTCCATTCTATGATGTCAGTCCACGCTTTTTCTGTGTGCCTCTCCTGCTGCCACCCGTAGCACTGCCTTGCAGTAAGTATTATTGTGGATAGACTGTTGGCTCTAGAAATATGGCCATACCATTTCGGCTTTCTCTTTTTGACACTTGCGAAGAGGTCTTCATAATGGCCTACTTTGTGCCTTATGGTGTTACACACGTCTTCATTTGTTATGTGGTCTATGTAAGAGATGCCAAGGATGGTTCTGTATCATCTCGTTACAGATAGATAGTCTTGCCTCTCCAGATGGGTCTTACATTTGACATAGCTGCCGTTGTTTGAGCGGAATTAGAATAAATTCCAATTGATTTTTTTTTCGCAAGAAACGTAACGGCAAAGTTGGTTTCTAAAGGTGTGACAAATAAGCCATGAGCTATTCATCAAATCGGGACTGTTTGTTCAAGGTAGGTTTTTAGATTTGTTTACAAGTTTCGAAATGACTAAAATATGACCAAAGCTGATTATAGTACAAAAATAATATAAAAGAAGGTGCGGTATTGATTTATCAATAACCATTGGATTGGAGGGGAAAACACGTCAATATTCCCCACCTTGTGTCACACTGCAAAGCGCCACCTTTCTGCGCCACTTACGAGTGTACCAAGCGAACGTCTCTTTAGTACAGTTGGCGATAGCTTTAGTAAAGACAGAAGCTGCCTTAAGTTTGAAATTACGGAACGAATGGTGTTCCTGAAAGTTAACGTAGTATTTATGCGTTAACTAACTTCAGTGACAATTTCTAACTTTAGTTTAATTAGTTATATTCCTAGTTTACACAGACTGGCATCCGGGTGCAAAAATTACATGCAGTTAACTGTTTACCTTACGTTTATGTATTAATTTACTGAACTGAAATATTCGTTTACATTTGAAATTTTGAATGTTGTCGGTATTCCTATTGCGTGCAATATTCGTAATTGTATCGAATTCAGCCGAAAAATGGGTCCAGTTATTCGTATTAGGCTGAATAATGATAATCACCAACTCGCTACATCCCTAATTAAAACTATACAGATTTAGGAAAAGGAAAACATCAAATTCCTTTCAATTGACTCTCACAAAAAAATGCATGTACTTGAACCTGTTAAAACCACAAAGACTAGAATATGGAAGACGTGTTGCAAACAACAACAAAAACACGAAATCGACTAATCAAAAAACCCATCACACATGTACTGTCCTTCAACCGCATCCAAGGCAATATCAAGACTTGACGGATATGACTTAGCAATTTATCGATTGATCATAAATTGTCTGCAACTCTTAACCGTTCACCTGTTTATTTTAGACAAACATATTGAGACAAACAAAATATAGAACCTGAATTTTTTGGAATATGCTGAAAACATATATTTTTTTAATGAACACTAGGGTGTAATTTTGAATGCTTAATATGTTTACATGCATTTTGTGCTCGTCACCTATAACGTTCTGTTTAATGATTATGATCTCAAATAAATGATCGGGATTGGTTGTTATTTAAATTTTGTGTTATCTGTCTTGATTGATTTTGTTATAGCGATGCAAGCATCAAGTGCATCATATACAGTTCTGGATAATGCTTGTTACTCTTCGAATTAAGATAGAATATGGAAGACCACCCATGCACCTCATTAAGACAATTTTTGGTACTTATCATGATTAATATTTTATAATCTTTAAATGGATTATTGATAATTTATAGGGCTTGATATAGAAACATATCATCAACACAAGGTTCGTGTATGCCAGCTTTATTTTTTTCCGTTCATGTAAATTTATGTAAACAGATCATCGAGTAGGGATATGCCACGCCAGTATATAATTTTAAAACCACCCATGATGTATCGGTGTAATTTGGATTTGAGATTTTCTGAATACGTTCATCTACCATTATGTGCCTTTGTTTTCCTGCTAAAATGGTTATTAACAAGTTAATGGTGCTGAGTTCAGATGCTTAGTTCCATTTATCTAATATCGTTGGAAGAATTATTTAAATATTTAATTGGACATTACTACAATAGTAGGAAACTCTGTTTGATTCTTCTATTTATTAATTGTATCATGAAATGCCTAAGATAATATAGAAGGTCAACACAAACAACAATCCCGATTCCTCTCAACGCAAATTTACCTAGTCGTATCTCACAAGCAATCTTATACTTCTTTCCATAACTAGAATGCCCACAATATGTTGTTGAATTCGTGTTGTTGACAGGTCAAGTATCATTGAACCCGTTATTCCAAAATTAATAACATCTAATCTTAAACGCATCCTATGACGTCATACGTCTTGGACATACATCTATCTTTAGTTCCATATCTAAATTATCATTTTAGCAAGAAACTTAATTTAAACGCGAATGCTTGAATTTCAGGTTACACAATATTTATGTTTGACTTCGTAGTTTTGACTTAACCACAGTAGATTACCATAACTAAACAAATGTGCATATATGTTTGTCCGAAGTATACTTATCCATTATTACTGTGAGAGGAAAGAAGTCGGTGTTTATGATGTTACTTAAACTTACGGACCTCGTCTCTTCAAATCCACAAATTATTTTTGCGTATTTGGTAGCTTTCGTACACACTAATGTTAGCTGCTAATACGTAAATAATATTTAAACAAATCAAAACTTGATTGTGCTGTCTTTAAACAAGTGATATTAAAGTGCATTTAAATAAATAGTAATCCATTTAACACTGTACTGTAAACAGGTTAGTCTACTGACCCTTTCTCTGTAGGCAATGTTAGGATTTAATGATGGCGTAGAAATATTTCTAAGTGGACTTTAAAATTTAAACACAGACTGGTCATATTGATTTATATCATATATACTCTTAAAGTAAATCGATATAGTATATATAAAAAATAAGATTAATTACTTGTTTTGAAATGATAATTTTTTTAATATATTGATGTTTAATTAATATGTTGTTTAAAAGCAGGCATAAACAGCACATACTAATTAGAGTCTTTACATCAAAGTACTTTTGGGCCCGAGTTGTCAGTGAAATTAGCTTTTCTTGTGGGCTGCTAAAGTTTGGGTATTGCAGAAAGCTCTGCTTTTGGGGAGATTAGAGCGCATCGTGAACTGCAATTTGAAATTTGCTAAGTTCATCATTGTCACTAAAGCATATCATGTGATTTTGGGTTAAACATGATAAAATCGGGTATCATTGTTCGAATGTTTGTCACACTTACATATATGAACTGTAATATGGGACGATTGAGTCTAAGTGGGACATTACATTACATACCCTCTTGGGCGCGTTTAGCGACAAGGTTTTAAAAATCGCCCTGGTATGTTTAGGGAATTTAACATTGGAGTTATTGGGTTTGCATAGCGGCAATGAAAACTGGGTAGCATAGGAACGGAACAGGTGAAATAACGTAACGGTAGTAACTAGTTCAGCGGGTAGCGGGAGGCGGGCGGCGGATAAGTTAGCTAGTTGAGTGGCCGGCGTCGGGTAAATTCAGATAGTTCAACGAGTAGCGGGTGGAAGGTAGCAGGCTTAGCTAATTCATAAACTTAACCCAGAAAACGACGCTTGGCAGGAAGGGTAAACAAACCAAGAAACAAACAAACAAAGACAACCAAACAAACGAACAAAGATACATATATATGGCAAAATCGAATAAACATCTTTTCTAGGCGTATGAGTGAGCGTAAAAGTGTTTTTGGCTTTCGTATATTTTCATACATACACCAAATATACTATCCACACACAGGAAGAGGAGGGACAAAACACAAATATACAGTCAAGATAGAAGGAAAGCTAAAACTAAACCTTAAATATACTATCCACACCGAAGGGCATCTACACAAGCACACGCACATATACTATACACACAGAAGTGAAGTTAAAACAGCCTAAATATAATATCCACATAGACGGGAAGGTTTAAAATCTAATATCTACTATCAGAAAACCTAATGTTTACTCTCTACATAGAAGGGAAGGAGCAAAAATCACAATATATACTATCCACACAACATCCTCGAACGCATACAAACTCCATTATCTACCAGCCGCACAAATGTACACGAACGCGTACATACAAACATTATATGCTATCAACACAGAAGAGGAAGAAACTAACCCCAATATATACTATCAATACAGAATGGAAGGAAAAGCAAACCACATTATATACTATCCACATAGTGTAGGGACAAGGCCTTTAATTAAGATAAAACACACACACACACATGCGTACGAACGCACACATTGTTACTACATTGAGTGAAAGCAGGTCTGGAGATTAGTGTTTTGAGAGATGGGCAGACATAATTAGCAAAACAGAAAAGAAACACACCGTTTATAGTTATCTTTTTCTTGCAGTATTATAGGACAAAGGTAATTAAGACATTATATTATATGTGATAATTGTTCATTGTTTTCATTCATTCATCAAATTTATAAATCGAAAGTGTGATATTACTGTCGACTGACTGCTGAATATTTTGCTGTAGATCCTAAATTTAAGAGATATCCTGTGTTTCGCAGCACACGCTACCAACAATGTTGCAAAGTTTTCATAAAGCTAAAGGATGGAAGAAAGCAATACCAAAACCATTGCTACATTTTCTCAGAATGTGTTTTTTGGTTTCATAGTTCAGAGTTAACCAAAGTCAGGGTTATGCAATGCAATGCAATGACACTTGCATAATTCTCGCAAAGGCCATGTGTTTGTTTCCTTTCTGAAAATTGTTTTTGGAGACGTATCTTCAAACGGAAACAGAAGCCATCATGATTGCAATCAAACTTATTACGACAGAGAGAAAGAGATTATGTTATACCTACTTTTAAATATAGTATATTTTCCTATATAAATATTTATTCCTATATAAAAACACAATTGCAAAGTATCACTAGAGTGACTTGGAGACAAAGCCTACTAAAATCATTATGTCAAAATATTGATGTGAAATTCTCACAAAATAATACATCCAAACATGCCGTGATGTATTTCGCAATAAGATTGATCTTTCTACTAGTTACCCATCGTATGATTGTTTGTGTATGAGCTGTTCTGTTTGTAAAGTGACTGCTAGTGGACAGGTACAGATTAACACTTCTGATCTCCATGTGAAAATTACAACTGAAACCGATTTGAAGCTCAGACAGTGGTAAATATTGTTAGCCAGTGAGTCACGCGTTGTTTGGTTCTAAATTCAATGCAGGCAGTGTAGTGATCAGCCGCAGGAAAAAAACAAACGCGCCTGATCTTGTCACTGTGAAAAGAGCGACTGAAGGAGACTCGAGTCTATTGTGGTAGAAAATAGATGTAGCCACACAAAATGCTTCTAATGACTGAAGCGTTATTTTGCCTAGGCTCTTGCATTTTTACCATTGCAGTACAGACTGATTGGAGTGTGAACTTATAATCATGGATTGTGTACCGTAACAGTTCTTCTTGCCACATCAAATACTAAACGGTCACTAAACTGGTTCGCGTTTCGAAACTGACCAAATCCTATTGTTTTACAGTGACATTTTGACATACTCACATTCGCTTAGGTAGAGATAAATGACATAGTATTGAGTGGTAGTTTAATTTTCAAACTACTGAATTTGGGTTTGTATGAAGTAAATAAAATAATGTACAGTGAATCTCAAGGATGATAACCCAATCTGTATGCCACTGATGATTGTAGTTACATCATGATAAATATGATTGGTAAAACACAATTATATAATTCAAGCACGATTAGAATAAACACAATAACATGTAAATGCAATAACAAAAGGCATGGATTCCTTCACGTCCGCATAACTACGGGATTCAATCCTCTTTCAAGACAAACCTACAACATGTACACTATGTACTAGAAATATTTATTGATAGGAAAGATGAAAAATTCTATGACTATATGGATTTTATATAATTGCACAGGTGGCTTACACAATATTGGTATTTGTTCTGCCTTCCTGCTTTGCCGTGACCCGACATTTTACTCTAAGGCGAGACTGCCATTTAACGCGGGTGCCGGGGACAGCCTAGTGTAGTCAAAGTTACCTTTGGTCCAGACCAATCAAATAGCCGGACCCTCGGGCATTAACTGGTCGCGAAAGCACATAGTTGCGCATGCGACCTTAATTCATATTAAAAAAAAAAAACAACAACATGCCATTTAACGCGGGTGCCGGGGAGACTGCGACAACACAGCCTAGTGTAGTCAAAGTTACCTTTGGTCCCGACCAATCAAATAGCCCGACCCTCGGGCATTAACTGGTCGCGAAAGCACATAGTTGCGCATGCGACCTTAATTCATATTAAAAAAACAAAAAACAAACTTGGTATTTTTTTGCATGGCTTAAAATATGTCAACTTGCTATATTTATTTAAGCAACCGGCTAAACAACATAAATACCATTTCAGCAATGGAAATCCTTACATATTCTATAAAAGGAAATGAAGGAACAAAATAAAATCAAAGCTGAACGATGCATAACCAACAAAACCGAATTTATCAAAGGCAAATGCCATGTGTAGAAATGCCTCTCCCTTTGAGAAGGTATGTGGATGTAATCTATCAAATGTAACAACTTGAAAAGATATATAAAAATGAGGGGATGTTCCGAAAGTTCTTAATCAGCTCTATATGCTTGGACAAGTCTGTTGGATATATAAAAAAAAAGTTTTTCATTAGTTACTTTATAAATGAAGTTTTTTTGGTTATATATATTTGTTGTTGTTGTTTTGTTTGTTCTTGTTATAACTCCATCATGCATATCAGACAAATACTAGGTTTTAGTTCTCTTTAAAACGTAATTTCTAGCGCGTGCACACCATGACTGAAACAGCCGGACTGTGCCAAGCTGACTGAGATAAGAAAAGCGCGCGCGCGCGTGTGTGTGTGTGTGTGTGTGTGTCTGTGTGTGTCTGTGTGTGTGTGTGTGTGTGTGATTTGGGCTTTTAATATAGTTTTAACAACCATTCAGTCATCTCTACGATATCTGCAGTGTGACAGTTTATAGTGATGACTAACACTGGGGCATCATTCCTCAGACATATAGCATGACGTCCACCAACCCAGTCACACTATCCTGACACCAGGCCGACCAGTTCTAGCACTAACTTCTTAATGCTGAGCGCCAAGCGAGACAATTGTTAGTACCATTTTTAAAAGTCGTTGGTATGACCCGGGTGGAGATCAAACCCACACCTCCCGCATCCATGGCAAACGATAGAAACCTTGATGGAAGGAATAAAGCAACACCGAAGATGTCGTAGATACAATTCCTGAAACCAGACGTTAAAATGCAATAAATACGAACATAAAAGTTTCAAGCAATCCGTTACTGAAAGGAGAATGAAACCAGCACCAAAAAGATACATAGATCAAGATGTGAAGCTAGTTTATGTGTGTGTGTGTGTGTGTGCGTGCGTGCGTGTGTGTGTGTGTTTATTTGTGTGTGTATTGTTAACATAGCTTTAACAAATTTTCAGTTATGTCACTACAATGTCTTCAGTATGGCAGTTTATAGAGATGTCAAGCCACTGTTGCATCCGAGACTGACTCTCTAGCCACCAGGCCACTGGGGCTTATACATAAAACATACATACAGAGGACCTGTGTGTGTGTGATTTTGATTTCTAACGTAGCTTTAACCATATTTCAGTCATATAGCTATGATGTCTACAGTGTGGCAGTTTATAGTGATGTATAGCACTGTGGCAGCATCTCAATGACATGTAGCATGATGTCCCACTCAGTCCCATTATTCTTATTCCAGGCTTACCAGTTGTAACACTAGCCTTAATGCTAAGCGCCTAGTGAGACAGCTGTTATTACCATTTTATACATCAATTGTATGACTCAACCGGGTTTCGAACCTGCGACTGTTGCATCCGAGTCTGACTCTCAGTAGGCCACCGTAGATATATATATATATATATATATATATATATATATATATATATATATATATATATATATATATATATATATATATATATATATATATATATATATATATATATATATATATATATATATATATATATATTGTCAGATTTTCGCGGGTCATGAGCGTTACTCGTATAATATTGTATAAGCTCCACTTGTCAAAGGGTAAGTACTACGTCCCACTTTGTCAAGGGATATTGCACAATTGCACAACATATAATAATAACCCACTCCTCTCTGATACTCGTTATCTAAGAGATGACCGCCCTTGGTATAATTGCCCGGTTCGAGTAAGAGAATGTATATGGTAACCTGAATGGGTATATTAAACAAAACAACTTCTAGCCCCCGTAAAGATAACTAAACAATTTAAGCAAATACATACACAATGAAATTTTCTTTCATTAGGAATACACGCGGTCTGGAAATAAACTTTCACCGAATTACAAATAGATTTGAAATAGCATTAAAGAGATTAGCCGTTCTATTACTGATAGTTAAACAATCATCATATGATCGAGTGTCACAATCGAAGTCAATGCTTTTGTTCGATTTTCATAACCTGTTATCCTCGAACCACGTTCTCTGTTCAATCCAATGTTGTTCTAGAAGCTACTGTCTCTCGAGATACTTTTCCATCGTGGATGTTCCGCTTGAACTCAGACTTGTCCACCGTATCAATGTACACACTTTTCAATTCTCTTTTTCCAACGTGAGCGTCTCTATTTCCGTCTTCATGTCTTCCCATAAAAGCTATTTTCTTCCTCCCAAAAGAAAATTAAAACAACCTAAGTCTGTCGTGACACTGTTAATAGTCGAGACTGTCCATTATTCCTAGTTCGAACAATCAGATATTACTATCAGTGATAACAATTTTACGGCTAGTAATTAACTACACATGTCCTCAAATAAATATAGTTTAACCATTTGTTAATTCGTTTTGCCTTGACCTAATACATTAACGTCTTACAAAGAGAGACGTTGAATTAAACACTGTCGCTAAATTATCTAGGACATCAAAATTCGGTGAATTCACATGTATTCTTGTAAATCATTAATTACTGTAATGCATTAAATTCTTAGAACACAATCATTATTCAAACAATATGATAAATTCAAGAATTAACGTAACACTTCTTATCCATACTCAACATAGTGTTTTTACGACATAAATTAACACTACGTTATTCTTAACTAAGAATTAAGGTAAGAATTATAATTCATAATTCAAAAGCACATTATTAAATTAATGAAACTAATCATACTAATGAATCAACAAAATCATGTAGACCTGTAAAAGAAGCAGACGTTATAATTAATTGCATCACAATAAACATGGAATTGAGACAATACCTTGTCTGGTGCGTCACTCAACCGTTGGTTGTGGCGGTATTTCCCCAGGTCTACTTCTTAACGTACGAATGTATTTCTCTCAAATAACATTCGGAGCCTTTACCAAAAGTATAATTATATACTGTCTCTCTTGCAGAGAACTATTTTAAAGACTGAATTCTAATTCAGCTAATGCGATATTATGTTCTAAAGATTTCTCGTGTAAAACACACCCCTTATTTAACCGTGACCAAACAGAATCAAGTGTATTTTCTCCCGCTTCCCTCTAAAAGTCGCTTACGTCATGGTCAATATGACAGGCTTTTTGTTTTAAGTAACAGAATCTCTGTTTTCTCTCAATTCTGGCATTTTCACGATAAAATGAACCTTTACAAGGTCACTGTCGGTCAGTCAGTCTGAACAAGTACGATTAATTAGTACAACGGCCACATCCTACATAAAAAATCCTCTCTCTCTCTTTCTCTCTCTCTCTCTCTCTCTCTCTCTCTCTCTCTCTCTCTCTGACACGATGTCTCGTAAATTTAACTAATGGCTATCTGGCCAGAACTGATGGTTTATTGATAGATCGACCGAAAAATTGGCACTTCACACACACCCATACACACACACGCAGATATATATATATATATATATATATATATATATATATATATATATATATATATATATATATATATATATATATATATATATATATATATATATAACATACATCCAAAAACAAAAACGTAATGTCAGAAGGCAACAGAATAAACCCACACTTAGAAACAGGGTATTGATTTAACATTGAACAATCCTAAACATAAAAATATATGCGTCTATATAGACGAGGAGTTTTGCATTTGTGACTTGAGATCAAATTAGGCATTCTCACTAGTCCATATATTTTAACATATTTGCCATGCTTGATACATTTCTTTGTACATTTCAGGTTATTAAATATTTTCCATTCGTATAGGCCGAATCGAATGCTTCATTGCGATCCAATATCAAAAGGTTACATTTCGTAAAGAGGTACACTTTCTCTCATGTTACCGATGCATTCATTTGAAAAGAAGATCGTTTCGTTCACAAGCAAACGGGTATTCTCCCTAGATTTAGTACAGTGATTAAACTTATTTGACGTCAGTTAACATGTGAACAAATGAAGCTTTGGGAAGAACGTTATTTTGCCAAACCCAAGATTGCCATGGAGATATAGTATGATGTTCTGTTTTAACCATGTGTTTTAATTTCTTTGTTATCCATATTGTTCACTTTTATTGTTCTTAATATCTTATATTATTTGATGAGAGCGATACTGTGTTGCGATAATAAAGGAACCATTGGTGCACATGCGCTTGATGAGTTAATCAGAAATAACAAGATTATCATCGTCATCGTCATTTATGCTAGTAAGATTGCGAGTAGAATGATAGTAGAATGTACCTGCACAGGGACTTATGGGGACACGTAGCAAAAGTTGCAGATTTGTGCAGAAAAGACACGATGTTGTTCCTGTGGTGGCTTTAGCTCATCAACCGTTATCTTTCGTGATATGAAAACGCGTTGCAACGAAATACTGAATATGAATGACGTGTGTGTGTGTGTGTGTCTGTGTGTGTGTGTGTGTGTGTGTGTGTGTGTTGGGTGTTTAGCAAAACTTTAAAAAAAATCAGTCATATCGCTACGATGTCTGTGTGGCAGTTTATACTTCCGTCTAGCACTGTAGCATCTTGGCTTATACATGTAGCATGATGTTCCATCAAATCACATTATCCTGACACCAGACTAACCAGTCGTAACACTAGCCTCTTACTGCTGAGCGCCAAGTAAAGCATCTGTTAGTACCACTTTTCGAACCCAGGACCTCCCTTATCCGAATCTGACACTCTTACCCGTAGAACATTAGAGCGGTCATTGAATGACGATATGCATATAACAAAGACCACGAATATCGTATGAATTATATAGTTTTAGCTTTGAATAACCTTTACAAAAAATTAAATTCACATTCGTAACTTTTCTGAGGCTCATAGCAATTTGGACAAATGAACTAAAACCGTTATATAAAATCGAAGCAAACTTTGACGGTAGCGTGATTCCGGGAAGACAATGAAATGTGGTGTGTGTCTCTCAAACTCTTTTTTATTTAGCTAAGTGGATATTTAGAACCCACTGAATTAACAACATTAAAGAGATATTTTGACCCCATTCACCTCTTACAACAGAATATGACGTTCATATTATGAAAGTATACAAAATGTAAAACGTAACCCTAAAATATAAACACAAGGTTTTAATAGTGTGAACTTTAGGAATTTTTTCGTCATTTTTTTAATAATGTGAACTTTAGGAATTTTTGTTACAACAACACAGCAGCTAATATAATAATCACTACCACAAACCAGAAATGTTATGAGTCTGAAATTAGTTTTCTACTCACATACCTTGAGAAGGGTTCACTGAATAAGTTGTATGGTGAAAGCATAGGTGTCATGATAAATTGGTCTCAGCCTGCCAAATGGAAGGGAGTCTACCTCTATAGCAGACATTGGTCTCAGCCTGCCAAATGGAAGGGAGTCTACCTCTATAGGAGACATTGGTCTCAGCCTGCCAAATGGAAGGGAGTCTACCTCTATAGGAGACATTGGCCTCAGCCTGCCAAATGGAAGGGAGTCTACATCTATAGGAGACATTGGTCTCAGCCTGCCAAATACAAATTGCGAATAGGATTCAATGTGCAAAACAATGTACCATGCATGGCCAAGTTTTTTTTATTTATGTGTACAAATGCAACCAGTTTTCAATTGTAATATTTATATATACAATATATAAAATTCCAAGATAAAATGGAAGCACAAAATAGAAGACATCAGAGATGTAAAGATTGTGTTACAACAAACAAATTTAGATCGCATTACCAAGGAGAAAAAACAACAACAATAAAAACCCTTCAACTTATTTTGAAAGGCTTGTTTGGTTTTTATAAAATGATTTACTGATAATTGAACGAATATAAACTCAAACTATGTAATCATCATTATAAAATAAATGTTGATCGTTAAATAACTTTTAATGTATAAAACAATCCCAGCATATATATGTTGTAAGACAATCTTGATTCATTATGGTAACATTAAGTTTCGTCGGGATTATATTATTCCAGGAAGACCAAGAGTATTCTCGCTGCATGCGAAACATAACTGAACATGACTTCTTTATTTGGTTCTCGTAAATCCAGCTCGAGATATTAACATTGTTGTAATAGCATTTGCAGGCGTCAAGGACGTCATAAACACACATTGATAAATTATAGTATTCTTTAATATAACTTATATCATCCAAAACTAACTGCGCACCTTATCATTATAAGGTTTGTTCTAAAGAAGGTTAGCATTTAGTTCATCTGATTATAAAATCAGTTTGACAAGGTTTGACGTAAAGATCTAATAGCGGTCGTTTAAAGGTCATGTTATGCTGACTCATGAATTATCCAGTGGAAATGCAGCTTTTAGAAAAACTGAAAATAAATCAGATCATGTCAAAATGTAAGCTTAACTGAAAACTATAGAAAGCATCCACGGATTGTATTTTTCAGTTAATATGTTCAATGATAATTACTTCATTATTGACAACAAGAAATTTCAGGCTCATTCCAATTTAAGCATATCTTTTGAAGGAAACTGGGTCTATGGTGCTGGGAGGTTCAAAGGTCTTGCAAAATGATTGTACATCACTCAAATGCTTCGTTGTACTTGATGTCCTTTTGGCGGGGTGAGGGTGTTTTATATCTTTTAAAATGAACAAATATAATTTATTGAAACTCAATGGTGGTAATGATGGGATGCTTTTGTGTCCCTATGCAAATAGATAGCCAGATCTAAACAACACTACTATAAATACGAACTAAAATTTTAACAATGTCCTTAGTAAATGTTACGCCGATATTTAAATGGTAAAAAATGCATAAAGTTTATAACTGAACATTTATAAAGTATAGTTAAAATTAGAGTTCAAATTAGGTCTGACAGGTCCAGTGGACGAGACACCTTCTATAGTTATATCCTTAATACGAAGTTGATGTCATTCTTTCCATCTTGTTTCACCTAATTTGCTTATTTGAAGAAGTCATTCGTTTTGCCTGTCATTACTGCTCCATCTTCTGAATTGTCCGTGATTACCTCTTGGCAAAGAATACTTAAAGCTTCTCTCTCTCTCTCTCTCTCTCTCTCTCTCTCTCTCTCTCTCTCTCTCTCTCTCTCTCTCTCTCTCTCTCTCTCTCTCTCTCTCTCTCTCACAGAGACACAAACATACGTACGAACATACATACATACATACATACATACATACATACATACATACATACATACATACATGCAGACTAAATCGATAATATTGGTTTGTAACCTGAAGAACTTCTCCATACGAAACATTACTTTCAAATATTGTTCGAAGACAATTTGTTGCACCAAATTAAAGAGAACGAAATTCCATCATTAAACCTTAGCTTCACCAAGAATGAATAGTTTTGAATACATTCAGATCATTCTGTTGTGACTTTTCATGTGGAATCATTAATTGTAATTAGTATTCATTATTTAACCTTTTATGTTAGTTTTGGTCATAAATACTTAACACTTTTGTTTTCGTTCTCTAGATACAAATGTGCAAAGATTGCAATAGATCTTCAAGTTTGTACCTTAACAATAAATTCTATAAGTACTGCATTTGTACCACCACATGTATTGCTAACGTTATATTATGTTCTGACCACTTTTATTATCTTCAGTCTCCTCTTCGGGGGACCCGAGTGGCCGATTAGTCGAAAGCGCTCTCCGTTACGGACCACTGCCATCTCACCTCTGCGTTGGTTCGAGTCTCGGATTCTGCCACTGTGGGTATGTGAGAACGCTTGCCAGTAGCTTCTTCTGGATCGGTGTTTTTTCCGGGGTTTTCACGGATTCTTCATCCACCATTATTACTGGCAGCCATGTGTAGCCTATCAACAACAATAACAACATTAACCTCTTCAACTTCCTTGATCGTAATACTTGTAGTGTTTTGAAACCCTGCTAGTAAAGTGGTAATAGTTAAAACGTTCTGAATTCCAACCCCATGACAAAAGTGACATAGCCTTGTACCTCCAATTACCAAGACCAAATACAGTGTTATGCTTAACATACTATAAAAGCTGTATTAAAGACTCCCCAAATGGTCCTTCTTAACCTCGGCCAAAGGACAAAAACAGGTGAACAATAATAACAGTCCAAATGACCCAAGTACAAGAACGGTATTGAAAATCTTCTTCGTTATTCGTCCTATATTCATGCTTGGATGGTCATAATGACCTGGTAGGAACTGATGAACGGGTTAATTGTGCCGCGTTACAACACGAGAACGCAGCGGTATCCAGATTTATCCCGTTTATGTTCATTGTTTGTGGATTTGCTCTGTCGTCTATTCAATCGAACGTCGTTGCTTCATACATGTTTGTAGCTCGAAGATTCAAAACGTCAATGGGACTGAGTCCAATTATTAAATCCAATTTGGCGTGCTGTGGCTTATCTTGTGGGAGTATAGGAGAGCTTGCATGGACGATAAATGCTTTACTTCTTTATTTTATCAGCAGCCTCAATTTTATCGGACATATTCCACTCGGTGTTGGAAATCTGGACATTTATGTTAGGGTGCGATATCAGACGGCATTTTTAAATGAACATTTGAGAAACAGCACAGAGACAGAGTTGTCATGTCATACATGTAATCGATGATCACACTTCAATAATAACACATTTTTATAAATATAAAAGAAATTGGTGAATAAATATTTTTGTTTTTTACTTTCGCTGGGTTGGAATGTGTTATAAAGTTATCATTGTCGATATGTTTGTTTGTAACCATCACTGTTTCCATAGCGTAACTGCTTGGTGTTGATCTTGAATTTTATAAAAGGTTCAAATGTGATATGCCCATTGAGAGAGTCAGAAACCTATTTGTATGTTAGCGGTGTTTGATCGGCAGTCAACGTCACGGTAGAATAATCTTGAAAGTGTTCCTTTATAGATGATAAGCGGAGAAACATATTATTATCTCCATTGTAAACTTCACAGATAGGCTACATATGGTCAGAGATAATTCCATATTGTTTCTGACACTGAGATGTAACATGCCGATACGTTGCAGCCTACGTTGTATTTTCGATTTGAATGTCCATATAGCTAAAGAGCTTATAGAATGGACTCTTCCACGGAATTTAACATCCGTCCATCAGTTAGATTTTTTTAAAAACTGTAGTATTGTCGTGAAACTGTTCACATTGGTTCTTAAAGCTAGATCATCGTAAATGAAAACGGTGATAATCAGACACTGAGTAAAGACTACAAAGCAACCATTTCGAATATATTGGTTTCGAAAGTTATCCTGAATTGTGGCTTTCATTCCAATACTAGTTATGATGTTATGGTGGTCCCAGCTTAAACACAGCCGATCAGACATCAACAGACGTATGACAAGACTCCCATCTCAAATAGTTTGTTTTCGAAAGAGATTTTCATTAAACTGCTTTTTCGTAAAGAAGGAAAATTTAACATTTAGACATTCATTATGGCCACCACATCTTTACAATTCTGGGATAACAGCATCATATGTTCCACTCAGATTTTTGAATGATGTCTGCTTTGTCTCTAATAAAACTAGCGCCCTTGGAAATCACGTTTCCTCCTGAATGTATGGTCATTTTAACATGAAGTCTCCGTAAAAATATTTATCATGTCCACTTGGTCCTAATTAACTCTGTTTGCGATTGGACGTCAACTGTGGCCACCAGAGCATCCATCTTAAACAAAAAACAATACTTCTTCCTACTCCTCTTGAATTATATATCACATGAACGTGGGGTTTTCATAAACGACTTCTTATGATGCATAGTTGGGCCTAAATTTATTTATCCATCCAAAAGAGCCAACACGGCCATCACTGTTGCCATTTTTAATGTAATGTCATTGCTATACCTCAGAGAGTGTGTCACATGCAAACATGGGAATGTGGCGAGAAATATTGTATGTCTAGTAGGTACTGAACGTCTGCCTATCAACCATTTCCAATATGGCCATCATGGCAACTACCTTAACATTCGTGAAATTGCTATACTGCTCTGACATGTAAAATCAGACACATCGAGTTTATACCAAACGACTAATTATTATATTTAGATGTTTCTGGATGAAAATGGCGAGAATCCGACCTCCAATATCGCATCAAAAACGAACATAATAATCCACATTTCATTTATTGGTCTGACGAGGTGGTCACGAAAATGTAGAGTTTCACTAAAGTCTTCTAATTGTGCCTGATTAGTACTCTACATTTTAAAATGGCGGATACAATCCATTGTATGGAGTGAAACGTTAACTTGCCCTTTGAATGGGGCAACTATGCAGTGGTCATACATGTGAAGTGGGGTGGATTAATTATGTAGTTAACCTAATCTGAGAATGGGCTAATGTAAAGCTAAACATACACCACCATTGACTACCTGTGATAAAAGCCATTTTGTTTCAGGAACGGTGCTGCGTACTTTCTTAATCCATTGGTAAGAACATTAGTTCTATGAGTGTCAAAGAAATATTCTATGCATTCTCTTTTTATGTCTACAGAATGAATGCGTTTTTTTTATATGTACTTTCAAATGTACTTGATGGTGTGTTTATTCAAGAATGTAGTGACATCGTAAAGAATACATATTATTTCGTCAGAAAGAAAAGACAATTAAATTAATTGGGTATTTATCTCAAATACTGAGGCGGGCAAAACTATCCGAATAAGCCAGCAGATATTAGTCCTATGACCCACATTTCAAAATAAGAAACCAGAAGATGTCATTTGGAGAACAATTCTACAAAACGGCCATGGAGAACCTAAAACACCAGTTTTAACAATCATAAACGCTGATAAAATTACGAAACGTGGAATGGTACCATACACCCTAACATAAATTAGGAAGTTAAAACATGCGAACATGAATCTCAAACCAACGGGCTCACATATAATAATATGCTGCTTTAAGAATTCACAAATAGTATTCCAAATGACATAAAGGTGTAAAACAATGAAGATGCCTTAAATGTAATTTGTTGTTACTGACGATGAAGACGTGATCGATTCGATCACTAAACATGCACGGTGACATAGAACCAAACGCTAAAACTAAACCATTTTACAATATACAAACTCAAGACTGGTTGGTGAGTGTTTTCTTCTCAGATTGTCGTTACAATCTTGAACTAGTGTTACCACTGGCAGTCAAGCTTTGACTCTTTCATGAGTTGCCAAAATGCTAACCCTGAGTTATGTGGTATTCAGAAACAAACATAATAGATGCAAATTCTCATTGCCATGAGGTGGATAATTCGTTTATGACCCAGGATAAAATTATTCGTAAACGTCGCCAGAAGAAATAAGTTTAAGAGCATACCCTCAGAATAGTTTGAAAATGCCATTACAAACATTATGTTTATATTTGGAGAAGAATACATCTTGCAGACAATTTTCACCATATAAGGATGAACATTACACGAGAGGTTTTAAATGTGTTTGTTTCTGTCTATTGTGCTGAGGGATGTAAATCCTTGAAGAAAATAAATAATATGCGCTGGAACGAACTCGACAATAACTAAGTTAGATCGCGTAGATAATACTTCACACAGTTAAATGTTTATCAAGTTCAGATTACTGAACTGGATCATAAAACATGTATGCTTTATTGTAAGATGTGAGATACTTAGAACTGTAACGACCTAAACAATTCGTATCTAAGACTTCCTAATTTGATGCAGACTTAAGCGGTATTCACAAATTGTTTGATTGTATCTTTCAAGGGATTGTAAACTTCAGTCTGCTTTTCTAATAGCCGGTTAAATGCATATTGCATGGCTATTGTCACATTTGAATATTCACGTGGAAGGTATTGTGACAAACATCCTTAATAGAGTCGAAGAGATGCGTATGGAGAGAAATGATTCATTACCAATTCCTAAATCCTATTAGTAGTCTTGTTTTAATATCAGTATCTATGTTTTTTGACGTCATTAAAAAACGTTTTGAATAATGCCATTATGATACATTAAGACTGTGTGTAGTTAAGCACATTCAAGGATATGGGAATATCAGTTCATTAAAGACCTGAAATTCATTTGGAACACTCTACTTTTGTGGTCTTTGGATTATTTTCTGATTATTTTCGATTTAGTTTACATTACTCTAAGTTTCTCTTACATTTCCATTATATGTCTTAGATAATTAAATTTTTGCTAAGCTTCATAAAATATGTTGAGTTGGCCTCTCTCCCATTGTTATTTTGTTTAAGATCCAAAAATTGTTACGGTGTAAAAAGTCAACGCTAATTTTACGATGACCATGGAACTTTGCTTTGTCCGCTTCCCCCCCCCCCCCCCCCCCATCAATCGTGTGCAGCGCCGGGGGTAGGGGGTGGGGGGCAATGCATATTCCACAGATGCAGGTGAAATATCTCGTTCTTCTTGACACTTATTTATTTTTCTCTGATATTGATATTAATTTTTGTCATACAATTTCATAACGCTTGATTTGGAAGAATACAGCGTATTTCAGACAGAAGTAATTCATAGTGACCCATCTTTCACGTTCAATTTATCTTACTTCTATATTTACAGTCAGTCATATGACATGATACGAGTTTCTAATTGGATGGGCTCAAAGCATTCTTGGGATAAATAACAAACACTGATCTGCATTTCCAGCTCACGTGATTCATTGTTTATATTTTGATCACCTGGCTGTAAAGCGAAGACTTTTGATAGCAATGGGTTTTGTTCGTCGTTTGTAGCCAGTCTGTTCACACTCGCCATTTTGAACTTTAGCTAGAGGCAAGAAATAAAGGATGAGTTTAAAGCAAGTTCGACAATGAATATCCGGGCATAAATGTTCCATGTTTGTCTAAATGACGCAGCTTTGCCATCAAATATGGTTTTCTTTAGTCACATCACAATGAAAAAGGAAAATGCATAATAAAAGCAAGACAAATAAAAACAAAAACAAAATAACATCTCTACCAAAGGCATCATGAAAGAACGTACTTTCAATATGGGGAACATGATACTAAATATTAAAACGCGAAAAAAAGAAATAACATGGAAGCATGTTGTTCCAATTTATTTGTCAAACCAGCCATGCATTTAACTGTAAAGAAAATGCCAAACCGATAAATGAACTCGGGACCACTTAGGGTCTAATCCTTGCATCTAGCAGATTTGTTGTAGTATATTCTAAAATGGGTGCGTTTATCTCTTAAGCAGATTGTGGTGCACATTGTGTCGTTGGCAAAAGTGTGTAATAGCGAGCTTCACATTTTTCATGGATTGCTATGACAGTGACATACTCATTGACAGCAGACTTTGCGATTGTTTACGTTTTAGCAATTATGTAGTTTCATAATGACCCAATGATATAGCGGGAACATCATTTTGGGTTGATTTTGTCCGTCAGACGCTCAGATTGTCAAACAGGTCATCTGCCAAGTTGTTTTCTTTGTTTCTTGTTTTTAAAAACCAATTTGGAAAATTTTACCTTTGGCAAATAATCTGAGATATGAAAAGGGAACACCTGTGGTAAGGGAAACATAAATTAATAAAGAAAACGTGTCTCCTTAGTCAGACCTAGCTCTCCTTGAATCCCAATAACAAATTAAAATGAGAAACGACACATATGATCACACACTCTAAACATTAGGACTTTATTTTACACTATATAACACAGTGTTTCTATTTCAAAATTCCAAATTGTAAAACCTAAATCAACCATGGACCTTTTCTAGTGTCTAAGTTTTCAAACAATAAATCAAATTGTAGTGGAAAACAACCAACAAAAAAGAAAAAGCCAGGGAATCTGTGGGGGAATTCAAAATTGATATAGGGGCTGTCCTAACACATACATCTATAGTATACACACAATATAAGCAAATACAAATACAGCACACACAGAACATAAGGGGTCTCTAGCAAAGGTCAAATGCAGTAAAAGCAAACTAAATTTCGGTTTCGGTATTTGAAACCCAGTTCAGAAGAAGAACCCTATAGATAACACTAAGGACAACAACATTCAATCATTAAACTTCAAATCAATGTTTATTTTTAAATAAAACACACAACTACATCTGAAGGGGTACAAACACACATACAAACACCTTTATTTCTTTCGGGGGAGGGGGTAGAGAGGGGGCATATGTCTGGTGCCTACCCAAAAACGTACATAACACACTACGTACGTTTCCATGCATATGTAACCAGGTTGAGTTAATTTGTTGTTGTTGTTTTTGTTGTTGTTGTTTTAGGGTTTAACGCCATTTCTCAGCACACGATAGGTTATACATAGCGGCCAGTATTATTGGTGGAGGAAGAATGCGGGGAAAAAAACCCGGAAAGAACCACCGACCCACGAGAAGCTACTGGCAAGCTTTCTCACATAACTACATTAGCCGAATATTAGACTCGAACCCACGCAGACAGAGGTGAGACGGCAGAATCCGTAACGGAAAGCGCTTTAAACCACTCGGCCACTCGGGGCCCTGAGTTGATTTGCGGAAGATCTGTAAATTATGTCAGCTTTTTATGTTTATACTTTAGTACTCCAACTATTTTTGCACACTAGACGAAAAATAGCTCATCCCTCAAACGCAGTTCTAGAACTACTAAATGACCGGAAGATATTTCTTTCAGAAGAAACGTTTATAAAATTGCTAAAACAGTTACAGAATTATTAAATTTATGATGGTATTTTTGACAATTTCAGACAAAAATGAGTGCAAATACGTAAAATTATTGAATGTCTGTAGGGTATAATTTCATGCTGCGAATAAAAGCAGATTTCGATTATATCAATATTATATTTAACATTTCGTTTCCCAAGTATCAAAGCATGAACTGTAAACACATAGACACAGTAATGCTTACGCAACGTAAATAACGTCACGAAACTGGATTTATCACATTCAGGAGATTTTTTAGAGGTAGCATAAATATTTCGTGAGTTTTAAATAAAAGCAACAATGTCGGTTTTAAGTAGCTATATCTATTTGATTAGCTATTTGGATGGGATAAAAAGTCAATGATAAATGTAGTTTAAAATGGCAGAAAAAAATAAAACTTATTCCATACGAAACATATATAAACATTCACAACTGTATACTCTAATGTCCCCGAAAGTTTCAGACCTACAAACATGACTTTCAAGTGTATCACACCTCTGAATTTGCAAAGTACTGTAGCCAGTTTACACAAATGTACAATCCCGTAATGTGTTGCCATGTTTTGCCCCTCCTCCTTCTCCTGTGAAACAAATGAAATTATGTCCCTGCGGCACAAGCTAAATTTGCTAAAGATTTTGATATTCCAACATTTAAACTTTGTGTGAAAACAGTACGGCAATAAAGTAAGCTGAAAGGATAACCATTTTGTATAGCCTCCCCATTACGCGCAGTGTATTTTCCTACTGTAGGCAAAGCTATGGTCATGTTTGTTGTTTCTATGTCATGGAAGTTGTGATAATTAACATTAACACTTAAATGTTGACTATTGACCATAATGATTGTAATTTTATTTGTTTAAATGGAAATCAGTTAAAAGGGTGTAGGATACACGATAAATAATATAAACCTGTCTATAATGTAATTTTACGATATTGGATATTTTGATACAATATGTTTAAATTCCGGACATTCCTTACAGCGATAGAAAGTATTAAATGTTGAACGAAATTTGTTTTCATCGGTTATTTTATTGAAACAGATACAAACAAGCAATTTAAATCTGATCCTGGTTCCTGGTTCATAAGGGTCAATTAGAGTTTATTTACTGTATCCAAAATAATCATTTTGATAGATAAAATGTGTTTTTTCTGCAGTAATATTGGCCAATACACGACTTGTAAACCGACCTGTTTACTTTCAATTTTGTATGATTCATTCGGGTCATTGTATTCCTTACTAATTTACTTTCTTATATCAGTTAAACAGTATGAATTAGATACTTAGTATCTGTAGGAACTCGGAAGACAGCTGATAAAAAGTGCTATTTTCAGAATTTTCAAGCTGGACTAGAATGGTAGATATTTGTAAGTAAAGACAAATATTTAATATAATCACCTATGTAATTTCTAACAAGTAATGGTAGGTAAGCGCAGACAATCCACTGCCATCAAAGGAGCCTGTACATTTCGTATTTCTTTGCTCATTAGTTCTCTTTCTCTCTCTCTCTCTCTCTCTCTCTCTCTCTCTCTCTCTCTCTCTCTCTCTCTCTCAAATAGTTAAAATTAGGCTTTCGATTCAAGCAGTCCAGTAAATAGAATTTCTCGTTTTGGAAATAGCTTTATGATATTGTAATTATACTGTCCAAGGAAGATTATGTTGTTACATTAGGAAATTAAACGTTTTCGAAAGTAAAGGTATTAATATTTCGCGTTGTTCTGGCAAGATTTTCCTTTCATCAAATATTTTAAATCCGTAATGAAAAATTTGTGAATGCTTCCTACTGAAAGTTTTGTGGATGTTTGAACAGTAAAACCTTTGGTGTAAATATGTACTTGTAGATCTATAACTTATACTTAAATGCTGAGTTCAGATTACGTCTCAAAGACCCATCGTACCTGGTGTTGCATAATAATTTTAAGGTCCATGTTAACGTATTGATGTCATTGGTGTTATTCGTTTATCTTGTCACTATATCATACATATATGTTGGCTACGTCTGTGTCATTTCGTACGAAATAGTTAATTCTTCATGATTGTGTGTGGTTATTTGATTTTCAAAATATTATTTGTATTGTCTGTTAAAAGATGGTATTTTTCAATATGGAATCAGTATTACATATTGTACATAAATCCCGAGGACCGCTCTGGTGGATTCTGTGGTTAGAGCGCCTTCTCGGATGAGGGTGATATCTGGTTCGAAGCTCAGCCGAGTCATACCAAAGACTAACGAAAATGGAACTACCAGTTTCCTCGTTTGGTGTTCAGCATTAAGAGGTTAGTGTTATGACTGGTCGGCCTGGTGTCCGGATAATGTAATTGGCTGGGACACGATGCTGCAAGGCTGCGTAATCATGCCCCAGTGCTCGACATCACTACAAACTGTCACACCGCAAACGTCGTAACCATTTGAAGGGCACGTTGCTAAAGCTGGGTTACAAATCCCAAATCACACACACATAAGAACACGTAAATCCTGATACGAAATCGGTAAAATCCCAAAACACACACATAAGAACACGTAAATCCTGATACGAAATCGGTAAAATCCCAAATCACACACGTAAGCACACGTAAATCCTGATACGAAATCGGTAAAATCCCAAATCACACACATAAGAACACGTAAATCCTGATACGAAATCGGCAAAATACATTTAGCAACTAACGATGTTCCCCAAATAGTTGAAAGAATAAAACCAATAGGCAACGCACTAAAAATCCTTTGCTACTGCACGAAAAACTATTTTATATATTCTCAAATTAATTTTATATAAATCACTGCAGTCTTCGACTTCATAACGGCATGCTATTATTGTTTCTTTAAATGATGATTTCCTGGAAACGTTGCTATTGTTAATTAGACATAATAATGATAAATTGTTAGAAACGTTAATATTGTTAATGAGACATAATAATAATAAATTGCAAGAAACGTTAATATTGTTAATTGGACGTAATAGTGATAATTTTCTAAAAAAAAACGTTAATATTGTTAATTGGACATAACAATGATAATTTCCTGAAAAGGTTGCTATTGTTATTTGGACATAATAATGCTAATTTCCTTCAAACTTTGATAGTGTTTATTAGACATATGAATGATAATTTTTTGAAAACGTTAATATTGTTATTTAGACATAACAATGATAATTTCCTAGAAACGTTGCTATTGTTAATGAGACATAATAATGCTGTTGTACATACATTTTTGAAAATGTTTTATTTCTACGGCCTAACGTGTTACTAATGTCATAGTCAGTGAAGTGCGCTTTTTTTAATCCTAATACCCTTTCTCCCCATCTTTGTCATTAATTTTTTTTCTTAATTAATTAATTTAGGGATAAGTACAAATAATGAAATTATTTGTCTACAACATACACATCGTGATTTTTAAACAACTAAAATGAATGACATAAAAATAAATGAAGTCAAGTACTTTTGAATGGAATTTAAATTCAGTAAAGCAACAAATTTGTATTTAGGCAATGTCAGGTTCAGCGACCACTCGTGGTATCGCAACTGTCTCATAAATCGGGTTATAGATACATCCTCAACTTTATAACTTCTAGATATGGCGAGTCATGATAGCCTAGCGTTTCTTTTCTCGCCAACCGCTCCGGTGGCCTAGTGGTTAGAGCGTCCGCCCCGGTTGCGAGAGGTCGTCGGTTCGATCCCCGGCCGAGTCATACAAAAAACTTACAAAAATGGTACTAACAGCTGCCTCGCTTGACGCTCAGCATTAAGAGGTTAGTGTTAGGACTGGTCGGCCTGGTGTCAGGATAATGTGACTGGGTGAGACATCATGCTACATGTCTGCGGCATGATGTCTCAGTGCTAGACATCACTATAAACTGCCTCACTGCAAACATCGTAGCGATATGACTGAAAAATTGTTAAAGCTACGTTAAAAATCCTAATCAAACAAACAAACAAACTTTTCTCGCCCGATGTTCATGCCTTGATAGGCTTTTTTATTGCCTTCTTTAATTATGTCGCGTCTAAATTACGGTCGTTGTGTTGTTCATACTGAGCCAGAATCAAATTAAAGCATGTGGACATAGCATGCAGTCTCTGTAATCAAAAGCCGTGGCTTGCAAGATTTTATTGAAGAAATTCAGAACTTAATTTTATGGGGCTGAGAGCCGATAATAAACCCCTTGAGTTTGTAACAGTTTATGGTAGTGAAATTCATCTCACCGAAACACAAGAAAACATTTCCTGACAGGATTTGGCTACTGGGAGTGTTATGTTTGGGTCAGAAGTCATAATGCATACTATTTCGAAAGCAGGACGTGGGCAGAACTACAGCAAAACATGAATAGTGTGTAACCGATAATAAAGGCTAGTAGCTATATACGTGCCTGATCAAAATGAAATACTTGCTCAAATATTTTTTTTTTCATGGTTCCGGGTTGGTTTTGGCATTGATATTGATTGTAAATATTGTATCGACAATGACATTGATGCTATTAATATATTATTTGAGACAGACATGCTGATGGATGGACTGAATCGAAATTTCATGCCTTTATCTCCCTGACCAACTTTATCTCCCTGACCAACTTTATCTCCCTGACCAACTTTATGTCGGAATATATTGATATCAAGGTAAATTCACCTCTCATTCCATCCGTAGATATAAGTTCCGCATTATCAGTTAGTCAACGGTTTCAGGTGTGTTTTGATATTTGTTCCTTCATTTCTGAGCATAAAATGCATGTGTAGCATACCAATCGGACAGAGCAGACGCAAACGGACATTTTGGCGCTTCTAGGTCTGAGGTCAATGTCACTATATCTGAATAAATGATTGTCGTTTTACACATTAAGTTGAGTTTTTCGCTCAAATTGTTATCAAACATGATAGATATAGCGAACATGGATAGGGGGTGGATATAATGATTCTCAGTCGGACAGATAAAGCGCACGATCTTAACAACTGGCTTTAAATAAAAGCAATTTCTGATGTATATTACGAGAAAACTGATACGTTATTATGATATTTAGTTGGTCATTCAAACAAAATGTTTTCACTTGTACATCTGTAGTGATAGCCACATCGGGCAGCTTCGAATCTTGGTGTTGTATGTGTCGTTACTCTTTATGAATTGATGGTAATATCAACATGGGTGTCAATACATGAAACATGTTTATGTCTTGTTGGCGATCGTAGTAAGTCCAGTAATGCGACCGGCTTGAAAATGTTGTCAATCATCGTTTTGATTTTGTGGTTATAGCATCATGAGGTAGTCACAGAAGGTCCACACATGTAGCCGTTTTGGTTCAAGAAGGGTCTCATTTGAACATCTAGTTTTGCTAGCACAGTGGACATGTTGAAATCATGCTATCGAAATTAGTTCTGTATAAAGCTATATCATCTTAGGTTTTCATCGGCATCAGATTTTTCCTGATATTTTCACTTGGTAATTCTAAAAGTGTTGTGGATGGCAATCTTGTTATGACTACCATGACAACCATATTGAATACGTTACAAAAGTTACTCCTCCCAAATGAACGTACATATCGAAATGCGATTTTCACCATAAAGCTAAGCGTAATTCTTATTAGATCTTGATCTCTTGCAATGCTGCTATTAACTTTAATATGGCTGCCGCAATGACGATTTTAAAAATCTGTTCATTACGTTTTGTCGTATCATATCGTGTCATGTCGTATTCACCAAAGGTTTTCTAATGGAGTTTAGTTTATAAATGATTACAAGAGTCAGCAGTTATTTTGGATTCCTGAGAATTCCTTTCGTATATTAGAGTGTCAGCCCATTTGATGGACTCTTGCTTTCCTTTCTACTCGACATGTATTTTTGGATGAATATAATTTGCATCAAGCGCAATATGTACTACAAATTCATACAGCTATGTTTCATCAACTTCAAAGTTGAATTGCATTTGAAAAGGGATATGTCAGTTCGAAGTATGGGATCACTGAAACCCAAGCTTGCAAAATAATTTACTTATTTTCAGCGATTATCTACAGCATTTACTATTTACTGGTATCATCGTAATAAAGTCATCATTATTATACAATCCTAATCCGCTCAAAACAACGATTTTTGTCTGCCATCAATTCATTGAGTGATATTTTCAGTTCGGTAAGCTTATTGGATTTTTTTAGTATGGAAGTAATAGTTGGCAACAGTGGTGGACATTTCAGATGGACGATCATGACTCGTACAAAATGCGTCTTTGTCTTGATCAGAATTCCAGATATTGGCCGAATGATTCATTTGCTTTCTTTTATTGTTGAACACATTGTAAAAGTTTTCCTAAAAACCTGTGTCTTTGTTTATTTTCAGAGATAATTCTCCTAAAGAAGTGAAAAATAACTAAATGTGTCACTACAGTAACAGTAACATTCAAAGTTTGAAAATGACGAATACTGATCATTCAGTGGACAAAAAGATGACGTTTCTCGGTTTCTGGGTCAACGATGAAGTGAACAAAGATGTGATGGGGACGATTCTGCAGTTTATCCAGTCCAAGAAAGGATCAATAGTCAAACTACAACTAAGACGAGATGGTCTTCGTATATTAAAATACAAGATTATTGTAGGCCTAGTACTGCAGCATTTTATTCCCTTGAACAATATATACATCATAACATACAACCACAAAGTTCCTCGCATGATGTTTGTTGTGTCGAAACACAATCACCTATACCAGATATCAACTTTCAAATGCGAAAATGCATTTGATGCTGGAGAGTTTATTGTAGGATTCAGGAACATCAGAAAGAATTTGCATACTGCCACACGTAATAATCACGATGGAAAACATATGACATTTGACTTAAAGGAGACGGATACAAAGTCAGTTTTAGCAACAATAAACGCCGAAGCGAAAAAGGAAATGATTGAAGTTAATACAAACATAAACTCTATATTGAAATGTACGAACGTTTCTGACAGTGTTTCAGAACTGTCAAAAAACGGTTCGCGTTCAGGGGGTAAATATTTGCCCAGGAACGTTGGTGGCATTAAAGTAACACTTGAAAAATCTACGGGAAACAATCCTGAATACATGACAAAGTACAACAACGAAGATGCTTTCGATGCAGGTGTGGTACTCGACGAAGAAAAAGAGATAGACACAAACTCAAAGACCGTGCCACAACCGCGAACTGAAAACGAAACGAAAGCAGTACAAACTGGACACACTAAAGATGGTCTGGTGAGAATATCCGTACCAAATTACAGTAGTGGTCGTACAAAGCATAGAGCCGCTGGCGGTCACGTGTTAATTCTTCCAACCATTTTCGAAGAGAAATTCTGAGCTTGAACACGTTCTATAGCATGAATAGTTCAGACATCTTCGCAGGCATGAGACAGACTATATAATGATATGCGACACAAAATATTCTGCTATTGACACAAGCAACTAGGGAAACAAAATGCAAACCCTAATTGCGATAGATATTGGATAATATGAGGGAACGCACTGTGTATATCATTGCAGAGTAATGTGTCTATGGAAGAAGAGTCGAATACACTTCAACATGCAAGTGTAGCTTATAAAAAGGACTATTGCATCTTATAACGGAGTGTATAAAGTCATATATATCTTATCTGGTACGCAGCTATAGATAAGTAAACCTACTTGCCTAGTAAATCAGCGATAAATGTACAGCAAGTCAAACTTATTAGCCTGGATCCTTACAAATACTCACCTAATAAATAATAGCGATAAATGTACATCAAGTCAAAATTATCAGACTGGATCCTGACAAATATGTGCTCTAGTACGTTTAAAATGTGATAGGATTATCACAAACTGCAATGAATTGAATATTTGTTTTATAAGTTTTTTTTCCAAATCGACCGGCAGTTCTATGGTGTCCGCAATGCATAGAAGCCGGTACCAATCATAATTTCAAAGCGCAAAGACGTGTTTTTTGGTTTAAACTTGATTGATATTAACACAATTGTTTTTTGTGTTTATCACTTTATTGTAACCCTATATTGACTAGTTTCACATCTATTCATGTGGATATTGTTTGCTTAAATACGATGCGTGCAAGTGTTACAATACTTATGAATAGAATACGTGTATGTTATCTCATTTTTGAATTATATTTTTGTCAATGCAGAGTGTATAATGGCGATTAGGTGTTATGCAGTATCCTCTGTCATAACAGATGGCAAAGAGTACGTATCCGTGACATTGAAAAGGGTTCACAAAACAGTATTGGCTACTCGTTTAGGCCAGGAAAATGGCCACGGATGGTGTATGATGTCGCGGCACAGAGTACAAACTTAGGTTCTGCAAAAAAATGTCTACGTGCTTCTAAAATTACTGCAATATATTCATGGAATTAAATACAAAATGCATTCATTCTCAAGAGCAATTTGTATTTTAAACAAATATGTTCATAGTTACCTCCATTTCAAGCCCAATTATCCAAACTGTTTGATGTAGAGTTAATCATAGAATGTGATATGTGGGTTCAGTTTGAAGGGTAAACGTATTTTTGGCACAAGTGGAAGCCAAAAACCTTCATTTCCAGCTCAGGTAATTTGCTTTTTTTCAGAGCCCCTAGCCGAGTCTTTCATTGGTAGCCAGATTGTCAACCGTGACTATATCCAACTTTATCTGCGGAAACGAAATAATAACACTTCATGAATGTCAATGAAATTTGGCAAAAAAGCATCCAGACAAATGAACCTTTCATGTGTAGGCAAACGATACCCATTTTGCACCACATGGCTGTCGTTACAATGCTCAAAATAAAAGAGCATTTTTTTAGTTAACAATTTCTCAATAAACCGTCATCAGACCTGATAAAACTAACATTGAATTGAACGTTCCGGAATATCGCACTTTAAAATGTGCGTAAATGACGTAGATACTCTATTAAATATGGCATGAATTACTAAAACTAGAAACAATGTAAATTGTTTTAAATACTGCAAAAATATTTCAACAAATATGACTGAAGATATTGTTGCCATTCATTTTTGTATTAAATGCTAATCTGTCCTTAAATGTGGTCACGATTATTAAATGCAGAATACGTTAATAGTTTTGAAACTACGGATACATTTTCACAGAGACCGTCCAAGCTTGGACACTTGTCTAAAGTCATTCGTATCTTTATGATTCTCGTGACAGCACAGACACAAATCCATATGCGATTTGTTTCTTTTTGTATGTCACACACTTAGTTCCGTTCTTAGGACATTCATACGGCTGCTTTTATTATAGGTTTGTTTATAGCATGCTATAGTTTTGGTACAAAGTTTATATTGTTATTTTCCATGTGCTTATTTGCAGACCACGTCCTATTCTAATGTAATGACTCGTCTCTAACTCAATATTAACTTTCATTGCCATATGGTTTTGTTTCACTGACCTCTTTAAAAAAAACTGTCTATACAAACAATATCGTTTTAAAATCTCAATCGTTGATTTTCGTTTATATTTACAAATATTAGGAATTTGAAACAAAATCATTACAAGACAAACAACTAAAAATGGTAACTTGATATGTCCCAGGAAATGAGTTAGCATTGGTACCGTGTACTTATTTCAATTAGTTTATATTAAGTGTCCGGTCACGTGCTCTTAGCAAGTATTCATGTTAGTAGAATTAGGTCGCAACGACCACATATACCTTTTACATGCGATCAAAGAATATTGAACTTAAATTTGACCTTGTGTGAGTTGTGAGTCAACATTTGCTTTATAAACATATTTTCCAAAACCACTGAATCTAATTGGTCAGAACATATTACGGCATAAAAAAATTTAAATCTAATTTGTCAGAACACATTACGGCATAAAGAACTTTAAATCTATTTTGTCAGAACACATTACGGCATAATGAACTTTAAATCTAATTTGTCAGAACATATTATGGCATAAAGAAATTTAAATCTAATTTGTCAGAACACATTACGGCATAAAGAACTTTAAATTTAATTTGTCAGAACATATTACGGCATAAGGAACTTTAAATCTTTGTCAGAACATACTACGGCATAAAGAACTTTAAATTTAATTTGTCAGAACATATTATGGTATAAAAAACTTTAAATCTTTGTCAGAACATATTACGGCATAAAGAACTTTAAATCTAATTTGTCAGAACATATTATGGCATAAAAAACTTTAAATCTAATTTGTCAGAACATATTACGGCATAAAGAACTTAAATCTAATTTGTCAGAATATATTACGGCATAGAGAACTTTAAATCTTTGTCAGAACATATTACGGCATAAAGAACTTTAAATCTAATTTGTCAGAACATATTATGGCATAAAAAAACTTTAAATTTAATTTGTCAGAACATATTACGGCATAGAGAACTTTAAATCTAATTTGTCAGAATATATTACGGCATAGAGAACTTTAAATCTTTGTCAGAACATATTACGGCATAAAGAACTTTAAATCTAATTTGTCAGAACATATTATGGCATAAAGAACTTTAAATCTAATTTGTCAGAACATATTACGGCATAAAGAACTTTAAATCTAATTTGTCAGAATATATTACGGCATAGAGAACTTTAAATCTTTGTCAGAACATATTACGGCATAAAGAACTTTAAATCTAATTTGTCAGAACATATTATGGCATAAAAAACTTTAAATCTTTGTCAGAACATATTACGGCATAAAGAACTTTAAATCTAATTTGTCAGAACATATTATGGCATAAAAAAACTTTAAATCTAATTTGTCAGAACATATTATGGCATAAAGAACTTTAAATCTAATTTGTCAGAACATATTACGGCATAAAGAACTTTAAATCTAATTTGTCAGAACATATTACGGCATAGAGAACTTTAAATCTTTGTCAGAACATATTACGGCATAAAGAACTTTAAATCTAATTTGTCAGAACATATTATGGCATAAAAAACTTTAAATCTTTGTCAGAACATATTATGGCATAAAGAACTTTAAATCTAATTTGTCAGAACATATTACGGCATAAAGAACTTTAAATCTAATTTGTCAGAATATATTACGGCATAGAGAACTTTAAATCTAATTTGTCAGAATATATTACGGCATAGAGAACTTTAAATCTAATTTGTCAGAATATATTACGGCATAGAGAACTTTAAATCTTTGTCAGAACATATTACGGCATAAAGAACTTTAAATCTAATTTGTCAGAACATATTACGGCATAAAGAACTTTAAATCTAATTTGTCAGAACATATTACGGCATAAAGAACTTTAAATCTAATTTGTCAGAATATATTACGGCATAGAGAACTTTAAATCTTTGTCAGAACATATTACGGCATAAAGAACTTTAAATCTAATTTGTCAGAACATATTACGGCATAAAGAACTTTAAATCTAATTTGTCAGAACATATTATGGCATAAAAAACTTTAAATCTTTGTCAGAACATATTACGGCATAAAGAACTTTAAATCTAATTTGTCAGAACATATTATGGCATAAAAAACTTTAAATCTAATTTGTCAGAACATATTACGGCATAAAGAACTTTAAATCTAATTTGTCAGAATATATTACGGCATAGAGAACTTTAAATCTAATTTGTCAGAATATATTACGGCATAGAGAACTTTAAATCTAATTTGTCAGAATATATTACGGCATAGAGAACTTTAAATCTTTGTCAGAACATATTACGGCATAAAGAACTTTAAATCTAATTTGTCAGAACATATTACGGCATAAAGAACTTTAAATCTAATTTGTCAGAATATATTACGGCATAGAGAACTTTAAATCTTTGTCAGAACATATTACGGCATAAAGAACTTTAAATCTAATTTGTCAGAACATATTACGGCATAAAGAACTTTAAATCTAATTTGTCAGAATATATTACGGCATAGAGAACTTTAAATCTTTGTCAGAACATATTACGGCATAAAGAACTTTAAATCTAATTTGTCAGAACATATTATGGCATAAAAAACTTTAAATCTAATTTGTCAGAACATATTATGGCATAAAGAAATTTAAATCTAATTTGTCAGAACACATTACGGCATAAAGAACTTTAAATTTAATTTGTCAGAACATATTACGGCATAAAGAACTTTAAATCTAATTTGTCAGAACATATTACGGCATAAAGAACTTTAAATCTAATTTGTCAGAACATATTACGGCATAAAGAACTTTAAATCTTTGTCAGAACATATTACGGCATAAAGAACTTTAAATCTAATTTGTCAGAACATATTACGGCATAAAGAACTTTAAATCTAATTTGTCAGAACATATTACGGCATAAAGAACTTTAAATCTTTGTCAGAACATATTACGGCATAAAGAACTTTAAATCTAATTTGTCAGAACATATTATGGCATAAAAAACTTTAAATCTAATTTGTCAGAACACATTACGGCATAAAGAACTTTAAATTTAATTTGTCAGAACATATTACGGCATAAAGAACTTTAAATCTAATTTGTCAGAACATATTACGGCATAAAGAACTTTAAAGCTATTGGAAATGATTCTGTCCAGACTGCAAACACACCTGAGTTTTTAAAATTAGCAAAACGTCAAAAGCCTCACACAATTCGAATAGGTTTGACAGTAATGAATTTTCAAAAAGATGATTTTCAAGCATATCTGTCGTTACCAAAATAAGAAAAACTTTTTTATAAATATCTTTTATCGCCACTCAACAGATTTCATGTAAATGTCACAAAACACATATTGACACAAATGGCCTACAAGCTTTAATAACAATGAAGTCAGAACGTCATGTCGGTGAGGAGTCAAGATCACAACATGAAATAAGGATGTGTTGACATGGCAAAGGAGGAAACCTAGATTTCCAGCCTGTGAATACAGAGTATGAAAGGAAGGTAACTTCTCATTTATCTCTTTCTGCACATGGGCTCGTTACAAAGAACAATATGAAAAAAACGCTTATTGTGAATTTGGTGGCAAAAACAAATATTGATTTTGGTAAATTGCGGTGCTGATTGCTGGTTATATTGTTGAACAGTGCAATGTCAATTCCTAAAACGTACATATTGTTTTCAAATACATATCAATACTTATATGTATGCTTGTTTTGGCGCTGAAATAATGACTTGAGGTTGTTTGGATTTTACCGCTCGGTCAATGGTGAAATCCAAGACTATCAGAATGCAAACGGCACATGTCCAGACGTCAAAATCGGCGAACCTTTATTGCACTTTCTCCAGTATGTCACAAACTGAACGAAGTGTTTCGAACTGTTTTGAAACTTGAACTATTCATGCATACGACTGGCTTAAGTTGGAATTTTGAATATACAAATAGGATAAACTATCAGGCTTGAACTACCATGGGATGCGGACTCGGGTTTCCCTTGTTATATTGTTACTGGTTGGAACCCCATCCCAATATGTTGGATCTTACACGTGCACATATTAACCATAATTCTTTTTCATTGGTGTCATTCATCAATAAAAATTGAATTTTCCTCTTCATCAAGCATTCTGTTATAAATCCGAAATATAATTCTGGTATCTTGTTACATTTGTACAATTTTATTAGTTAGAGCGGCAGCAAAAGAAACGAAGGTTTCAATGTTAAATCATGAATTTCGATATGCTGCCTATGTGTTTTATTTCAGAAAAAAAAAGAATTTTCTGGAACATTTATATAATTATCATATGATTTGAAGGCATTATGTAGCAGTTTACAAAATAAAGGTAGTGTAACATGTACTATCTTATGAATTGGAGTTGACGTTTCACGTAAATATAAAAAGAGCATGCTGGTAAATATCAACATTGTTTCCACAATTTTAGCTCGCGCAGTGAGTAAATGCTAATTTCACATTTGTTTTTGCAACGCACGCTGCGGCACAAGACCACATCTTGATCAACTAGTATTTTGACAATGTCAGTTTAAAACAATAATGCATATTTTTGACAAGATTAAATGCATTGTCACAGCCAATATTGCACAAAGTAGTACACATGCGACAAATAGTTTCGTCGTGAAAGAAAACATAGATAAAAATATAATTTAATATTTTATCTAAAGATCAACACTTAGATTACTTTCAAATACTAATAAATAACAAGCATCTACCCTTATGGCTGAGATATTCAATCCACTATGATATGAAGGACTACATTATTTTTTTAAAATACAAGTCGTTGAAAGGCTAAATATATGTGAAGACATTGTACACTTGACAAGGTTATTATACTGCATAAAATTTATGACGAACACAAGACCGCACATGCTGTCTCATATAAAGTAGGCGTTTATGATTTAGCCATAAGAAGGGGAACTTTTGACATCAATCAGACATGATTGATATGTTGAAGGTATTAACGAAACATTGCTAAGTGTAAAACAGTACTTGTTATATGTTAAAGTTCCCTGGGCTTCTTGAGAACAGCCTGTGATAATACATTAATCCTAAATTATTAGTATTATTGCAAGGATTCTATACCAATGAAAAGGTGGCAGCTTCAACTTTGCAGATCTACATAGTGAACAGTACTTAAGACGTCTGTCTTAAAATACTGACTCATTTGCTTACACAAATGTGAAACAAATCTAAACGAGAAATTTTATTTAATTGAACAAATGGGCGAAGGAACATTCTGCATATATTACTAAGGTAGCGACAAACCTTTCGCCATTGTTTTAGGACGTTTGTATCTAAACTAGTTAGCAGAAACAACCAATATCAGCATGGTTTTAAAACTTAAAATGTAGTTATTATTATTATAAAATAAACTGACAGCAATTACAAAGAACCATGTAACCGGTGTTACAAAACAAAACCTATATAAAACATACCCTCAGAATAAAACGAAAGGTTTATAAAAGATTCCTTCTTCCATATTAATCAAGCATACAAATGATGATGACAACCACATTACACAGGAAAAGTGTACAATGAATGAACAATAACAATTTTCAACAAATAAGGCAGGAACTCATATACGTGAGAGAAAGCATTTTCTACTCCCTTGGCGTGTGGAATGATGTCAGATACGTGAGAGAAAACATTTTCTACTCCCTTTACGTGTGGAATGATGTCATTTATGTGAGAAAAAGCATTGTCTGTTTAATTTGAGGTGTCAAATACGTGAAAGAAAGCATTTGCTATTGAATTCCCTTGACGTGTCGAATATCCCTGATTTGTTTTCTTCTCATGTTGTTGATCAAAGTAAAGAGGGTGAGATCACACTATACAACAGTCGGAGAAGGAGCAAAATTAATATTCACTTCAATGTACTTATTTAGTTTTAAAGGAAAGGACACTGGATGATCCAAGCCAATTTCGCCTTCCTGAATTAATACAGGAATTAATACTACCAATCTCAATATTAATTACGTGTCCATACATCTAAAATGATTGGTTGAAATCTGGAACTGAAAAAATGGTGAATATTTATGTATGACCTATATTATATGGAACACCTGTGACGTGTGTCGGACCAACACATTGGGTTCAGAGGTAATAAAAAATTCGGTATTGAGAACTAACTCACCAACAGTTCGTCACCGATAGATAACTTGTCTGTATAATCTGTATAGTCTCATGAGCACCCTATTTGTAATAAAATAACAATCAGGTACTTCTGTGGCATCAGTTTTACAAATAGCCCCTGAAACCAACACGTGATATATGGTTCTTTTTTCCTGTTCGACGACAAGTGGTTATACATTGTCATTTTGATTAGATGAAAAAGAACGAGTAGTAAAAACAGGATCATTGTGATCAATAACTTTTGATTGATCCAAACGAGGAATAAGTTGATCGCATCAAAAGCCTGACCTATGTCAGTTAAGAGAATACATTCCGAAACAGCATCATTATTAACTGAATGTTTGATACAGCTATAGTAACTGCAACAGCTCTGCTTAAATCAGATTTTATATAAAATATAATCGGCTTTCTGATCCATAACAAGACATGTCAGTTACAAGTACGTTAATAATAACCATTTTTCCAGCTTGTTCACTACCTAGTAATACATGAATACCTTGATAGTTAAAAGCAACACTGTTCCGAATGTCACAGATCCAGAACTGTGATTTGGCAAATGTAAACAAGCTAGAAGAAGCTATATTGCCAAGGCCGCACTCTATTCCTTGAATAAAAACACTCTTATTTGAAGTAGATTTCTAAGATAACGGCAATGCACTACCTGATAAGAGACTCTAAGAAACTTTAGTGTCTCTTAAAAATTAAATAGGATGGGATTGGCATAATCATGCATGCGTGTTATAGAACCATCCTCGATCTATAACCCTTTTACATAAACGGTTCATAATTCTCAATGATAAAATCAGACAGGATTGTTTGACCCAAACAATTTTTAGTGTTATCAATACATTAATATGGCATTGATCTCTTAGAAAATAGGAGCATTTGGAATAGTTCTGACTTGATTATGCTGATTATGTTTCAATTTGTAGAAATCATAAATAGCATTCTCTGTCTTTATGCAATAGGAATTCGCAGGAAGAGACAAGGATTTATATTTGGTCTTATCAGAAATGTGGTTTCTAAACGTTTTCTCGTTAGAAAGATCCTATTTTGGCAAACTGTAGCAATTCATATTTGTTTCAAGGAGGCTAACTGTCCTTTCGTTGGATTCGAAATAGTGATCTCCATCAGATGACATCGTAAAAGCTTCTTGGTTTCACTATAGATTGTTGAAATGTAAACTTAGATATGAGGCTTTGGAAAATCCAAAGCAAAATTAAATGTATTCTAAACAAACATATCAGATTATTTGTTTTGTCCAGGGAGAGCACCAAAATGTATCTTGCGAGTGTATGATCTTAACATAAGTAACAGTAAAGTGTGTAAAGTTACTGTAGAAAACTTTGAAAAAAATTCAACAAAGTATATCTTCTCAGAATTCAAAGTGAAAATGTTACCAAAGAACTTACGGTATTGCGTATTAAATAGTAACAAAAATCATTGGGATTCAGACATATCTCCTAATAATTAATATTCACTATAAACGTTAGTAGTAAACCAAAATTAAAGCTAACATTGAAAGTGTTTATGTGTCTTAGGTCTGTATGGTGTTCTTGTATCAATAGTGTTTTATTAAAACGCTATCATAATCATAGGTTTGAATTCACTATAAATCCCAGTAAATGTCTTTGTCCAAGAATATCATGTGCATGAGCACTCTGTATTTCCAGAGATAAATCACTTGAATCGAACATTTTGAATTAACTTCCAGTCCAAGCGATCACACGGCAATAATACAAATATATTCGGTTAGATCATAAATCACAAATTAATATATTTCAAGTGAAAAGATTATATTGTTCTCGACCTTACCACTGGTTTTCCTTAAAACATAAACAATTACCAAATTCTAAATAATATAGGAAATTATCAATGTTTGTAAAATACAATGTTAGTAATAATTAGAAGATCTCTTATTAAATTTATCATATGGAACATGGACGATGTCAGATACGCATTCACCATTACCTAAATGTAAATGAAAGTGACAAAAGAAACGTTGTTTCAAAGCTGGCGGGTGTGGAACAGGAATACGAATTCAATTTATCTGCCTTTAGATCATTTCAGATAAACAATTTAAAAATGCGGCCGTTAATTTTGATAACTAGGTGAAAATCCATCTTAAATCGTCAACCGTTGTGCCAACTGATTCGAAGATACCATTGCGTATTGCAATGTTTAACGCTCAATCAGTAGGAACACCGGAGAAGCGCACAAACATTTTATTAACGAACAGAATACAGACGTCTTTTTCTTGATAGAAACCTGGCTAAAAACGTCAGGCGATGAGCCCAAGTGCGCGGACTTAACACCATCCGCTTTACTCCATCAAATCGTTCCCCGCCACTCAAGCGGAGGTGGAATTGCTGTCATCACAAAGAGTTCCACAATGAAATGTCTTAAGAACAACGCATCCTTCAATATTCTTGGAGATTCAACTTTCAATTTGACTGTCCTGGAAACCCACACACGTCAAAACGCCTAGAGTCCATTCATGTTTTAAACCTTAAACAGTCTGTTAAACAACCCACCCATATACTTGGTCACATTTGAGACTGGATTCTTCATAGACCTGACGATAATATTCTGCAATCCACCCTTGTATCGCACAAACTTGCATCGGATCACCTATGCATTATATGCCATTTTGACGTATCAGTTCCTAACCCCCCACCTTTATTTGCTACTGCGAGAAACAACCGTATGACAAATAGAACCAAACTAATGCATGGCATCCAAGAAAACCAAACAAGTTGCTTACCTCCTACAGCAGAACAACTCGACAACTGCCTACGTTAATTACTTGAAATACGTGCAGACTATCAATAAACAAAAGTGTTATCCGTGGTATAGGACTGTGCAGGTTCGCACTGCTAAAATACACCGCTGTAAGCATAAAGCCTTTGGCCTTCCGCCAGACTCACTATTCATAAACAAATCTATAAAGCCGCTAAGAAGAAAATTACAAACATAGTTCATTTAGCAACATTATCAGAATACATTACCAAGATCATGGAGAATTCCAACTGCAAAGAGCTCTTTGAAATAACTAAGAAATTAATGTCAAATTAATGTCAAGAAACAAATGTACACCACCTTCTCTCCAGTAGACCTTGCAGACCTTTTTGCAAATTTCTTCCGTGACAAAATACAAACCATGTGATATCGCCCTGCATATCGTCCTTGCCATAGTAATGAAACTACTCTTCTGAAAGTATGTAATGATATTCTCTCTGCTGTAGATAGTGGAAAGAGTACGGTCCTCACCATCCTTGATTTCTCTGCAACATTTACCGTGTTCAAGTCCTACTTAATCAACAAGACACAACTTGTATCTGCAAGTGTAATAAACTCCAGCCCAGTTAAAACGAACAATGAGAAATTTAATTCTGATAAGGAGAAAACTTAATTTTAACAAGAACTCGCATTATTAATCAGCGGTATAGTTTTAATTAATGTTGTACAATCATGTTCAGTTGATCTATGTTGTGGTGTTTCACAGGGCTCTGTTATTTGACCTGTTATCTTCATTCTATACACTCAGCCAGTCTCAAGTATCATAGATCGTCTCACAGTGTCGCCCTAAGTGCACGCTGATTACACCCAAATATACAAGTATACACACCCAGTTGAAGTTGATGCTACCATCCAAAGAGTAGAGAGGTGCTTTTCTGATGTGAAATCATGTATGAAATGTAACAAACTGAAGATGAATGATGATAAAACCGAGGCCATTCTGATCACAAAACACAAAGACTTTCTCATTCACATCCTTTTACCTCAAACAAAAAATGTCAGCAACACCAACATTAATTTCACACAGTTAGTGCTAAACTTAGGTGTTACTCTATATAATACGCTCACATTGCACCAACATGTCGTGAACATAAGCAAAGATATGCATATATTGAGCTGATATGCATCAGCTCCATTCGCAAATATCTTTCAGTTGATGTCACTAAAACACTTGTGTGTTCATTAGTACCTTCAAGATTGGACTACTGTAACTCAATTACGTCTGGTTCGTCTCAATATATACTCGAGAAACTTCAAAAAGTTCAAAACACAGCTGATCTGATCATCTTTAGAGTAACACGATCAGAGCACACCTCCCCACTGCTCTGTACCCTACACTGGCTATCCTTTAAATCCGGAATCAAATACAAAATTCGTTCTTTGTGCTATGATTTACTAACGGACTCCTGTTAACATACCTATCCGGCCTTACCCATGTTTACAACCAGTAAGATACTTATACTCCTCTTCTGGCAATAATATACTCATTATTCCAAGTATGAAAGCAGTCATATTAACAACGTTTTTTTTTCAATTAACGAATTGCCCATTGAAATTAGACACAAAGACACAGTGATCCTTTTCAAGAGTGTTCTTAAAACTCACTTTTTCGACTTCAAGAACGATCTTAAAGACCTAATAATGTTTCTTACCTTAAACATTTTCAGCATTTGTTAGTTTTTCTAACTTCATGTTTTTTTTAGAATTTCTAACGATTTTGCACTATAAAAAAGGTCATCATTATTATTCATATTATAACATTGCACTACCACTTTTATTTTTGTATGTTTGCTTTGTAGTTTTGGTTTACGTAGTATAATGCACGTATTTATATTCTTGTTTGCGACTTAGCAAAGGATTTTGTAGTAATATAAGGCTACAGTTTTAAAATGTTTAGTACAGGGTGATTCTTATCAAGCAAGGTTAGATTTACTTCTGAACTTGCTGTATTGTAATTATTTAATCTGTATAACTTACTGTGTATAACGTTATTACGTTTTTATGCCCGTGTCATGTATAGTATAGATGTCCAGTATCCGGTGTTATTCAGAGTCTAGAGTGTCCCGAGCGTCCGGAATGTGTATAGCTGTATAGATGTGTAGAGCTGTGTAGTGCTGTCTAGAGTATCTGGAGCGTCCAAAGGGGTTGGAGCGTCTGGGGTGTCTAGCGTGACCACTGACCCGATCGTTCGAAGTATTGGAGTGATTGAGGTCGATGTGGTGCAAGCTATAAAGCCAACCACAGGAATGAACCGCAGCAGCTGTGAAGCTGAAATGTAGCAGCAGTGGAGTTGAAAGAAAGTGTACTGATGACGGTGTGTATCTCCGTACATATAATCTTGCAGCCGTGGGTTAATTGTGGGGTTCGTAAAACCCATTGGACATTTCGGGACTATAAAGTTCTTTTGTTTGCATAATTTCACTGAGCTAATACGCTTTACTACATAAGTAAAATTCCACATTGTTTGCATGCTAAGTAAACAATGCCCATCTATATTTTCATTATTACATTTGTGCGTTCATATGTTAATTAATCTCAATATTTGGGTTATATATAAGCGCAGGTATTCATAATTGATTGCTCATTTAAGTCATTCATTACTAAATATATAACTACGATATATTGATATCATCGTCAAAAGTATTGTGTTGTGAATCCCGACATCCCACCCGGTTATCTTGTTACAGTGTGTGTGTGTGTGTGTGTGTGTGTGTGTGTGTGTGTGTGTGTGTGTGTGATTTGGAGTTTTAACATAGCTATTTACAGTTTTTAAGTCACATTGCTAAGATGACGGCAGTGTGACAATGGACCGTGACGTCTTGAACTGGAATATTATGATATTATGCCGCAAACGTGTAGCACGATGTCACACCCATCAAAGTATCCTGACAACAATCCCACCATCCTTTCATTAACATTTTAAGGCTGAGTGCCATGCAAGACAGCTGTAAGTACCATTTTTATGTATTTGGCATGTCTTGGCCGGGGATCGAACCTACGACCTCCCGCATGAGAGTAGGTGTTATTATTATTATTTAATTTGCATTGATTGTTATGGTTTCTTTTCATTCATTATATGCTACAGATAAATATACGTTTGTACATGACATGTATCTTTGATTTGGTTTTGTAACATATTGATCCCAAATTTATGTCTAGAACATTGTCCCATAAATAGCAGAGTCTACATGTTATTTACTATAGTTTATATTATAATTTTAGTAATACACTCTTAATTATAGCTTAGATTTAATCTCGAAACACTGAAAGCTTCGATAATAAATTTTTCCAATAGGTAATAGCTTTATTGAAAAATGAAAAATGTTAATTGTGACCCGGTTAAGGAATATATAATCTTGTTACTGGAAATATGAATTATTCTTAAATTAAGATCAGGGCAGTGTATTATCTAATTATCCAGTATTTCATTGGGGCTGGAATTAAGTTATTGAAATTATTCAAATCAAGTGAATCTTATCTGTAATTATAAAGTGCTCCAAACTAGAAATTTGTAAGACAGTCTTGCATTTGTAATGATATTTCAAATACGGATATATACTTGGACTGCAATTTTGTGATTCAGTAAAAGACTCCTGGTACAGCACCACCGCACGGGCCACCATATGCTTATAGACACTTCGAGGTGTTGGCTTTAATTTGAATGTCTACTAAGGTTCAATCAAAACTTTAAATATTAGGACTTGTGTCTGTAACTATGTGATTATTAGGGATTTAGTTAGTAATACAATAAGTTATGTTCTTACAGTTTCTCTTTGTATTATATGGAAATAAATTCTTTGTTAAATTTACAAGACTTGCTGGTTCTCACTCTATTTTATTGCCTATTTTAAGATCATAAAGTCATAATATTCGATATAAAATAATTAATAAAATTGTGTGTTTATAAATACTCTTAAAATAGTGTTATAACGTTGAAGCAAAGGTCACAGAGACGATTTATGGAAAATATAACATTCTAAAGCATGGATCAGCTAAGTTTAATTTGGAATGAATATTGAAATTAATTTAGAATATTGAAATTAATTTAGATTATTGAAATTAATTTAGAATATTGAAATTAATTTAGAATATTGAAATTAATTTAGAATATTGAAATTAATTTAGAATATTGAAATTAATTTAGAATATTGAAATTAATTTAGAATATTGAAATTAATTTAGAATATTAAAATTAATTTAGAATATTGAAATTAATTTAGCATTTAAGACAGTTACCTAACTGATTTCAATTCTGTCTTTCTTTCCCTGGCCTCCAAAAATGCTTTATTATAAACACGTTTATGGTGCCTAAAGGAACTGCATGAAGTCTTACAATAGGTTTATGAGGTTTATTTTAGGTACAGCTGCTCCTATTCGACACCAGTCATGCCAAACAGTTTCATGAACGTATTGTTACCCGCACAGGGGTATTCACTTGACCGAGCGGTGTCAAAACTCTGGCGCGAGTCACGCTGGAAGTCATATGTTTTCCCCACATTTCCAAAGACTTCCATACAACTTGAGTTGTAAAATGGAAAGAGAGACGTCTCTGCTATAATTAATAATCTTTGCTCTAATCAATTGGCGACCCAGAGGAGACAACTTGCCCAAGAGTCCATTAACCGCACCTTAGCATGGTTTTTCTTCATTATCATCCTATTTCCGTACCGATAGCTTGTCATGCCATAGAAATTACACTAGTATTCCCTTACTAACTGGGAAATATTTAACTGCGCGACCCTAGGCCAGTCAATCCTCATAATTTCCGGCGTATCACGCTCATATACATACGCCCATTTTCCACTATGGACACATAAACGGTACCTACCAAATTCCAACTTATTGATTCCATTATATTCCCCCCCCCCCCCATAAATACTGCCATTTCAATCACATCACTTTTATACACCGCGGAATTTTAATATGGACTATGTTACAAAAAGGGACAGTCATTCGGCTTGTACCTAAATTCACTACTAACGACCCCAGCATGGTTCAAATTCACTAACACTCGGCTCTGTGATGTTTGCTCCTACTAACTGGCTAACTATTTCGGGCTAGTAATGTTTCCATGGCACCGAAGACCAAATACTCGCACAAATTAAAAACGGGATGCTGTCAAATACACATACTCCAAATTTATTACAGTATTGTGTTTTACATCTAAATCATCGAAGGTTGTATATTATAAAATAATAGATTATCTTAAAGTTTACAGGTCCATCGTCATTTAATGCCGAGATTGTTTGAGTGTTATAAAATATGAATTTGTTTCACTATATTTGTTTTCATCCATTCTTTTGTTTTGGATGATATGGCAGTTGTAAACTGAGTTGTTTACTTGCAATCTCGAATCATGGTTCTTAAGGGTCATTACATTCCATACATTGCTTTATTTATTGTGTCCGAAAGTGTTAATTTGTTGGATTAAATTCGTTTACTTTGTTGTCTTAACCGACACGATACAAGCAGACTGATCTGTTTACTTCCAATATAAATTCAAGGTTTGTACGGTTCATTAAATTCCATTCGAGCAGACTGAATTATTTATTACCAGTCTAGCTTAACGAATCATACGTGCCATTAAATTCCATTCTAAGACCGTATTACTATGTAATTGGCCCTCTCGCAGAAATTGGCGATAAGAAAGCGAACACGAGTTCCATAAAAGAAAGCTAGGGGTCAAGTGCAGGCTGAGTTTAAGGCTCCGCAACAGTGTTACATATTTTGAACTAATATTTTGTCACACTTGCTGACGCTTTTGACGTTTTCCAACACTAATAAATACATCTTTGATCCAAGCTTTGGGAATATTTTAGGTCTTTATGTTAGGATTTTAATGATGCTTCGGGACTTTATATTCCCAATTTAAGAACGATTTCTGTTTTTAAAATTGTATTTTAAGAATGCTTCGGAATTATATAGTTACATTTTAAGAATGCTTCGGAAATATATAGTTTTATTTTAAGAATGTTTCGGAATTATATAGTTACATTTTAAGAATGCTTCGGAATTATATAGTTACATTTTAAGAATGCTTCGGAATTATATAGTTATATTTTAAGAATGCTCCGCCTAGGATGTTGCGTCCAAGTTTGAATGATAAATGTAGTTGTGTCGATTTCTGCCACATTTATAAAGCATATAACAATTGAAAGTTCAGTTTAAACTATTGGACTAAACACGAAAAGTGAAATTACGATCCATATTACCATCAGTCAATTGATGTTTACCAAATTCACCACATTTTGTATAGTGATTCCCAAATCAAGGCTTGTACCATTATTCGTTCTTTTCAACTGTACGTGATTTGTAGTTATCTTTGGTGAAATGCAGTGAAATTGCTTTTTCATTTCCTTTTTGCAACATTATTTCGTAATTTGGAAAGGTCGGGTATATTTCTGTTGAATACATTTTGATACAAAATCAGTAATATTGAATTAATAAACTGAGTTTCTCCAGAGCTAAACAGCATCATTTTCTGACACGCAAAAGCAATACACATATTTGCAGATACAATTTTAGTAATGAAACCAATAGGAAACACATATCTACCCTTAACTACCATAAGAACAAAAAACAATAGATTGAAAATTTATCGTCAGCGTATTATCTTTAGTATTAATAATTGTAATTACACAATATGAGGATGCTAATAAGGTTTAGAACCTACCACACAAAACAAATGCACAGCTGTGCGCTTTCCACCGTTGTAAAAGCCAATCTATATATATATAGGAACCTTGTTAATCCGGACTGTTTATCCGGAAACCACGCTATCTGGATATAATTAAACGGGAACGGGATTCCTAAACGTTAATTTGTTAATTAAAAAATCTGGGTTCCGGAGCCGGAAATCGAAAACAGTGACCAAAGTGTAAAATTGCTATTACACATGTCTGGATAATCCAGAAATAATCCAGAAATAATCCGTCCAAAAGTAAGAAAATTCAAAAGCTCGTATATAAAAATAATCAGTCGGATAACAGATTCACCGACTCAAATTTATAGGTGCCTCAATGTATCAATATCTGATCCGTCAAATTGTGGTGGTATGTAATAAGTTATCAATTGATATTATCATGTATGTGGAAAAACTAAGCGTGACCATAATGTAACCAGCGATTGTATAAACAATGTCTGTATAAGCTAGTCGCCGCTCAGGTGTGTTAATAAACAAACTTGGATCAAATCGTCCACGCTTCTGACTTATTCTATGGTTAATAAATTAATTGCGTCATTAAGCCTCTTTGTTGTTTATCAATTGTTCGTAACAATGACAGTTTAATGATGGCTGTACAAATACTGCTGATTGATTGATTTAAGCTGTGCATATTATAGGGCTTCATTATATTATTTCAACCATTATTGAACATAGTGGACATTTACAGTCAGCATATACATATCCAATATTCCTCTAATTAAAACGGACACAATATAGGGAAAAGGACTAACAGCAAAACTCAACAACACTGAACCAATAGTCAGAGGTAGAGGCCAAGGTTACTGATGTATTCATCTTAGACCTCCCTCTTGAAGAATACAGCAAAGAAATGGTGACTAAAATAGAATTGAATCTTAAAACAAACGTATGGAGAAACCGAATTGCCACAGTTTTGGGGCTTTCTCGAAGAAATATCAGGGATAAGAGTCATGACGATCCTAAAAGAAGATTATAAGAAAATACCTACATTCTTTTATGTCGTGGGATTTATACCTAGGTCTTGGTACATGGGATGTAAATGGGATAACAAATGTCCAAGATGCAACTAAGTGTGGGCATGCCCCCAAAGATTGCAAAATATCCCAAGCAGCACCCACCGACGCCCGCTATATATGATAGTATATGTAACGGCAAACTAAATTCTAAGCATCAAAATAGGAATCAACGAGGAAATATTACGCATCAAAATCCCAAATAGAAGAGATGAAATACAATTGTTACAATATGCAAACGATTGTACAAACTTCATAAAAGACATAAATTATTATAAACACTTAGAAAAGGAATTGAAAAATTTGGGAAAACAATAGAGTCTGAAATTAATCATGATAACACGGAAATACTTAAAATAGGAAACTGGTGATATATATATATATATATATATATATATATATATATATATATATATATATATATATATATATATATATATATATATATATATATATATATATATATATATATATATATATATATATACTAGTTAAAACATTAAATGTTCCGATGGAGTTTTGAGACAAAATGTATGCTAGTTAAGTAAAGAAAAAAAATGAAATATTGGATTTAAATAGGGAGAAACGTACAACTAGATACGGGAGGATAATACAACAACACAAAATATGCAAAGTCAAACAAGAACACAGGTGAATAAGAGGGAAAGAGAGTGGGGATATTGCCCCCCCCCCCCCGGGTTCTTTAAAAATCAAAGTCTCTGCTTCAATATACACGCATGTTGCATGGTTGACGTAGGTGGCACTGAGACGGCATATGGTCAGAGTAACATCGAATTGTCATGTGTGCAAAACGGCTCCCTCTGCTAAATATCATGTAATGATGCAATGTATAAAAAGAGATAAAGAGAGAAAAGATGTTATAATGGGGATCACAAAGAAAGAAAGATACCGGAGGGAAATATATATATTTTTTTAGATGGAAACTTCAATAATAATACTTTATACAAAATCACAGCATTTTTTACTAGTACAATAATAGCTTGTGGTCAGGTGATCACCATTGGGGAGTAGCCTGACCAATACCCTTCCTGTCCGGATGGTGGTGGTAAGGAAGCGGCTTCGGTATACCGTTCAACTGTGTGCGTGTAAAGTGAACACTGAATGGAGCCCCTGCCTCACCTCTCACCACTGGGTTGGGGAGCGGGGGTCCTTGAAGGAATCTCCTATCCTTAAGAAATACTTCCGTTTTTGAGCCACCTGGTGCCTTAAAGTCTGAATTGTTTCTACGACTTGGCCTCTCCAAAAATGAATCCTACTTATAATACTATATATCAGATGGGAAATGAAACAGGGACCTGCATGTTTGCAATGTGGGGGGGGGGGGGGGGGTAGACGTCTCTGAGCAATATCACATGGCTCTACGCGAAGTGAACAGGTATGGGAAAGAGTCTGAGAAAAACTCACATGCATGATATGGACAAAGAATACAAATACTCGGGGTTAGAACTCAGTCTGTTCTTCCTTCTTTTTTATATAAATATTATAATGTTTTGGAACATTCATTTTGGCAAATATAACTAATAAAGGTATAGACTTATGTCTGCTGAAGGAGAAGCAGACATTTTTTTTTAAAATGCGGCTTTCTATAGCGAGACTACGTTTCTTTACTCTTGTCTAAAATAAATTTAATGAGAAGTAATGAACATATAACACCGTTTCTCATGAACATTTCAAAATTTTATTGGAAAAATAAAAGAGAAGTGAATCTTTATACATTTCAACGACATGACAACTGGGAACATTACTGAAGCAAGAAATATAAGCACGACACAGATAGCAAACATGGGACATAGAGGACCTTATGGCAAGGGTCACTATTTAATTACAAAAGAAGTGATCCCTCGCTAGGAATAAAAGCTTGTACAGAAAATCCACCCTTTACATAACATTAGGATTTAAATACCACGCAAACAATGGAAATATATTTTGTTCCAAATCTTTTATTCAAAAAGGCACCAACATAATACAATCTCACATAAAAGTACTTTTAAATGTTTGGGTGGGGAGGGGGTGGGGCATCTGTCTGGTGTCCTTAATAAAACGTATGATTCGATTATCCGGAAAACTCGTTAATCCGGACATAATTACTGGGAATGAAGGTGTCTGGATTAACGAGGATCCTCCGTATTAAGCTGTTAACGTACTGTCCTATGCAGGACATAGCAGTACACGTGTTTCGCACATTATTCAGATTTTTGTCTGTTTAACTTAGGGCCCGGCTACGAAAACAGTTTCAGTCGCGAACAATAATAACATTTCCGTTGACCTAAATACATTCTTGGAAGTCAAACTCAAGGATGTCACACCTCTCCTTTATCGCCCAATTTTCATGCTCTGATGGCCTTATTTAGACCGGATCACTGATTATGTCCTGTCTCGAAACGTTATCCAGACTGGGTCCCCAATGACATTCAGTCTTGTGGAATTACCTGTGTTGTCTATTCAAAAGTCGTGGCGTGTAACATGTTCGCATTTCGCAATGCAAATTGACTGGGTGCAAGTACTAAATCTATTTCCACGATTTTATCATATGGTCTATCATGTTGCCAACATCATGTTGATCTTGTACAGAACCAAACAAAACCAAACCTAAACCAAACAATCCTTCATTTTTTTGTAGGCAAATCAGAGTGTCTTTTAATCTTTCTCATCCAGAGTTATTTCCTAAAGCATATCCAATGAAAGTGCTGGAATTTGGATATATATATATATATATATATATATATATATATATATATATATGCGAATTTCTCTTACCTATGCTTATATTAATATACATAGGTATACTATACACCTGCAGGGTTGATTTCCCAATTCATTTTGACGCTGAGACGTGGACGGTCACTGAAGCCATTATTGTATTTCAGCTCTACTAGTCATGGACCTGATGACCGTATGGGAAGTACTGTCGTCTTCAGCATTACCTGGAAAAGCTTTGCGTTAAGAGCTCAAGTCTTACAATATCAAGCTTCTTCTTATTAAATTAATGCATAGGAAATCAACGATAATGCTTTAGATGAGTGGTTCCCTACCTTTTCGAGTGCGAGGACCACTTCTTAAAATTGCTAGACCGCCACATAATATTCGTTGTAATTTTAAGGTCCCTTGGAATAATTCGACTTCCAAGGTATTCTGTAGCCCAAGAGAAGAGAACCATAGTCTCGTATACAACTGAGGCACCCTACGCAATTATTAGGACGAAATAGATACAAAAAAAAATGTTGCAATGTTACAAAATCATATGTTGACCATAGCAAGCGTTGTCAAGTCAAAGTGCTAATCGAAGATCGACGGTATACAGATACAAAAATACAACTGAAAAAGGCTGATAATCCTCATATCCAAGAGGAACATGAGTGGTTACAAGTTGGCGTGAGTCTGAATGTAAACAGTTTATCGCACACGAGGCATACAAAACAAATTGTAAAACCTACCCTCAGCATATAAATATAAATAAATAATCATCCCTGTCCGAAACATTGAATTAGTACTATACGATATTATATTGCATTATATATAATACAATCATCCCTGTCAGAGACTTTGAATTAGTATTATATGATGACGATCGACTTGCCTGCTCACACCAGTCAATAAATCTACATAATTAAGCCACATATCACCACAGAATAATGCTACAATGTCGTGATGGTGTTAGGACGGGTGTGGTTGAATAATTAAGCCACATATCACCACAGAATAATGCTACAATGTCGTGATGGTGCTAGGACGGGTGTGGTTGTATAATTAAGCCACATATCACCACAGAATAATACTACAATGTCGTGATGGTGCTAGGACGGGTGTGGTTGTATAATTAAGCCACATATCACCACAGAATAATACTACAATGTCGTGATGGTGTTAGGACGGGTGTGGTTGTATAATTAAGCCACATATCACCACAGAATAATACTACAATGTCGTGATGGTGTTAGGACGGGTGTGGTTGTATAATTAAGCCACATATCACCACAGAATAATGCTACAATGTCGTGATGGTGTTAGGACGGGTGTGGTTGTATAATTAAGCCACATATCACCACAGAATAATGCTACAATGTCATGATGGTGTTAGGACGGGTGTGGTTGTATAATTAAGCCACATATCACCACAGAATAATGCTACAATGTCGTGATGGTGTTAGGACGGGTGTGGTTGTATAATTAAGCCACATATCACCACAGAATAATACTACAATGTCGTGATGGTGTTAGGACGGGTGTGGTTGTATAATTAAGCCACATATCACCACAGAATAATACTACAATGTCGTGATGGTGTTAGGACGGGTGTGGTTGTATAATTAAGCCACATATCACCACAGAATAATGCTACAATGTCGTGATGGTGTTAGGACGGGTGTAGTTGTATAATTAAGCCACATATCACCACAGAATAATGCTACAATGTCGTGATGGTGTTAGGACGGGTGTGGTTGTATAATTAAGCCACATATCACCACAGAATAATGCTACAATGTCGTGATGGTGTTAGGACGGGTGTGGTTGTATAATTAAGCCACATATCACCACAGAATAATGCTACAATGTCGTGATGGTGTTAGGACGGGTGTGGTTGTATAATTAAGCCACATATCACCACAGAATAATACTACAATGTCGTGATGGTGTTAGGACGGGTGTGGTTGTATAATTAAGCCACATATCACCACAGAATAATACTACATTGTCGTGATGGTGTTAGGACGGGTGTGGTTGTATAATTAAGCCACATATCACCACAGAATAACACTACAATGTCGTGATGGTGTTAGGACGGGTGTGGTTGTATAATTAAGCCACATATCACCACAGAATAATACTACAATGTCGTGATGGTGTTAGGACGGGTGTGGTTGTATAATTAAGCCACATATCACCACAGAATAATGCTACAATGTCGTGATGGTGTTAGGACTGGTGTGGTTGTATAATTAAGCCACATATCACCACAGAATAATACTACAATGTCGTGATGGTGTTAGGACGGGTGTGGTTGTATAATTAAGCCACATATCACCACAGAATAATACTACACCGTCGTGATGGTGTTAGGACGGGTGTGGTTGTATAATTAAGCCACATATCACCACAGAATAATACTACAATGTCGTGATGGTGTTAGGACGGGTGTGGTTGTATAATTAAGCCACATATCACCACAGAATAATACTACAATGTCGTGATGGTGTTAGGACGGGTGTGGTTGTATAATTAAGCCACATATCACCACAGAATAATACTACAATGTCGTGATGGTGTTAGGACGGGTGTGGTTGTATAATTAAGCCACATATCACCACAGAATAATACTACAATGTCGTGATGGTGTTAGGACGGGTGTGGTTGCATGAAAGTATAATTTGTATTTAATAGAAATTATACATAGTATTATCACACGTTCTCCTGTAGATCTTAGAGATAGTACGTTCCGTTCTGATGGAGGTATATATTTTAATTCTCTCTCTCATTCTCTATCTTTGTGTGTGTGTGTGTGTGTGTGTGTGTGTGTGTGTGTGTGTGTGCACGTATGTACCCGCGAGTAAACCTGTGGTTTGTGTAGGTAGATCAATTTCACATATCACTTATGATGTAATGCAAAAGTTCCGAGTAGCAGAAAGTCCATAAAGATAGTGATGTATTGCCTAGGAAACTCAACCATAAAAAAGCAATCACGCGTATCTGATAAGTCATTGAGATAAATGTTAGCAAAGGTGTTGAACTGGGACATGAAAAATCTTTGCCCTCGTTTATGAAATTTATATGAGTTTCTTGCATTAGATTTTAAGCGTTTTTTTAGAACAAATATTGCTTAAATTGATACGCATATCTTTTTAGTCGTGAATACACACAAACCAGAAACAAACATAATCGCAAAGAGAAAATTATTTGTAATGTGTTCATACCTTATTGAGAGTCACACAGTTTTGTATTTTACTGTTAATTGTTAGTAAATCTATATTAGATTTTATTCATAACCCGTCTCTTGCACTATTTTTGGTCACCATCACATACATGGTTATAAATTATTAATTTATTCCATTAACTACTCTGTACATCATCACATTTACAAAGCACACATGTATTTATAATAACCCTGTGGCACTGTTTTGTCTTTCATTCATCAGCAGCTTATGAGATATACTAATCGGCGACAGCTGCTGTGTTAAATTTGTATACCAGTGCTAAACGTTCATAACAAAGCGCTTACTAACCAGGTACCCAAGTGCTTGGAGGAACAATCATTGCATGTTTGTCGGACATTCACTATTGTCTTACAGATAAATACATGTCACTCAGATGATGCAATCCATTTGTAAAATTTCACAATGCATTCATTTTGAAGACGCAAAATATTGCTGATAAACACTTGTTTGTTATGGCGAACGTTTCCGTTTGGTTTGTTTTAACTTTTACATGTGTAGTCAGTGACATAATTTGATGGACATGTTAAATTTTAATCGTTTAACGTATTGTTGCTCAGTGATATAACTTCATTGACGTGTTAAATTTGAATTGTTTAACGTATTGTAGGTCAGTGACGTAACTTGATGCATGTGTTAAATTTTAATCGTTAAATGTATTGTTGGTCTGTGACATATATTGATGGATGTGTTCAGTTTGAATCGTTAATTTTGTTTCTGGTCAGTGACATAACTTGATAGATGTGTTAAATTTGAGTCGTTAAACGTATTGTTTGTCATAGTGGTCAGCTGTATTTCCCGTCCCATAATTGATAAGTTTTAGCTCAACTGGCTGATAAGTAAACTTATGGTCCTATGTCTATGAACATTTTCTAAGAAATACAAACATACGCCTGAATTTCTACAACAATAAGGGAGAGAATGTCGCGTAGGAAGTGCTGCATTTTGTACAAATGGATCCTCTATGCAAACACATAGAGTAGAAGCTACTGAAAACGGAGCATTTTGCAAACGATCCTTTCATAACTATTCAACAGAATTGAAGCATATTAACAGAAATGATCATGACACGAAGGGCTTTAAGCTTGTCATAAGCTTTAACCTGATTCTTCAAAGACCGTTTTGAATCTTTCTTTAACATTATGGTTTCTTCACCTATTAAAGAGATGAAATCAGTCTAATTATTTTGAACAATATGATAAATATTCTACTTACAAAACATTAGTCAATATTAGTTCGATGTAATGTAGTGCTGCTTAAAGTGACTACCGTATACGTCTACCACATGGTTTAGGCTTATTTCATGGTTAGAATAAAGGATTCATTCTGACCTTTTACCACAGAATACTTGTCAAAGTATGCCATACGAACAGAGAAAGTTCAAAATAAACTCGGTTTATATAGGTTTGAAATACATTATTTTAAATCTGCAGTCACCGCAGGAATATTTTTGAATAAAGTTCTTCACAGAGTCATACTTGACTAATCAAGAGGACATTTAAAGTATTATTCTAAAACAAACACCCCAGCAAATGCATTGTCCATGATTCCCAGCAAATGCATTGTCCATGATTCCCAGCAAATGCATTGTCCATGATTCCCAGCAAATGCATTGTCCATGATTCCCAGCAAATGCATTGTCCATGATTCCCAGCAAATGCATTGTCCATGATTCCCAGCAAATGCATTGTCCATGATTCCCAGCATATGCATTGTCCATGATTCCCAGCAAATGCATTGTCCATGATTCCCAGCAAATGCATTGTCCATGATTCCCAGCAAATGTATTGTCCATGATTCCCAGCAAATGCATTGTCCATGTCTTAACGAAACAAAGACATTCTGCTTTCAAGAATGCTTAGCTTTGTGAAATTTAAATATTATTGCTCTTTCAACATGACAGACAATTTCGATGCGATTAAAATGGCTGAATGCATTAGGTGGATATATCAGGTGTTATCAATGATAGCAGCTTTATTCTCAATGAGAGCAGCTTTATTCTCAATGATAACAGCTTTATTATCATTGTCGACATCTTTAATTAACTGATAACAGCTTTATTATCAATGATAACAGTTTATACTCTCTGATAACAGCTTTTTTTCTCACTGATAACAGCTTATTCTCAACGATAACATCTTTATTCTCAATGATAACATATTTATTCACACTGATAACAGCTTTATTCTCAATTACAACAGCTTTATATACATCACAAATAAAAATAACATTTAAAATACAGAATTTATTTTCACAAGTTAGTTAACTGTATTGACTCATCTCTCACCCTGCGTTAAAATATATCTGTATATTTATCTGTGTATGTTTAAAATGGGCTGAGTTGTCGCTTGAACTGGTATCAGCTAGTGAGACAATATATTGTTCATATTCCTGTACTACATGTTTCTTTCTGAAATGGAACCAAAATTGACGTATGTATTCATCGATCAAACCCACTAAGCATATATACATTATTTAAAACGCATTGACCTTTGACTTGATTCAATTATTCTTGCCGTTTTTGTAATTTAAAGGTAAATAGTAAGCTCATAGTAGAGCATAATTTCTACCGTACCCTCGCATGCTTGAAAAAGGAATAGTTTAATTTTCTTGTGTAAATATGGACGAATCAATTGCAAAATAATGCGCCAAGCCGTGGTTTAATGCGGCCTGTTCCTGAATTGAAATAACCCTAACATTCACACAATGACTACATTACACTCGTCCGTTTTCAGGTAAACAAAAAATTCTTGAGAACCTATTTTCCCTTGTAAAAAAAATAGGAACCAATACGCTTTTCTGTCGCGTGAAATTTGATTTTTTTTCTCTTCTGAAAGTCAGCGTTAGCAAAACTACGTCATTAGGTGGAGAAATGTAGTCCATTGTGATTGATATGTCTCCACTTGGGTTATGTATCACTGACTGATGAAAATATTGTTGTAAGTTTACTAAATTGCAAATAGTCCATACAGTGAAATACATGATCATAGTATTCCTAATGAGACGATTTAGATCTCGTAATGTGTTAGACTCGCATTAACAATTGGGACGCATCTTACTCGAACACAGTTCCCGTTCTGCTTGGGACTCATTTTTTTTTATTTCAACGAAAGAGTGCCATGGACACAAAAAGAATGGTAGAAACGTGAAATCCGTACGATTTCGAAAACCTCTTTGGTACAATGAACGCTCGCGTGTTAACAATGTGTTGAGCAGCAAGCTTCTTCTTTAAGTTTTAGATACAATGTTACATTCTCGGTCGAGCTTTGTTTGCTCGCGTGTTTATCTTTAGGCATGACCACTTACCCACACCCACGACCTAATTCCTCACGATCACCACAGTTGGTAAAAAGTGGAGATAAGACAAACCTCAAATTTTGTTGATCAAAACAAATAAGGCATCTCTTATGTTACACGATTCTCTCTTTAGGTAGGGATATTTGTATGTTGCAGTTTTCTTATGTCACCCTATGATCTGTTTAAGCAGGGATATTTTTTTATGTTACACTATGCTCTGAATAAGTAGGGATATTTTTTGTTACTCCAGGCTCTGTTTAAGTAGGGATATTTTTTATGTTACATTATGCTCTGTTTTAGTAGGGATATTTTTATGTTACACTATGTTCTGTTTAAATAGGGATATTTTTATGTTACACTATGCTCTGTTTTAGTAGGTATATTTTTTATGTTACACTATGTTCTGTTTAAATAGGGATATTTTTATGTTACACTATGCTCTGTTTAAGTAGAGATATTTTGTATGTTACACTATGCTCTGTTTAAGTAGGGATATTGTTATGTTACACTATGCTCTGTTTAAGTAGAGATATTTTTATGTTACACTATGCTCTGTTTAAGCAGGGATATTTTTTATGTTACACTATGCTCTGTTTAAGTAGGGATATTGTTATGTTCCACTATGCTCTGTTTAAGCAGGGATATTTTTTGTGTTATAATATGCTCTGTTTAAGTAGGGATATTTTTATGTTACACTATGCTCTGTTTAAGCAGGGATATTTTTTGTGTTACAATATGCTCTGTTTAAGCAGGGGTATTTTTTATGTTACACTATGCTCTGTTTTAGTAGGGATATTTTTATGTTACACTATGCTCTGTTTAAGTAGGGATATTGTTATGTTCCACTATGCTCTGTTTAAGCAGGGATATTTTTTATGTTACACTATGCTCTGTTTTAGTAGGGATATTTCTTATGTTACACTATGCTCTGTTTAAGTAGGGATATTTTTATGTTACACTATGCCCTGTTTAAGTAGGGATATTGTTATGTTCCACTATGCTCTGATTAAGTTAGGATACTTTTATATTTCATTATGCTCTTGCTTAAGTATGGATGTTTCTTTTGTTACACTATGATTTTGTTTCAGTAGAGATTTTGTTACACTATGATTTTGTTTCAGTAGAGATTTTGTTACACTATGATTTTGTTTCAGTAGAGATTTTTTATGTTACCGTATGCTCTGTGTAAATATGAATATGTTTTTCATTATACTTCGCTCTTCCTTAAGTGCGAAATTGATGTTTAGTTTGATTGACTTGTGGTATACCATTCTTTGTGCACCATTTGCAACGTCAATGCTGTTCTGCTCAAGTACTTTGGAAATGTCTTTCTACGAGGTAAATGTTAAATGCAGCCATTGTCCTTCTGCATAATCCAGCTGTGGTAAATCGCTTTGAGGACAGAACAAAATACAATTCTGTAACGAAAGAGTAAATCTCTTTTCAGCATAGAGACTTTTTCGAGTACGGCTATATTCATTGTATGCGATTATGAGAATCATTAAAATACCTGTAAGGAAGTAACAATTGTTTGGCGTACTCATATCAGTAGTTATAAGGGATCGGTGGGGGTCCTATAGGAATTAACTACTCGACTTTTAATGTGTCATCATCACGCCGCGTGTTGGGATCAAATACTATTTACTATCCAACACTCCAGAGTATACTATCAACATGCCAGTACCCAGTCATGTACTGTTCAGCAGCTCTCATGATACGGCCAACATGCCGGTGTGAAGTGACCAGTTGCCTATAATATATATAATATATATATATATATATATATATATATATATATATATATATATATATATATATATATATATATATATATATATATATATATATATATATATATATATATATATATATATTTACGAATAGCAATCGGTCATGAATGTTCACTCACTCAAACATTCCCCGATAGATTGGGAACCAAATTATAAAATTGCAAGCTAATATTAGAAGTCATGTCTTTTGCTTGGGTTCATTATTTTTCATTTTGATGGAGCATTTTCCTTAGGTATACAAATGTATGCTAGAGTTCAATAGTTCTGGCACTTTTTAAATTGTATGCATTATAATGGAGAACGACAGAGAAAGAAAGGTAAAGAACGAAAGAATTAAAAAAGGAGAAAAGGTAAAATAGGCATAACAATTTCAATATGGGTGAAATGCTGCTGATACACTGGTACTAACCGTTTAATTGTAAATCATGACATTATAAGAGGTTAAGTTCGAGAAATCAATTGACGAAATTTGTAATTCTTTATTTCAGGTAATATTAGGAGAATCAGACATGACGTACCGGCCCAGTCACTTAAAAAAACCAGCTGCATTTAGATACTATCGTCTTTTTAGTTATTGTTTCTTTGTTTCGTTGTAATGTTTGTCGTTGTTGTTGTAAGTGGTGACTTTGTCTTCTATTGTTTTGTTTTTCTTACTGTAAGAAAAAAGGTATATGCATTTTGCTCAACACGTGTTATCGTCCGTTTACAAATTTATAATCGTGTACATTTATTGCCAGTACTCGTACATATACAATGATTTGACCCCTATGCACTAATTTGTAAATTCTTCTTAAATAGCCCTATTACTTTATCACTGTTGTTACCGGTCAATATCCAGTGTTATTGACATAGCTACTTCTAAGTAGTCAACTCTTCTTCATATAGCAAACATGTGCCCGAATTCAATGAACCACTTAAGACAACGGGCAAATAAATGAAATGCCACGGAAACTTGGAACGCGTATCAGATCAGAAGTCTTATTTCCACAAGATACCAGGACAGACTTCATCCGATTCGTTGTGACATCAGTAGCTCCCCCAAAAAACATCAATAATATAATCTAAATGTTATACAATGGAACATTTTCAAGATTTAAATCGCAATGGAAAAACTATATCTATCCATCCATACACCCACCCATCCATCCGTATGTATGTATGTATGTACGTATGTACGTACGTACGTACGTACCGACCTACCTACCTACCTACCTACCTACCTACCTACCTATCTATCTATCTATCTATCTATCTATCTATCTATCTATCTATCTATCTATCTATCTATCTATCTATCTATCTATCTATCTATCTATCCATCACTGTATATGCAATATTTAAAATGGATGGCTAGCGGCCGATGGTTCTTGCTACTGCTGTGTGTGTGAAACAGACAGACAGACACACAGACAGATCTTTGATACATTTTTGTTTTGCTGTAAAAGTTTATGACACAACGATTCTAAATCGAATCAATATTGTTTATATGGGATTTCTTTTTGGATTTTCTAGACCGATGAATCCTCAATAAACTCTTTATACACATTCACTTTAAAGTTACGTGCCGTCATTTCAGGATTGTGACAGTCAGAGCGATACAATTACATTAGTCATTAGTATCGATATTATTGCATTAGTCATTAGTATCGATATTATTACATTATTCATTAGTATTCATATTATTCCATTAGTCATTAGTATCGATGTTATTACATTAGTCATTAGTATTGATATTATTACATTAGTCATTAGTATCGATATTATTACATTAGTCATTAGTATCGATATTATTGCATTAGTCATTAGTATCGATATTATTACATTATTCATTAGTATTCATATTATTGCATTAGTCATTAGTATCGATGTTATTACATTAGTCATTAGTATTGATATTATTACATTAGTCATTAGTATCGATATTATTGCATTATTCAGTAGTATTGATATTATTACATTAGTCATTAGTATCGATATTATTGCATTAGTCATTAGTATCGATATTATTACATTATTCATTAGTATTCATATTATTGCATTAGTCATTAGTATCGATGTTATTACATTAGTCATTAGTATTGATATTATTACATTAGTCATTAGTATCGATATTATTGCATTATTCAGTAGTATTGATATTATTACATTAGTCATTAGTATCGATATTACTGCATTAGTCATTAGTATCGATATTATTACATTAATCATTAGTATTCAAATTATTGCTTTAGTCATTAGTATCGAAGTTATTACATTAGTCATTAGTATTGATATTATTACATTAGGCTGAATATGTCTGACTCGTCTTTTCATAACGATATCATCTATTATTATTAATGAATTTCATACAATTTTCATATTTGCAATATTTCGTTGTGTTACGACGACTACATGACAGTCTATTCTATCTTATTTAACAAACTTTTTTGGATATTATTAGTGTGACTTAATACAAACAATTGTTGGCACATCATTACCATTTAGACGATGATAGACACATAAAAACTTCCAGCAATAGATTCTTTTTAGTATTCCACTTCAGTTTATTCAGACCTTTAATAGTTAGGACGTTTGTTATACATTATAGAGTATTTGGGATTTAATTCGTACTAACGTAGGTTATACATTTATATTTTCACTTTGTATTGTAGGGACATTAATTATTTGTTGAATTTGTTAAAAGCTTGTTGCCAAATGGCATGTAAACCGGGCCAGTATATGGCCTAGTGGACTACAGTATATGGCCTAGTGGCCTATTAATGGATCACTGATGAGCAGACTAGCTATTTCTGAGCTCCAGTAGAAACGCAATAATAAACGTATGTATTACTTCAGATTACTGAGTTATTTCATATGATTTTGTCCTGAGATGGCGAAAATCTTTACACCAAGGAAATTCTCGCATTTTTAAAGTATATGCAAAAAGTGTAGCATATAAATTTGAAAACTCCATTATAGCACTAGTAACTTAATTTACATAGAAGCATATGCCTAAACAACCACAGAAGGTATCATGTAATGAAACAACCAGCGATGGTTTTAAAATACACCATGGCACATAATGAATATACGTACACATAGCAAAGTGAAATCTGGTGATATCATCATGACGGGAATGAAAATTAATACATGATTAGGGCGATGAACATTTCCAGGGAAATGTGTTTTGTCCTTTATCACATTAGCTATTCAGTCACAAAGTTATTTCTTGTTAAAATGTTTCTTGTGCGCAGTTTTGTTTTTGTATATGATTTGTTTCCTATTAACAATTTACTCCATACCTTGCTTTTTAAAGGACATGACAGCGCATATGCATAAGTGCATTTTGAAATGACAGTCACGTTGCAAACATTCAAGGTGCTCCAGGTAGCATCTTTAAACGTGTCACTGGCAGACGTGTGAATGTCATCTTTTGGTTATAATGGAAACGAAAACTCACCTGGGTACATATAAAATAGTTTTGTTCTTTGTTTATTTGCTCGCTTAATTGCACTGAAGCCTGCAACCTAGCCTAAACCATCCAAATATCGATTATCTAACGATCAATGAGATCTGACTCCATAATATTAATCAAATGGCAATTAACTGCCTGTATAAAGCAACTGTTGATGTTGTTGTTTGGTTTAACGCCATATTTCAGCACACGATATTCTATGCATAGCGGCCAGTATTAATGGAGGAGACCCCCACCCCGAAAGAACCACCGACCCACAAGAAACTACTGGCCAGCTTTTTGACATAACCTCATTAGCCGAATCTGAGACTGGAACCCACATAGACAGAGGTAAGATGGCAGATGGCAGTGATCCGTAACGGAAAGTGCTTTAGACCACTAGGCCACTCTGGGCCCCACATAAATACATACATACATACATACATACATACATACATACATACATACATACATACATACATACATACATACATACATGCATGCATGCTCCACGCACGCACGCACGCACGCACGCACGCACACACACACACACACACACACACACACACACACACACACACACACACACACATACATACATCTTACATACATACTTATGTTCGTTCGGTTAGATAGACACATGCATATAACAGTGGAACGGTAATACTTTATTTAGGAGTTGTAATTGCGCCAATAAAAAGGTAGTTGAAGGACAAAGAAGGACGGACTTACCACGATAAATCATAAATACAAGAACTATAACAATTAATGTTATGTTAGAACTCCATATGTTGTCCACGAGCAGTTTTCAATTGTATCGATAATTTCTTGTTACTAATTAGCAGGTATGTCATTTCAATTTTTTGCAGGGGGTGCAAAACTTGAAGGGGGGGGGGGGACTTTATTCAGGCCATGCATTTACAGGCCTCTCCCCACTACGTCCCAGCTATTTAGCTGCACTTTGTTGTCTACATTAGAAACATTTTGTTTGGTACGTTGGCTCCATTTGCATGACTTTTGCCTCTTTTGTTTACATGCTATGACGAAATCATGTGTGAGTTTTAATATTTTTATGAGCCGAATTAAGGGTAAATAACAAAGACCCCGATATGCCGTCGCATAAAATGGGCTTATGTCAGAGTCTATGTTACATGTTCTACTGATTACTCATAGGATTATGCAACGTCCATGATCATCTAGTTCTTCATACTACGGACGATCTGGATCTTTGCTATTTTTGGATATAGACTATACATATTAATATATTACAAAATAACTTTAGTAATTTCACCCTTAACCACCCATCATGGTTATATACTTACTAAGCCGTCAATGACTATGTTTGTTGATAGCCTTTATTCTAATTATAGACTATACAATCTTGACTGAAGTCGCACGTGAATAACATCAAAGCTACAAATATGGCATGATAATATCGTATATAACAATCACCTAATATATCATAAAATTAAAAACTCAATTATATGATCAAAGAAAATGTGTTTGTTTTTCTTCAAAAATACGCTGTCCAGATAATTAACATGGAAATCAACAGTGATAAAGAACTACTGCTATCCCTGGTTAAAACTTGATAATGTAAAGCTGATGTGGCTCTAGCTTTCGCTGGCCTTTACCTTTCTTTTGCATTTAACGCATGGTTGGTCCTTACCAACGCAGATGATTAATAAAATAATTGTGTTTGCTGAGCCGCTTTAAGGTGTTTTGACCAGAGGGTTTAGATTAGTAAGAGCAATTCCAATCAAATGCCTTGCATACTGCTCATGACACAACGACTTTCACTGCCACTGTTTTCATACCTTGTTATTAGAATTGTAAGCAGTGTTATCTGGATCAAATTACATACATACATACATACATACATACATACATACATACATACATACATACATACATACATACATACATACATACATACATACATACATACATACATTCTTATGTTCGTTCGGTCAGTTAGACAAATGCATATTACAGTGGAACGGTAATACTTTATTTAGGTGTTGTAATTGCGCCAATAAAAAAAAAGTAGTTGAAGGACAATGAAGGACTTACTTACCACGATAAATCATAAATACAAGAACTATTACAATTAATGTTATGTTAGAACTCTATATGTTGTCCACGAGCAGTTTTCAATTGTATCGATAATTTCTTGTTACTAATTAGCAGGTACGTCATTTCAATTTTTTGCAGAGGGTGCAAAAATTGAGGGGGGGAGGGGGGCTTTATTAAGGCCATGCATTTACAGGCCTCTCCCCACTACGTCCCTGCTATTTAGCTGCATTTTGTGGTCTACATTAGAAACATTTTGTTTGGTACGTTGGCTCCATTTGCATGACTTTTGCCTCTTTTGTTTACATGCTATGATGAAATCATGTGTGAGTTTTAATATTTTTATGAGCCGAATTAAGGGTGAATAACATAGACCCGATATGCCGTCGCATAAAATGGGCTTGTGTCAGAGTCAATGTTACATGTTCTACTGATTACTCATAGGATTATGCAACGTCCATGATCATCTGGTTTTTCATACTACGGACGATCTGGATCTTTGCTATTTTTGGATATAGACTATACATATTAATATATTACAAAATAACTTTAGTAATTTCACCCTTAACCACCCATCATGGTTATATACTTACTAAGCCGTCAATGACTATGTTTATTGATAGCCTTTATTCAAATTATAGACTATACAATCTTGACTGAAGTCGCACGTGAATAACATCAAAGCTACAAATATGGCATGATAATATCGTATATAACAATCACCTAATATATCATAAAATTAAAAACTCAATTATGTGATCAAAGAAAATGTGTTTTTTTTTTCAAAAATACGCTGTTCAGATAATTAACATGGAAATCAACAGTGATAAAGAACTACTGCTATCCCTGGTTAAAACTTGATAATGTAAAACTGATGTGGCTCTAGCTTTCGCTGGCCTTTACCTTTCTTTTGCATTTAACGCATGGTTGGTCTTTACGAACGCAGATGATTAATTAAATAATTGTGTTTGGCTGAGCCGCTTTAAGGTGTTTTGACCAGAGGGTTTAGATTAGTAAGAGCAATTCCAATCAAATGCCTTGCATACTGCTCATGACACAACGACCTTCACTGCCACTGTTTTCATACCTTGTTATCAGAATTGTAAGCAGTGTTACCTGGATCAAATTACACACACACACACACACACACACACACACACACACACATACATACATACATACATACATACATACATACATACATACATACATACGTACGTACGTACATAAATACATACATACATACATACATACATACATACATACATACATACATACATACATACATACATACATACATACATACATACATACATACATACATACATACAAATGTCTCGAGGGATGAATAATAATATTGTTTTTTTTGCTTGTAAAACTTTCATCTAAATAAAATAAACTTTATTTCAATAACATAGATTTTTAAGTTTATTGTCTTTCTTTGAGAGTTTTATCGGTGAAACAATTTGTCAATTAATTCTTTCATGCATTTAAAGGAGTATAATAAAGAAAAGCTCGAGATGTATCAATAAATAATGATATTGAAAATGTACTAGTCTGCACACATCGTATAACCTATCATGACTTGCAGTTAATGGAAGTCATTAGAACGTTAATGTGTTTAACAGTCACTACGGTAGACTCTGGAAGTAATTTAATTTAAAAAAAATAAATTCACAAGTTTACTGATAGTGCACCAATAAAATGTAGACTATTATAAATACCTGCCACATGTTTTTTCCGCTGGAATGCATACAAGTGACTGGTGGTGTGTAGAAATATTTCAATTTTCCTTTGTTATAAATGTAATATTTACGTGGGTGTTGGTTGGTATGTTATCATTAATCTGAATGGATTTGGTAGCCATGACACTGCAATCGGTTTATTTTACCTTGGGTTTTACTTGAATAATGTCTTTATTTCCATTGTGAATGTTTTATGAACCGAGAGTCCTTTATCAAATGATCTCGAAGTACGTAAAAATACATAAAGGCGTCACGTGCAATCGCTTTTACTCCGCATTGTGAATCCCCGTCTGTGGTAATTTTCACTGATCGCTTTATAATTAATATATGTAGATATTGTGATACAAAACGACGATTTGACCTGAGTGATTCTTTCCACAGATAGTTATTTACAAGCATCTACTTCTCTTGGGGTCTAAGTAGTTAGAATATCCGCGTCGATTGCGGGAGTTTATGGGTTCGAACCCCGACTGAGTCATACCAAAGAATTCTGTAAATGATACTAGCAGCTGCCTCGCTACGGGCTCATCATTAAGAGGTTAGTGATATGACTGGTCGGTCTGGTGTCAGAATAATGTGACTGGGTGGGACATGATGCTACATGCCACATCATGATGGGGGGCCCCGAGTGGCCGAGTGGTCTAAAGCGCTTTCCATTACGGATCACTGCCATCTCACCTCTGTCTGCGTGGGTTCGTGTCTAAGATTCTGCTAATGTAGTTATGTGAGAAAGCTTGCCAGTAGCTTTCCGTGGTTCGGTGGTTCTTTCCGGGGGTTTTCCCATGCTCTTCCTCCACCAATAATACTGGCCGTCATGTATAGCCTATCGTGTGATGAAAAATGGCGTTAAACCCTACAACAACAACAACAACAACAACATTATCATCATCATCATCATTCAGTGCTAGACATCACTGTAAACTGTCACACTGCAGACTCTGTAGCGATATGACTAAAATTGTTTAAGTTACGTTAAGGTACGTTAATATCCCAACACACACACATACATACATACATACATACATACATACATACATACATACATACATACATACATACATACATACATACATACATATATATATATATATATATATATATATATATATATATATATATATATATTTACAAGCATCATCTGAAAAAATAGATTGTAATAATGATATCAATATGAAAATTAACTTTGAATATTAAATACACTCCCTGCTACTAATACATCCAGGTGTTAAATCATAGTGATTTATTGTATTTGTTAAGTTGTCAATCGATCATTGTTCGTTGCGAATTTTTCATTTATCAGGAGTGTTTTCTAATACATCTGGGTCAAGTGTTTAGGTTTATTAGAGAACAATCTTTATAAAATAATTTTACTTGCTGACAGTAGTATTGGTTTACTTAGAAGCGTTGTTCGTTGGTAAATGATGTATAAATTTTAGTTTTAAAAAATCTTTAATATTTTTACCGCGAGTTGTTTCTAATAGGCTCTCTTAGGTTATCATAGTTATCACCCATCCCACGATAATTTTGAGAACGAACATTAGGCACCGATTAGTCTGCTGTACTGAACGTGCAACATTGTTTCGAAAGCTCTAATCAGTGCCCACAGTTCCAGATATATAATCTAAAAAAATAACATACAAATTTATAAATGTTTCTTACATAATTTTATCTTGACGTATAAAGTCGGAACATGCATTGCCAATTCATTAGAGTTATGTAATGCGCTTACAAATCGAATTGCATATGTCCGAGTACTATTGCATATGATGCACAGTTACTTCACAAGATTTGCGATAAACGTTTTTGTTTTCGTCTCTCCTGCCACCCCACCCCATATCCAAAATCGGCAGTAAGTTAATATTATATCCTAGCATTGTTGTTTGGCTTCAAGACTATCATGAAGATTTTTCAATAAATAGTGTAAATATACAATAAATTCAAATGAAAAAGAATAGTAAATTGCCGTAGCATTAGACAGACTTACTGGTGAAATACTAAATGTCTCACCCGGACAGTGGAGGTGTATTAGACATTTTGCTCTAGCAGCCGAGATAACCGAAATGACGTCGAGTTAAGATTAGTGAAGTGTTAAGCATATCTGATTTACTATTTACTTGTGTATTTTCGTCAGTGTTTAATTTCTTTTCTTTTTTCATTATTTGATATGTAATGTAAATTTATTCATTAGAGATGATATTTCTTTCCTCCAAAGCATCGATTATCATGAATTATTCTTTGGTGAACACGAAACGCTGATATAGATCCTGACCTTATTCAGTTTTAGTCGCGACCACGTAAACAGGTTTTTTTTAATTTAAACAATTGTTTTTGTCATGGTCAAGATGGGACTAGTGAATAAAGAAGTAAACACGTTTTTATTCTTAAAGTAAAATGTATGGCTCTTCTCAGGTTAGCGTTAGGAGTATGTGATATAAACACAATCTGGTGACTGCTCCCATCTCTTTTGTATCGATTTTGCAATTTGGGGATTTTTTTCTAATTTGTGTTACCTTTTATTTTAGTTCATTTAGATTTAAAGATTAATTCGTCTCTTTGAAAATGTTTTATGTGCTCCTAACAAATTCTTGCATAAAGACAGTTTTATCAAAATTATATTCGGATTTCCAACACCGCAGTATTAAATCATGCGATTATACAAGGAACACAGTACAGACTACATCATTAGTCATCGTCTTCCATCATGGATTTTCCAACCGGACACGAACTTGAAACTATCCGAGCTTTTCAGTAATATGACGTTTGTAATTTAATTCGTGGATTATTCTTGGATTACTTTTGGATTTGATTTAAAAACCGTAAGTTCATTTTTTATTACAATCTTTTAACAAGGAAATAAATTACTTGTTTATTTTCTTTACAAAGCTTGATTGTTTTCACTTTTACTGTGTTACTGTTTATTAGATCATAAACACTTTACAGCAGACGTAAGTTTTTACATATGTATTTTTCAAAAATACAATTAGTCTTGCTATATACTGATCAGTTTTAATTCTCGTCCGCCTCGTGTTTAAGATGGTAAATTTTGAACTGATAGTTGGTACTTCGGTCAATATTGGATTCAAGATTTGGTACAGATTGTCAGACTTCGTGTGTGATTGTTATATAATTGTTTTATTGGGATTTTTGGGGTTCTGTTCATTATTGTATTGGCGAGGTTGCCTGTTCTTAATTTGTATTGTGGAGGCACTGGTTTAAATGGAAAAGGCATTGACGTGATTGAAACATCCCTCCAATTTGGCAATAGAACTGAAACAAAATATCAAGTTAAAGAAACATTTGAATGAGCATATCCATATTTGTTTGTTTATATGAAAATAAAACATTAAAACAAAGCCATTTTATCAACGACAAATCGATTTGATGATAATAGAAATAATCTTCTCTAAAGCAGATTGAAAATAATCATGAACATATATTAAAGGCTGAAAACTGTGTAGAGTCGAAAATTACTTCCCTTCATCAATGACAACGTCGTTTTGCTATCGATGCACACTAGATTTATAAGATGAAGACAAGATATATCTATACAACCATCTTTCTAGTATATCATCATTTGGCCAGTGCTCACGATGACAACGTATTTTTGCTATCGATGCACACTAGATTTATAAGATGAAGACAAGATATATCTATACAACCATCTTTCTAGTATATCATCATTAGGCCAGTACTCACGATCAAAACAAATTTTCAAATATGCTAAGTAAATGCTCAGCTGCGTTTATGAAGGGAATGCAGACAATATTGTCCACACCGCCATGGAGTCTGATCCTTGTAGTCTCGCATTATTGAATTGAGTCGATGCAGCATTTCTCACAAGGTCAATTATGTCGTCTTACAGAAGAGGTAATCCATTGGAATCAAACTAATCTATACTATGAATATTAATAAAGTAGACGGTTAACTTTTCGGTCCAGGGTTGACGGTTTGCATTGAGGAAGTTCATCATAAGCACACGCCATATGATTCTAAAAAACTTTGTACGCTAAAGATGACTTGGAAAACCTGGTAAAATGGTCATAGTCAGCAGCTTTGGAAGTTTAATACAGGGTATGAAAGATCTAGAGATAAAAAGCCCAAACTGTAATACCTATAAAACGCTTGACTCAATGAATGCCAGAAATAGAGCACAGAAGGAAACAATTCGTAGAAAACACGGAAACCTAACGGCCACATGCAAGTACCCAGACGTCTTAAAACAGCACGTATACCTCCTTAGAGAATTGTAAAGCTAATACAAGAAGAGACCTCGGAAGATCCGAGAAGAGACATCTGAAGCTCCAAGAAGAGACATCTGAAGATACAAGAAGAGGCATCTGAAGAGGCAAAATCCTATGTGAATTGCAACAGTTGTACCATGACAAAACGCAGATTAGGATTGGCTGGGTAGAGGTGCGGCTCCAGGATCACCACATGAAGAAGTTTGAGGAGAAGAAGAACAGGGAGTGGCGTGCTACTGTTACCTCTGGTCAACAACTCCAACGGCCCGTTTGACAGTGGCTCCCATGTCAATAGAAGTGTTATATTAATCTTAATTTCGCATACAATTGTTTTATGCATATATTGTGTATGTATGTAAGTAGTAATATGTGGCGATATGGGGACAATGGAAAATCCAGTCAAAAACAGCTTGGGGCACTATGGGGACAAGATTTATGGGGACAATGGAAAAAAATCCAGTCAAAAACAGCTTGGGGCGATATGGGGACAAAAGGTCGTGGGGCACTATAGGGACAAGGGAAATTTAACATGGTGGGCCTGTATAGGGACAAGGGAAATTTAACATGGTGGGCCTGTATAGGGACAAGGGAAATTTAACATGGTGGGACTGTAAAGGGACAAGGGATTATTGAACATGGGAAATATGATTTGTATTTGTATAGGGGATTGTTTAGTGACAATGGAAAAATGGTGGCAAAGAAAGCTAATATCTTTTCGAGACCTATGAGTGGCCCTCAAAAGGGCCGTTATGTGTAATGTCAACAGTATCTTGTTAACACAGAGGACATCTCACAGATATTCTTCTCTTCCTTAAACTTCTCCTCACTGTTGGACCATAGAAGAGAACTCTCTTTAAACAACCTTGTCTTTGCACATATATCCTTCTCTTCCAAAAGGCTGTATCCGTCATATGAATGACACTCCATGATGATCTGACATACATCGGTAGATCAGTCCGAAATAGCATGGTAGAAACAAGGGTAGAAGATTATACGTTAGTCCACATCTTGTGATGAGAAACAGGTGAACGGATTGAGTGTATCCACCAATCCAAACGTGCGTTACAAAAGTCAGTCACAGTCATCCAATCGGAAGAGAGCGGTCTGTGACGTCACCTTACCTATATCTGTGTTCAGTCAATCGATGCGACAGAGTTGTCTATGATGTCGGACACTAAGAAGACGATGAATTGGAGTGAGCCAGGAGTAGAGACAGCAAGTCATGGGTCAGAAGTGACTACTAAAGCCATGACAAATCTACATCCAGAAGAAGTTGATTCTAACTGGGATATTATGGATTTTTTAACATCACAAGAATTTATTCCGGAACCTTCGTTGCCTTCTGCTTCTTCTTATGTACACGTCAATGATTTTAAGCAAAGACAAAAAGAAGAATTGGAGCGATTTTTACAACAACAGAAAGTAGAAGAACAAGCATTTCTTATTCAATAGCGGGAAGAAGAAGAAGCAAGAAGGAAATATCAGGAAGAAACAGTAGCAGCAACAGAGAAGAAAGAAGACCATGGACAGAAAGAGAATAGTGAAAATCAAACGGTCACGACGGTACGTTTAGATATTTTAGCAGAGTTAAGGAGTCTGAAACAAATGTATCAGACTTCTTTATCACGACCGAAGAGAAAAAGACCTTCTCGAGCTAAACAACCCAATCTCACTGTGACTACGTCTGCCATACCACCGTTAGTGATTTCTATCAAATCATTGACAGGAACCACCAGTCCAGAAGTAGGCCTTGGCCGTGGCAAAGGCTTAAGACAGCTAAAGATGGTTACGTCCCGTTTCTGAGTTTGTTTTGTTTTAACCAACGGTCCTTTTTAGGGCCACTCCAATTATTTCGAAAAGAAATACTATTTCAATTGCCTAATTCAATGAAAACTCAAAAGTCCTTTTTTAAAACCCATGATGTACGTGTGAGTGAATGAAAGTGTGAGTGTAGGTTCTTATTCTATAAAATCAAAACCAAGAGACACTTACGTTTTTTCTCTCTGGTGTATTCTGGTACAAACGTTACACTTCAATATCACAACATAACATAACATAACACAATACCACTTTAAAAAAGTTCATAGGTTTCTTCTGTTTCACTCTTTCTGTTTTTTCATTTTCTTTACTGTCACAGCTTTTTCTTTTTCTTCTTCCTCTTCACTTTCTTTTCGTTTTCTTTTCTTGTCTTTGTGAACGTGTCGGGGTTCTTCCTTGGGGGAGGGTATCTCTTCCTCCTCCTCCTGTTCAGAATTCCTTTCTTCCTTCTGTTCCTGTTGTTTCTTAGGGCAGTTTGGAGACCAATGTCCTTTCTCTTTAAAATAATAACAGGTATCTTGACTTTTGTCTCTATTGGTACCTTTTTTGTTTTTGTCACGATCTGAACATTCTGTAGCCCAGTGTCCTTTCTTCTTACAGATATAGCAAGTATCTTGACTTTTATCTCGAAAGGAGGGAGAGTAATCCGTTGGGTTGTCTGAAGAAAACTTTCGTATGACCCAACGTAAAGCTCTGATGAGAATTTCAACTTGTGTAGGTTCTTCCATCGTTCTCATCGTTCTGGTCAATGTGAGAATAAAATGAATACTGAACTGTTAGACACTGACCCTTTATATATGCACAGATCGGACATGAATATATAGGGGTTATGGTCTTTAAAAGGCAGTCATTTGACTTTTGCAGACAAGATGAAAAGAGCGCATGATGTTGTGGAGAAAGGAGAAGACAGTAAGAGACAGAAACGTAATGTATCGCCTAGTACAGTAGCTAAAGTCTTGGCTCAAATTCATGCCAGTGATTTTGAAGATGACATGAGTGAGTCCGAATCCACACCCAGACAATCGACGTCCAAGCAAAGTGCACCACCCTTAGTAAAGCCTGGAAATTACTATCACATTCGAGAGACGGAAAAGCGTTCCTCTCGAAAATTTAGAACAACGGCTTACACGTATGCTGTAAAGTTTAAAGATTTCAAGTCCAAGGTACCTTTGGAGAATACAGAAGGGTTCATTACCGAGGTGTGGGATTCAGTGTTAACTGCACTGAAACAGCAATGTCAAGCCAAAGAAGACGATCGCTTGAGACTTTCCATTCATCACGATAATTTGAAGTCTCCCGTTTGGATCGAGTTTACTAACCCATCACAATTAACACCTTTCAAAGTCATCGACAAAATTCAACATGTGCAACAATCCAACGACAAGTTTCACATCACCGATGGAAAAGCCACATTGTTCATGACTCACGTGTCTCTTCCTCAGGGGACCGGATGACGCAAAAAAGTGTTATTGGTGGACAGCCTTCGCAACATTAAGCGAAGCCTAGTCCAAATTAACAATCATCAAGACCAGATGTGTTTAGCCCGTGCCATCGTCGTGGGACAAATGTATGCCAACAAGAACGAGACGATAGAATGGAAAAGAGCCTGGACAACTATTCGAAAATTGGGCCGAGCCAAACAAAGAAGTGAAGCAGAACTCCTGTTACAGCAAGCGGAGATATCCAAAGACACCCCGTGCGGTATTCCAAAAATGCAAAAATTGCAAGGTGACTTGGCTCCACATTACACCTTGAAAGTACACCCTCAAGAAGTGCTTGGACCTCTTTTGTTTCGAGGCCACGATTTCAAAAACGGAAAATACATTCACGTCTATCATCACGATGGTCATTTTGATAACATTATCAGTATCACTGGATTTCTGGGATACAGTTACTACTGTGAAAAATGTGACTATGGTTATAACAATCGAGAACAACACAAGCATTGTGGATCGAAATGTGAGGGATGTTTGGCCTCTCAACCTTGTCTGGACAAAGGACAAGTACGAGTGCATTGCCCTGTTTTTCAGCGCACTTTTGTCAGTCTTACCTGTTACCAACAACATTTGAAGATGCAAGGTTCACAGCAGAAAATTACTTGTCAGCTTCTGAGATTGTGCCCTACTTGTGGACAAGGCATACGTACCAGTAATGCCAAGTTTAACATTTGTCGAGGGAAGAAACGATGTCACATTTGTCACCAAATCGTGGACATGGAGCACGAATGCTTCATTCAAAAATATCAACCCCGACCAGAAGATACCCAGAAGAAAGGGAATTTTATCTTTTTTGATTTCGAATGCATGCAAGAGACTGGTATTTACATTCCTAATTTCTGCGTGGCTCACCATGCGTGCGAGATGTGCATCCAAGAACCTATCTTTAGTCATTGCCCTCACTGCAGCAAGATTCCTGGAGGACGTGAAAAAATCTTTCGAGGGTCAAACACGCTAGCCGATTTTGCCCAATGGATCCTAAACCCCATCGACGAAACGTGGAGTCTAGAAGACATTGAACGTTACGGAGATTGTCATCACCATGCCACGGTCATGGCTCACAATTTCTCGGGATACGATGGGCAATTTCTGCTCAGATACTATGCGGAACAAAGTACCGAACGGCCTCAAGTGACTTTGAACGAAGCCAAAATCATATCTATGCAAGTAGGACAAGTACAGTTTAAAGATTCGATGTGTTACTTGACCATGCCTTTGAGTCGCATGCCTAAAACGTTTGGAATGACAGAAATGGCCAAAGGTTGTTTTCCACACTTTTTCAATACTGAAGCCAATCAACATGTTATTCTACCCCATTTGCCCGAGGCTGACGACTACGACCCTGACAACATGCACACCGAACAACGAGAAGTTTTCCATGCTTGGTACCAGACTCACGCCTCGGGCCCCTTTGACTTTCAAGAAGAAATGTTAAAGTACTGTCGATCTGACGTGGACATTTTACGACGTTGCTGTGGAAAATTTCGAGAATTGTTCATGGAGTACGGAGGGATCGATCCTTTGAAAGAAGCTTGTACCATCGCCAAAGCATGTTCCTTAGTCTACCGAAAACGCTTTATGCCTGAAAATACTCTAGCTGTCATCAGTCCTCAAACGACAAATTTTTTCAAACGTCAATACTCGGTCAAAGCCCTACGTTGGCTCCATTACTTGTGCGACAAGGAAGACAAATGGATCTAACACGCTCGCAACGGAGGAGGCGAAAAGACCATCGAAACGTATTCGGTGGATGGCTGGGACTTAGAAAACCCTCAGATCGTGTACGAGTTTAACAGATGCTTATTTCACGGATGTCCCATGTGCTACCCTCAACGTGACACCAAGAATCAGTTTTTACAACGGACTATGGAAGACGTGTACCAGACCACGTGTCAGCGACGTTTGAAGTTAGAACAGCAAGGATACCAGGTATTGGAAATGTGGGAACACGAGTACGATCAGCGTTTTAAAACCGATCCCGAGTTTAAACGCATCGTAGAAAGTTACAAGTTGGTGGACCCCCTGAACCCCCGGGATAGTTTGTACGGAGGACGAACGAATGCCACCTGTTTGCTGTACAAAGCGGACGAAGAGAAAGGAGAAGAAATCAAATACTTGGACGTGTGTTCGCTGTATCCTTACGTCTGCAAATATTGTCACTTTCCCGTAGGGCACCCAGAATTGATGACAGAACACATTGACTTGGACCACATACGTCAGTACGAAGGACTGATCAAGTGCAAAGTCTTGCCTCCCACAGACTTGTACCATCCAGTTTTACCTCACCATTGCCAAGGAAAACTGATGTTTCCTTTGTGTCGCACATGTGACAAAATGTGCAACCAAGACCAACCTTGTCAGCACAGCCAGGAAGAACGCGCCTTGACAGGAACGTGGGTTAGCGTGGAATTGTTTAAAGCTCTGGACCTGGTATACCGACTGTTAAAAGTGTACGAAAGACACTTTTCCAAGACACAACAATACCGCAAGGGCGACGAGACACAGAAAGGTATTTTTGCAGACTACGTGGATGCCTTTTTTAAACTTAAACAATAAGCTAGTGACTATCCGTCCTGGTGTCACACTCCCGAAGACCAAAAGATTTTCAAAGAAAAATATTGGGAGCAGGAAGGCATCACTTTAGGCCACATCGAGAAAAACGAAGGAAGGCGATCGTTTGCCAAAGTGATGCTCAATTGCTTGTGGGGTAAAATGGCACAACGGCCGTCTTTACCCAAGACAGAGTATTTGTCGGAACCTTCTCGCTACTTCCAGATGATTCACGACCAAACCAAAGTCATCAAACACGTGGACGTCATTCGTGAGGACTTGATCTTACTCAATTACGAAGAAGAACTAGACTTTGTAGAAGCCGACAAATTTGGAAATATCATCATTGCGGCTTACGTGACAGCCCACGCTCGCTTAAAATTGTACGAAGTGTTAGAACTGTTAGGAGATCGTGTGTTGTATTTTGACACGGACAGTTGCATCTACATTCACCGTCCAAACCAGTATAACCCTGTCATCGATGGAGACCGTTTAGGAGCCTGGACAGACGAACATCCCAACGACAAGATTATATGTTTTGCAAGTGGCGGTCCTAAAAATTACGGCTACGAATACCGAGACCCCCAAGGAGAAATGCACACCGAATGTAAAGTGAAAGGATTGACTCTCAATTTTCGCACCAGTCGAGTGGTGAACTTTGACGTGCTACAAGAAGCCTTACAGTCGGGACAAGATGAAACGTTTAAAGTGACTACCCACGAACCGCACAAGATCGTCCGTTTACCCACACACCAAATCGTTAGCTGACCTTTGGAAAAAGTCTATCAAATCGTGTACCTAAAAAGAGTACGACTTCCCAATCACTTCACTCTACCGTACGGTCACGTCGAAATTTATCAGCATATAAAAAGGGACATCGTCCAAGACCAATAGTTCATTTGTCACTACAACGACCAAGCGAAAAAAGATGAATCCATTTAAACAGGCATCATTCAAGTTTGGGGATTGTAAAACAAATGTACCTTCCCCGAGTGTGTAAAGTACTGGATGGATAAGACCCATGCATTGCAACGGAAGTTGTCCGGAAGGAAACTGTAAGTGTCCTTGCGGTTTACATTGTTATTGCGTTACAGAGTGCGATGCTATACCTTACGATTGCAGTGATGACAGACGCTGTGACCTCAGCGATTCAGCAGGATATCGTGGGAACTTTGCTATGACTACTACCCCTATATCTACCATCTGGAAAGTGATGCTGTACGTGTCAAACCTGAGGGATGCGAAAGCGGTGCCACACGTTATCGTGGACTTCTAGGAATTTCACCGTACCTGCATCGAACAGAAGTGAGGAGAGTCGAATATTCGTTCCCTACGAGTTTGCCTGAATACTGTTACTTTAAAATCGATTCCAAACCTTCAAAGATAAATGGCCAAAATATCTGCCTCGACCAACTCCTGAAAAATTAGCCAGAGCCGGATTTTTCTACTTGGGCGAATGGGATAAAGTCAAGTGCTTCAGTTGTGGTGTATCCATTTACGTGTGGGAACAGAAAGATTCCGCTTACCTGGAACATGCTCGATGGTCTCCGAATTGTCAATACCTACCTTTAGTAGGACCTAGTGATTGGAAGTGACACTACTGCTCCATGTCGTGTGATAAACCTAGACCAGTATATAAGCCCTCTCTAAAACATAATATTCAAGGATTACCACACGAATTGCAAGAGAAGATCTACAAGGACGTTTGGCAGGGTCTTGCTAAAGAAAAATCTCAATGGGTGACTGTAGAACTTTTGTGTCGTGAAATTCACAAGAGGAAAGTGACAAAAATTAACCAACGTGTCAGATTTCTCTGGATCAAGGGTATTTGTTTGCTCTGTTTCTAATTTAGTACGTTTACATCTGAAGATTTTTTGATCCTTCTTGGCCGTTACCATGAATTGCAGTGGGACGAAATTACACGTTATATTAATCACTTTCGCTTTTGGAGCAGATTTGATTCTGTGCAGAATATACACTGATGGTGTTCGACAAAAAAAGAAGTATAAAAGAGAACGACCATGCCACAACCTTTATCACTTGTGATCAAACAGATTCCGTGGAAGGATATCAATGAGAATATTCACAAGGTAAAGGATTACGAACACTTATTACAAGAACTGTGCCCCATGAATTGGGGTCGACGTGTAGTATGTGTTTTAGTGACTTGTTTTCTGGGATTTCGTTTACCTGTTGATTCCTTGTGGAATCTTTACGAACGCTACCTACCAAAAAAGACAGCATGTTGACTCCTTTAAATGTCCACGAGAGACTCATTCTGTTAAAAGCCTTACGCTTTCATCTGGATACGTCTCGACCTCTACAGGAAAAACAGATTCGTCAACTTTTACGTACGGAAGTGGTGTACGAAGATGTGTGTGTGTAGCTTGTGACTCACACCCTCATTGGACAGATGTACGTCACTGGAAAAGTTGGGATTTTGAGGCTTGGACAAACGAAGCATCCCATTATGCCCAAGCGTTGTGTTCGTAAAATTCATCGTCGAGCGAAAAAGTCACTTTTAAACCTGTGTTAGTGACAGTACCAGAAGAAGAAAAAGAATCTGTCACCGAGGACAATCCCTCTGTTCAAGACAGAACTGTCATGGACATTCCCCCACAAAGACCCTTTCGAGAGGAAACATATGTGACTGTACCTCATGTAGAGGAGACAATAAGAACATTACACACTACCTCTAGGACACCTTTGTTACCCAAAAAATGTTGTACAGTGACTTGTTTATATGCCACTATGATCGTTTCCCTATGTATTTTATTCCTGTATTTATCCATTTGGCTTTTATGTATTTTTGTCTTTCGTGTTGTTCGAATTTAAACATGCATTGAAATAAACGTGTCTTGAAAAAGTATAAAAACCTCTTGTCTTGTGTGTTTTTGTGTCAATAGTGTCATACCCTACACGACTATGGCTAACTCTGCTATTTCTACTACTCCTTCCTCCTCCACATTCAAAGTCATTGACGAACACTTAGATCATGCTAGTTGGGAAGCCTTGTATCTTCGTCATCCTTTTAACATGTTAATTGCTGGACCGAGCGGTTCAGGCAAAACCCAATTTTTCAAACGTGTTTTTGAACATAAACATCATTTGATCGATCGTCCACCTCAACGCATCGTGTGGTGTTACAAGGAGTGGCAATCGGCATACAGTCTCTTGCAAGAAAGTCAAGGTGATTCCATTGTGTTTGTGGAAGGTATTTCTAGAGAAGACGAGGGGATCGTGTCTGACCCTAGTCAAACTCATTGGGTCATTTTTGACGACATGTTAGGAGAAGACGAAGAAGAAATTAAACTGTGGTTTACGTGTAAAGGGCATCATCGTAATGCCAGTGTCATTTACATTACACAAAATTTATTTCAACAAAGTAAAGCCCATCGTACCATTAGTCTCAATGTTCATTACGTGGTCTTGTTTAAAAGTCCTCGAGATAAATCACAAGTGCAAGTCTTAGCCAAACAGTTAGGAACACCTTGGCTGACTCATGCGTACGATAATGCCACTCAAACGCCACACGCCTATTTACTCGTGGATTTAAAACCCACCACCCCTGATTATTTGCGATTTCGTACCGATTTGTTTCACGACTGGTGTCAAGATGGAGGCCCTGTCGTGTACACGTCCTCGTCGTCGACATAACCAAATGAAGCACTAAAAAATCTATAAAAACCTTGGGTCACTTTGACCTTGTCTCATACATCGTCAACATGACGTCCCTTCAGTCTCATCTTCCAATCAAATTGATTCGTGCCTTGTACGGTATCAGTCGCGAAAAAAATCCACAAATACGTGCTCACGTCTTAGAAGCCAGTCTCAAAGAAGTCTTACGATGGTTTACGGTGACAGCACGTCAAATACTGCAAGGTATCATTCACATTCCACATCAAACCAAACTTTTTTTTGACAGAAACAAAACAGCCTTGACGCAACTGGCCGATCCTCGCATCGACACTCAAATTAAAAAGCAAATCATATTGAAACATGGAGGTAGTGGTTCTCTAGGAGGTGTCATCATTCGTTCCCTTTTAAAATGGGATACCAATGCTTCCAATGTTCACCCCAAGAAAAAAAAAGCCAAACGAACTCCTAAGAAAAAGGGTGCCAAGACCAAAACACAGAAAAAGAAAGGTCCACAGAAAAAAGCGGTCACCCACAAAAAAGGCACTTCGGCCAGGACACAACCTTATCTTCGTCAGCCACGACCTGCAAGAGAAGATCTACAAGAACGTTTGGCAGGGACTACGTTTCCAGTAGCCTCAGGTACTTCTACTTCTCCGTTGCGGGTGATGCCAGCCAAATCCAATTTGACACCCGTTTTTCCTAATTTGATGAAACATTGAAAATCTGCGTCTCCCAAAACGTCTCCTCCACCGGTGACACCCTCGTCCACATTAGCGGCAGTAGCAGCTGCTCACAAAGTACCTGCTCCTAAAGTCAAAGTCCAAGAAAGATCTGGCATGTTAAAGAGTTTACTGGATTTGTCCAATCAAGAACTGTCCTGATTGAGTCCATTGCGAACCCCTTCACGACGTGTGTTACCTGTCAGGAAGTTGATACGACGCAAAGATAATCAGTAGCGTCGCATTCCAGTATAAAATATGACTTGAGACAACAACGGGAATCAGTATTTTCTGTGCCACTGCTGAACACTCAAGGATGACTCCTCAAAAACGTATACACCACATCCCTAGTCGTTCTACTGTCCAAAAAGGAAAAGGAAAAAGACAATCTCGTTATCCTACAAAAGGCTTAAAAACCAAACATCGACGTCCTCCCCTCAAAAGACGTAGTCTTTTAAAGAAAAAGAAGAAACACCAAAAAGGAGGCAATTTTGGGAAACACATCGTCACCTTTTTGACGAAGCGCTAGTAGATAAAAGAGGGTGTGTACCAAGTCATTGACGTTAGTGGTATTGTGGAACGAACAAGTAAAGATGTCACCTCGCAGAAAACATTCTTATTTATTCCACAAAGGAAAGAAAAGGAAAGGACTACGTCCTCGTTTAGCCAAACATCCACACGTTCTTCGTCAAAGGGCACGAAAGAAAATACCCGTCCGTCAAAAGAAAAAGATGTTGGTGCAACGCGGAGGACTTGTTTTTATTCCTTATCATAAATTGTTTCCACAATTAAATCAATACATAGACCAACTTGTAAAAAAAGATAAAACGGTGCGTGTTCCAAGTCATTGACGCCAGTGGTATTGTAGAACGAACAAGCAAAGATGGCACCTCGCAGAAAACATTCTTATTCACTCCCCAAGGGAAAGAAAAGGAAAGGACTACCTCCTCGTCTAGTCAAACATTGAGACATGTTGTCTGTCCTGTCCAAAGCCTCTCCACCCATGCGAAAACAAATCATCAAAACAGCATCCAAGGATGTCATCGATATCGTGTGCGAATGTTGTTTGAATGTCTTGAAAGGCACGATACCTTTGTCTCCACACCAGAAAAAATGCTAAGCCAAACATCGACACGTTCTTCGTCAAATTGTCCAAAAGAAAATACATGTCCGTCAAAAGAAAAAGATGTTGGTGCAACGCGGAGGATTTTTACCCTTTCGTCTTCCTGTGTTGGGAGGATTAGCGAAATCCGGCATCCAATCCAGCATATTACCAGGTTTTTTACAAGGGATGACCCAAGGGATGCTTCAAGGGATGTCCCCAAGGTATGGGTAGCAATATGTATGATCCTTCCAGAAGATAAAAGGGACTCATGGAACACCACAAACTCAGACGTAACCTTTGGAAGCCCATGGAAGAACGAAAACTGCCTTTAGTTCCTTACAAACGATGGATGGAATACCATCGTTGGCAAGAACAACGTACCCCCCATTTACCACCCAATCCTGATTTGAACGAGATGTCACAATTACAACACGAATTGAAATCCTTGATGCATCGCTACGATTTGTCCGAAACCGAAAAATCGCAAAAGTACGGTCAACTTTTGCAACGACTACAACTCTTTCATCGAAAAGCTGTGGAACAAACAGCTCTACCTACTCTGTCCGATTTGAAGGCTCTAATGAATAATCCGTCGCCCTTACTATTGACAGCGGCCAAAACAGACGTCACCCCACCATTACCCAAGGAAGAAGAAGAACCCCATGATCTCTTTCAAACACCCACTGCCACTCCCATTCCGAGTAAGATTGCCGCTTCCTTGTTGACCCCTTCCCCCACTCCCCAACGAGAAGAACTCAAAACTTGGGTTAAAAAGATGATGGCTACTCCTTCTTCAACAGAAGTGAAAAAGAAAGAAAGGAAACTAGAAGTGAAAAAAGAAAAGAAGACCAAAGCTATCTCATTACCTCCGCAACCACCACCACTACCATCACCAGTACCCTCGAAGTCAACTCCTGTGGCACATCGGACACGTAAAACCGTTTCCAAACAACCCCCATTTCGTCCCATCCAAAGCAATATCCTCGAAGAGTGGGTCACTTATTAACAAAACCATGGAGAAGGTGTTAGCCAGCATTTACTACGATCCAGCTCACCCTGCAGGTTAAGGAGGCATTCAGAAATTGTATCGTGCTGCAAATACTGGCTTGAAAAAACTCCGTTTACCTGCAGTACAACGATGGTTACAAGAACAAGCAACGTACACTTTATACAAACCCATTCGACGAAAATTTCACGGAAGTCGCACTCAAGTGGAAGGCATCGATCATCAATGGCAAGCCGATTTAGCCGATGTCTATCATTTAGCCACCTACAATCGCGGCTACAAATATTTGTTTTGTGTCATCGACGTCTTTTCTAAATTTGCCTGGGTCGTACCATTGACATCCAAATCGAGCGGAGAGTTAGTACGAGCTTTGCAACTGGTGTTGAAACAAAGTGGTCGTCACCCTCTTCGATGGCAAACCGACAAAGGCACCGAATTTCTGAACCAAGCTTTCCAACGAGAATTAAAGAAACGTGATATTCATTTTTTCACCACCGAAAATCCTGAAACCAAAGCCAGCATCGTGGAACGTTTTCAACGTACCTTGAAAGAACGCATGTGGAAATATTTTACGCATCAACACACTCTCAAATACATCGACGTCTTACCGCACTTAGTCCAAGCCTACAATCAATCTTACCATAGAAGCATTGGACGTGCCCCACAAGATGTGACACCCGACAACGAAGTGACTGTTTTTGAGCGTCTGTTTGGTACGTCCCGGACGATGGCTGTCCACAAAAAAGGTGGAGAAGTGTTAACCCCGGGAGATTGGGTACGCATTGGTAAAACCAAACGCACTTTCGACAAAGGTTACTTACCCAACTGGACCACCGAATTGTTTCGTGTTACTGGACGAGTGCGTGATCGTCATCCTACCGTCTATAAATTGGATAACATGAACGGAGAAGTATTAAAAGGAACGTTTTACTTGCCTGAGCTACAAAGTGTCACCAAAAAAGAAGACGACGTGTACGACATTGAAAGAATTCTCTAACGAAGAACCCGTAAAGTAGGAAAACGTCGTGTCAAAGAAGTCAATGTACGTTGGAAAGGATATCCTCCTAGTTTTGATTCTTGGATTAACGCTTCGCATATCATCGACTATAAAAAGAAGTGACCATCATGCCCTTCAATACAGCTTCAGCAACCACAGTGACTACTCCTTCACCCACTTCATCTCTGCAAGATTTACAAAAACAACCCTTGTGGGTGTGGTGTGGAGAACGTGTCCCTAAAACGCAAATCGTCTTTTTCTCTCAGATCTTTGTGGTGCATTGTGTCATCGGTGCAGCCATTGCTAATTTGAGTTTGCAACAAGGAGACAAACAATTGTGGACTATTTTACTCAGCAGTTGCATCGGTTATCTTCTTCCAAATCCTTCCCTGAAATGCTCTTACAACGGGAACAACAGTAACACTATTGGGAGCCTTGCGTCCAACCTTAGTCATTCTCCTGACAGTCACCCCTTCCAATCACAATCCTCTTTTAGACACTACTTTATCCTCGAGTGACTCCTCCGACAGAAGAACATTGGAATTATGAACAACACTATTAACCAATTTTACTTAACGTTACCCAGTGACAGTTCCATGGAGGTGTTTCCTAAGAACACGTTGTTCTGTTACACGGCTAAATTACCTCAAGCCATGCCTTTGGATGAAGATGCTCATTGGGAAGTGGCTTTAGTGGAAATGATACATCCGACACAAATCAAAAACATCGTCGAAAATCAAAACACCTTTACAGCAGAAGTGTTTGACGAGCAATTGCAAGATGCCTTAGACGCACGAGCCATCACTGGCATTGACACAAAGAAATCAGATGGACCCAAAACTAAAACCCTGTCCACTCATGTGATCAGCATTCCTCCAGGCTATTATTTTAGTGGTCATCATTTAGTGACTACACTTGCTACCAGGCTCAATGCTGTGTTTGGTAAAGCCATGGACAAACTACCCTCCAAAAAAAGTTTTAGCTTTGAGTACTATCAAGTGGCTCGTCGTCTCATGATCAAATTTTCAGAGGATAAAATAATAGGCATTACCTTTTGTCCTGACTTTTATGCTATTTTAGGTGGAGACACCGAGTTGCTTAAGAATAGAAATGAAAAAACACAACTCATAGACAGTAACTCGGATGTTGCGAAATATTTTAAACTCCCTGTAGAAATGAACCAAGGACTCAACTTGATGTTTGTGTACTCCGATGTGGTGGAGTACAACGTGGTAGGACACACCTCTGTACCGTTACTGCGATTCATTCCTTTCAAAGTGGATTCTGTCGTCGCCGCTGACGAGGAAGGTGGAAATACCTATCACGTTCACCGTGAATTTGTACATCTTCATTATTTGCCTGTCAGTAAGTCGTATTTCGACAGTGTCAACATTACTATAAAAGGAGAACTAGGACAATATATTCCATTTACCAAATGGAAAGTCACAGTGAAACTCCATTTTCAAAACCGATTCTCAAACAACTGAAAAAGTGATGTATCCTGTGTACCAAGGAGTCCCTCGACAACGAGGACATGGTTTAGGAGATATGTTTAAATCAGCCTTTCGTTCTGTGGTCCCTGTTTTGAAACCGATGGTGACACGAGGATTGCACGCCTTAAAAGATGCCGCATTGACTCACGGCAAAGATTTTCTTCAAAATGTTCTCATTGACAAACAAAACCCCAAAGAAGCTTTTTTGAGAGCAGGCAAAAATGTCTTGCTTCAAACGGGTAAAAAGATTTTGGGTCGACGAGAAAGTCCTATAAATGCCCTGAATGGTACCGAGTCTGGCATTCCTGCTTCTCTGACGACACAGCAAGGACAAGGTAGAAAGCGACGACAAAAGCACCCTTTCAAAAGTCTCCGTACCTCTAAAGTTAGAAAGACGAGGAAAAAAAGAACCGTTCGAGACTTAGACTTTTTTGATTAAAAAAAGTAAAAACACATAGAGACTGAGAAAAAAAAATGATGCACCAAGAATCTTGTGCCTGTTCCAAGTCGGAACTAGATCTCATTGCCATGCCACCCACGATGATGACCATGCAAGAAGCCCAATGGGTTGAATTTCATCCCGTCTCCTCTTTGACGGATTCAGCTCCCATCGAGTTTGAAATCAAAGGACAACCCGAAGATTACATTGATCTCAACAACAGTTACTTGCATTTGAAAGTGAAAGTGACCAAAACGGACGGCGCCCAGTTGCAAGCCGATACACTAGGAGCTCCCGTCAACAATTTTATGCATTCCTTGTTCAGCGATGTGGATTTGTACATGAATAACAAACTGGTCAGCAGTAGCATGGATACTTACCCTTACCGAGCGTACCTCGAAAATCTCTTGACGTACGGAAAAGAAGCCAAGAATACTCATTTAGATGCTTGCGTGGTATGGAAACCTGACACAGCAAATAAGTTTGACGACACAGCCTTGTCTGTAGCAGCCGACAATGATAATCCTGGCGATCCTCTCAATGTGGGTTTTAACGGGCGTCGAAAGAAAATTCACATAGGACGTAGTTTAGAACTGTTCGATCGTTTGCATTTGGACATGTGGTTTCAAGAGAAGTATTTGCTGAACGGGGTGGATATTCGCTTGAGACTAAATCGTAGCAGTGCTGCTTTCCATTTGATGGCTACTAAACCTGATGGTAATCCTGCTCTCCACCACTGTAAAACCATTATCCAAGAAGCCAGGTTATACGTGCGTCGTGTGGAAGTGTTACCTAAAGTGGGAAATGATATCAGTCACACTTTGAGCAGAACGACAGCCAAGTATCTGATACGACGCGTAGAAGTAAAATCTTTCACCATTGCCACTGGACTCCGATCTAAGATCGAAGATCATCTGTTCCAAGGACAGTTACCCAAACGTTTATTCATCGGTATCGTCAGCAATGCAGCCTTCAACGGTACCTACAAATACAATCCTTTCCAGTTTAAGCACTGCAATGTATCCAAAATCGAAGTCAGTCGCGATGGCAAAACTTTGTGTACCAAACCTTTCGAACCCGACTTTGCCCAGAAGAATTACTTGAGGTCGTACTTGTCATTTTACGAAGCCACAGGACATTTAGGAACCAACACCAGCCACGGTATTTCCTACGAGGATTATGCAGGAGGTTACACTTTGTGGGCTTTTGATTTCACTCCAGACCAAGGCAGTGACGAGGGACATTTCCACCCTATAAAATCGGGGCAACTGCGTGTGGAACTTCAGTTTGCAGGACCTCTTACCGAAACGGTGAATGTCATTCCGTATGCTGAATTCGATAATACCATAGAAATCAACAGTTTGAGAGAAGTCATTCTAGACTATTAGACACTATGGAAAACTCTTGTTCCTCTTTGAATAGTGGAGAATCCATGGAAATGGAATGGGAGGTTACAGAGAAAGCACACAACCAAGACCAAAAAGAAGAAGTAGTGATCATGCAGTCCAGATGGCCAGAACAGGAACAACAGTTAGTCACCTGTTTTGCCAAACACTTGGAAGATAAAATGAGGGACATGACTAAAAAAGATTATTATGGATGTCTAATCGATTATCCCAATCAAATTCAACACGATAAATGTATGATGATGAGTCAAGAAGAAAAATTGGACGATTATCTGAACGAAGCTTGGAGTCTCATCTCAGAAGAAGCAGTGTTACATCAGTGGTATAAAGGCTTACGTGATCATTCCTCTCCTCCATTACGTGCTCGAGAAATTGATCGCATCGAAGCTCTCTTGGCACAGAGTAAGGAGACGAAGCAAACCAACAGTTACTTGACAGACCTTTTCAAGCAAAAAGTCTGGATCGAATTGATGACTTATCATCATCTGTGAAAAAAGAAAAGAAAAACAAGGCTACACAACAAAAAATGGATACCTGGGAACTTTATTATCTTTTGAATCGTAGTTCTTACACTGCTTCTTGGATTCCTGTCGTGTGTGCTAAAGATGAACTACCTAATCGCAAACCTCAAGAGAATCATGCTTATGTCATCAACACAGATGACAGTCATCTTCCAGGAACTCACTGCATAGCTGTCTACTTTCATCAAAAGGGTTGTGTGGAGTATTTTGATTCGTATGGATTACCCCCTTTCGAAGATGATATCATTGACTTTATGAAAAGAAATGCCCAGACGACACGACTCAATAATGTGAAATTACAAAGCACAGATTCTATGGTGTGTGGACAATATTGTGTCTATTATCTGCATCATCGCAGTCTTGGATATTCTTTAGAACATTTAGTGACTTATTTTGATCGTCATTCGTCTCGAAACGATGACAAAGTAGATCGATGGTTTTGTGACCACTATGGCTATCTGTTGTTTTTAGCTAGGAAACGTAGTGTACATCAATGGCCCAATGACTTCCAACAGTGGAAATCTCAATTTAATTCACAACGTTGTCAACCATGTCAAAGATAATGTATTAGTGTTATGGAAGAAAAAAATGTTTGTTATTTGAAAAAAATGTTTGTTATTTGAAAAAAATTGTGTTTTGTGAGTTGTTTTGTTATTTGAATAAAAAATATTGGTGAATTTAAAAAAAATGTTTGTTATTTGAAAAAATGTTTGTTATTTGAATAAAAATGTTGTGTTTTGAAACCAATGCGTCTGTCGTTTGTTTTACATTTTTTTTCAAATAAATGCTCTTTGACTTTTCTTTCTATCCCTCACATCAAACTATCCCAACGTTTCCAAACCCTATACCGAAGTGGGGTGTTTTCCATCACGTCCGCGTGTTTTGGTGATGATAGGAATAATGTAAGTTTTTGGATCGTAGGGGGGTGTTTTCCATCACGTCCGCGCTTGAACCATATAAAACAGGGGTAGTCTCCGGTCTGGATTAGAATCCGCCATAAAACTTGCATTTAACAACAAAAGAAAAGCGGATAGAAACTTAATTGCGGTATTTATTGATCTGGAAAAAGCATTCGATCTTGTATGGACCAAAGGCCTTATAGCCAAATTAAATCATTATGGCATTACAGGTCGAATGTTCAACTTCATAGAAAATTTCCTGACCAACCGCAAAATTATAACTAGGGTAGGGGCTACTTACTCTGAGGAATACTCCTTTGAAAATGGAACTCCACAAGGGAGTGTTCTCAGCCCCACCCTCTTTAACCTTATGATAAATGACCTTGACTCCAATCTGGCAACACCTAAAATTGAATTATCACAATTTGCTGATGATAGTGGACTTTGGAGAGCAGGCAACCCCTCCAACCACCAACACATGGCTAAAATACAAACCAGCTTAAACAACATAGGAAAATGGGCTGATAAATGGGGATTTAAGCTATCGCACCAAAAAAACGGTAGCTGTTCTGTTTACCCCTTGCAAAAAAATCAAAACCTACCCCAAACTTACCATTCAAAATAAAGTTATAACATTTGTAAAAGTAGCCAAATTTCTGGGTATGTACTTTGATGAACACCTGACATGGGCTTATCATATAGATGACCTAGTTAAAAGATGCAATCAGGACCTAAATCTATTAAGAAGCCGCAAAGGCACTCAGTGGGGTGCTAATCAAGAAACTATTCTAATATTATATAGGGCACTAATAAGATCCAAACTAGACTATGGCTGCCAAGTATATACCACGGCATCCACACGTCATTTAAACAAATTAATTAAAATTCAGAGAAAAGCCCTACTTATTGGTACTGGCGCACTGCCATCGACCTCTACAGCCGAGCTGCAGGTCTTAACTGGGGAACCGCCATTACATCTCAGAAGGCAGGAACTCATTCTAAGATATGCAACCCGGCTGTCGACCCATGACAAAATGCACCCCACTCTATTGGCCATCAATAAATGTAACATTCCTTTTAGGAAAACCTTGAAAAATAATACATCAATGGGAAAAATAGTACACGAGTTAAACAAAAAACTTCCAGTAGATATATTCCAAGTAGAAGCTAACATAATATATGATAAAGAACCTTGGAGTAATGTACCAACGAAAGTAAATATCTCCCTTACAGATAACGGAAACAAAGAAAATCAACAACAACATTTAAAAATATTGGCATTGGAAATCATAAATAATCAATATCAAAACTACACAAAAATTTACACGGGTGGCTCAAAAATTACAAATCCTTTTAAAACAGCTGCAGCCTGGGTCATACCAGAACATAACATACAAATGGGCAGGCGTCTTCCTGACCACTGTTCCATTTATACAGTGGAATTTTGGGCCATCCTTGAATCATTAAAATGGATAGAAGAAAACAAACCAAATAAGACACTGATTATTAGTGACTCGCTCAGCGTCCTTACTTCTATCCAAAACAACAACACCAAATCTAGAGAAAATTTCCTAAAACAAATTAATCAGATATTAAAAATACTAAATTCTCAAAATCTAGTAGTTGAGTTTATGTGGATTCCATCCCACATAGACATAAAAGGAAATGACTTAGCAGATCAACTGGCTAAAAACAAACTCACCGAACCAAACTATATGCCACTCAAATATAGTCAAACTGAAATATATCATTTAATCTACTCAATGATTAATCAAAAGTGGCAGACTGATTGGGACAAAAGCAAACAAGGGAGAATTTTACATAACATCATTAAGGAAGTCAATAGAAAAATCATACCACCTAGGTGCAATAGTTATGAACAGTCTAAAATAAATAGAATAATCTTGGGAAAAACAAAACTGGCTAACAGCTTTGGTAAATATATAGGACCTTTTCCGCACAGCATTAATTGCTTCAGTTGTAACATACCTGAAGACTTACATCACATATTTAATAACTGTAAAAACAACCAGAAGGAAAGGAACATATTTAGATCTAAACAACTAAACATATCTGCACCAAGTACATACCCGGAAGTAATTCAATTAAATAACACCAACCCCCAAAAATCAATTCAACACATAATAGAATTACTAAGAACATCAGGGCTCCTTGAAAAAATATAATGCAAATAATACTATATAATAAATAACACCCGTAAGGAATGCCCCCTGTTGGGCACATGGGTTCATTGGCCAATCAGGGGACAGGACCTGCAACCGCGTAAATACGTTAAGCGGAATTTGTATAATAACAAAAACTAAAATAAACAATATCCATAAGGAATGCGAATGCATAGGACCTGAAGGGTTCCGTTACTTGAAAAGAGCCCACCTACACTACGCTGGTTATAACGCCCCGGATGGTACCTGTGCTAAAAAAAACCTAATAGGATACTTTAAAGATATTGAAATTTATAGACTATACAGATAAACATTGAAATTTGCATTATAACAAAGTAAAGAACAAAACAGAAACAATAAACAAGTGTCTAGGAAACCACCTCTCTTCTGTCTATTCTTACAACTCTTCCTATATACAGCCTCATTGACAGCATTATACAACCAAACTAGGAATGTATTTACAGTTAAAAACCCCAACAAACTGGGATATCCACATGGTCTAAACGGGACCATCTAAAACGTCTCCTGCTTTATGGCCTCAAATAGATTTTATGAGGTAGTCTCAAAGTCCAAAGACTATCAGGCCCAGCGACACAATGTCGCAACATAAAAATATTTACTGTAAGTAAGATCACTAAATTATTACCATATAAGGTAGTCAATGCCCAGACTATCAGGCCCCGCGGCACAAAGCTGCACTATAAACTAAGCTATAAGAACTAAGGCCTATAACATGATTTAGGTGGTCAATACCTGACCATCTAGCAAGTCAGCACACGCTGCAATAAATTTTTACACAATAACCTTAATTACTTAAAAACTTCTACGTTGGATAACTACCAACGCGAGAATAGGCTGACATATGAGGTTGTATACTCTACTTTAATAACAGCACAAAGTATTCCAAATTGTTAAGGGAGAACACGGAATGGATACGACGGAAGGAGGCAACTTCAAGATGGAGGAACAACAAAACCAAGGCACCCAAGAAGGACACGGGGACACGCCGGACGGAATGAGGGAACTTCGGTTACACCCTGTAACACTCCATCAAAAAGCCCTTTTAAGGGCTATTTATACTTACAGAGTTTCCTTTTGGCTCAGAAACTCTATTCGACAATCTCTTTCTTCAAAAATCAGACTTGATCAATTTTGGCTGTCCACCATCAAAATTAACAACCCATTTAACCCGACATTGACCAACCTACACATGTCACTTGACATACCTAGTTTACAAAATTGATAGGGAACACACAAAATGTACACTCTGTACTAGACAAAAATTGGAATGTTAGGATGTTAGGAAAAAATATAACTTGAAAGATTGACTCAATTGCACAGGTGGCTTACACAATATCGGTATAGGATGTCCACTAGCAACAACTGGACTCGATTTGATAAGGCTAGGGCGTGCAAGACGAACGACATTAAGGTGCCAGTTCACAGATCCTTTTCCTCCTCCTCCGCTGCCTGACTCCACCACTTAAAACCATAATTCATTCATTCATTCCGGTCTGGGACTAAAAGATTACCTTGGATACAGCGCCTCCCTTTCACTACGGTCACTTCCCTCCTTCGCCTCTTCCGCTGACTGCGTCCGATGGTTGATATAATTCAAACAGCACAAAATTGTGCATTAAAGCGGAGGGTGTGGCACCATTCCATTCCCCGAACTAAATAAACAGTCCCCTTTGGGATATTAACCAGACGTAAATGCCTTTAGGCGAAAACGTCTTTAATTCTACAGCAGCAGAACCAGTCTGGCCATCCATTGTTTGACTCATCCTCCTACGAAGATGTGCTCAAGACTAGCTAAGCTGAACGAAGCTTACGTCACTCTGCATCGTATCAGACACAATCTGATGCCAAAGCCTGAAGAGATAGAGAATGTTAGAATGCTACAAGTTGTCCATTCTATAACTGGACTGAATTTGGCTTTTGTATGACCTTCTCGTTTCAGGTGTGGACGGCATGCGTGGCGTGCTGGCTTGCTGTTTGCGTGCTCTGTATATGTGTGCTGGCCAGCCATCCGAGACCTTTTCCGCCTTTTCCGCCTTTTCCTCGACTGCTTACCAAAATTACTAGCGAAATGAGAAAACATTTTCCCTCTAACCCAAATGTTCCTTCGTGAACGGTGGCAACTATAAAACACCAACTAGTTAGTCAGTCTGGCTTGCCTGGATTGGGGCACGCACAGGTGTACAGCCTGGTACAGCTCTGTGCCTAACCCAGTCAGTCCTGCAGGGAAGCCGACCGAAACCTCTCCCTTTTTACATCTATCCTTATAAAATTATATTTTATTACTTTATTTTATTTATTTATTTATTTTTCGGGAATAGGGGAAAGTTGGTGCAAACTGCGAGGAAACAGGCCCTTTCCCATACTGGGAATCGCCTGGATTGGGGCCCGCACAGGTGTACAGCCTGGTACAGCTCTGCGCCTAACCCAGTCAGTCCTGCAGGGAAGCCGACCGAAACCTCTCCCTTTTTTACATCTATCCTTATAAAATTATATGTTATTATTATTTTATTTATTTATTTATTTTTCGGGAATAGGGGAAAGTTGGTGCAAACTGCAAGGAAACAGGCCCTTTCCCATACTGGGAATCGCCTGGATTGGGGCCCGCACAGGTGTACAGCCTGGTACAGCTCTGTGCCTAACACAGTCAATCCTGCAGGGAAGCCGATTGACCCCTTCCACCCCCCACCCTCCCTCTTCTAAATCTCTGTATGTCCGTCTGTACTGTCCTGTCTGTTTTCTATGTTACATGTTCGTAGATATTGAATTCTCACAGTGACGATTGGTATGAGAATTCCATTCGGCTAACCACTTAAAACCAAATATGAACCTTTCGGTCCACACCCAACCAAAATTCAAAACTTACAACAACCTAATCTGAAAAAAAAACTACCAGTCATTCTGACACCATAGCTTAGGTTTTTTGTTTTTTCTAGGGGGAGTTGTCCTCGCAAGAAGGGCTTTTTCCCGGCCTGATAAGGACTTTACAGGACACTCTGTACATAGCTAGGGCATAGTGATAGACGTTAGGAAATTCTGTAACTTAAAAATCTCGATACAATTGCACAGGTGGCTCACACATTATTGGCTTAGGGCAACCACTAGCATAACTGGACTGAATTTGACATAAAATTGCAGCGAGACCTTCTAGTCAGGTGTGGGCATCCATGGCTGTTGCTGTCTTTCTCTCTGTGTGCTCGGCGTGTGTTGCTGCGTCGCGGGTTGTGTGCTCCGTGAGTGCCTTGGGAGCGCCAGTGTGTGACGGGGATCCTGACCGGGACCTTTTCCGCCTTTGCCTCTTCTTGCACATTTAGCATACTGATTGGATGATAGGGGGGAGGTGTGGATGGGCACTTACCTTACTGCCCCAGGGCTTACATCTATACCGGTAGTTACTTCTTAGTAATGCGGTATAACGCCAAATTACTAAGTGCACTAGTGTGCACAAAACGCCTGAGGGGAGGGAGTAGCGACCCCTCCCCAAGGGAAAATAAATGTCCAGTGATACGCTGGATATAAAAGTAGCCCATATGACCCTTAGTGGCCGGTGGTTACTATAAAACACCAAAGTAGTAGTAGTAGTCAGTCTGGCTACCTATCGTTGGCGTATCGACCCAAAGAAGAAGATGAGTTGAGAGAGCTTTAAATGCACCTGGAGAATGCTAGACGTCTCCTGGACGAACTGACAATGGAGGCCATAGCAGAACAGGCCAGGATTGAAAAAGAAGAGGAGGAAAGAAAAAAGAAAGAAGAAGAGGAGAAAAGAAGACCGATCTTGCCTCACCGCATGATGGTTAAAGCCTGTCGGGTGAAACCTGAGGTGAGGACGCCTTCACCACCAGAATCAGCTCGTCAAGCACAGGCAGCTTCCTCTTCACTCCCAATCACAAGAGTGAATTGGGCGCAACAACCACAGTCTCAGCCGCAACATATCGCCCCATATTACTACTTATGTATCTGTTTATTATGTATGTTATTGTTGACAACTAAAGCTTAAAACCCATTTATACTTTCTCTATTCTGTACGATAGTAGGTTGTATGCAAGAACTAGCATTGTCACAACCAAAAGTACTTGACCTTCTTTGTGTGTGATAGCATCATAATGTAAATTAGTGTCAAGTTAAACTCATTCCTCTTCCTTTACATCCAACCCTTTCGTGTGGTAATATGTTGTGCATATCTGAAAGTGTATATATCCACACTTCCTACAGTTTGGCTGGATGGTATATGGGTGTATTTATATGATAGTGGATTGTGTTAGGATAGTAATAAAAATGAGGATGCTGAAATATTTATCTGCTCTAATGAATTGTAGATAAAAAAAATTAACATTAGTTTTCCTTTTTTCCCTATAAATTGTCCACCCTTTTCCTCTTCGCCATTTTAACAATATTATCTCCGTTTCTTCCCATAAACTGTCCTCATTTCTTCCTCTGTCGTATTAAGATTACAAATAGGATACGTCTCCCAATCGGCGTCTACATCTACTAAAATGTAAACCAAGGTTAATTGGTTGTCTTTCTTAACCAAGCAATGCATTCAATATAGCGGAGCCTTTGATATGTTTGGAAAGTTAATATTTGTTTCTTGTGATATGAGTACAGATATGACTCCTAGCCATAATGCTTACTAATATATTTAGTTGAAACTGACACGTGTACACTTTAAATTGCATAGGCGGAATACATACGACTTCTGAACATACTTCAACATAATTATTTAGTGGAACGGTGAGATTGTAATGATGGCTGCCAACTTCAAAGAAAGCTCTCACAAAGTTTCTTGTTATATTATCAGCCGACTTCACATGTATCTGTCATACAACTTTCTATAGTGGCAACCGACTTCACAGGTAACTGCCACACCGCAACTCCTCTCTAACCTTTCTCACTCCCTCCCTCCATTGTCAATCCAGTATTAAAACCGGACAAAAACGATATCGTTTTTCTACCTATATTAAAAAACGAAGGTGGCAACTATAATTTATTTCACTACATGACTGCACGAGACTGTCAAGTTACCTTTTTAGCCATGTAAATTATATTTGGCACAGACGTATTTCATGATTCGAGTCCCTAATTCTCTTTTGGGTTCATATGTTAATGCACTGGACGATTTTCTAATATATTACAAGAGACCATGTGCTCCATTTAAAATTTTATTTGGATTTAAATCCACACATACTTGTTTTCTTATATGTATAATTATAATCACATTAGCTAATCCAACAATTTTAGTTAAATCAATTATTTGATATTTTGAAATTTAATGTGACAATCTTCAGTATATTAACGAGTATCCCATAAATATTTGAAATGCTTCTTAATAAAAAGACAATGAAGATAAATTAAAAATGCAAACAAATGCAAGAGACTCTCAAACAATGATGCACCAATAAGTAAATATATTAACTCCATTTTTTTAATTTCTCACTGCTGTTTGACCTAATGGTAAAGGAAAGTCGTAGGTAGGTAACACTTTCAGAAAATATAGAACTAAATTGTAACATTCCTTACCTTGTAGATTCTCTAACAAATATTTTAATAGAGCGAGTGGCTCTTCACATTTTATAGCAGAATTTCTTATGTAAAGTTAGAGAAAAAGTTTTGACTTTTAAATGTAAAATAAGTTTTAAATGTAAAATAACTTTTAAATGTAAAATAACTTTTAAAACTACAAGCATTATCCTTTCTAAAATTCGCTTTTGTCGTTTATTTATAAAATAGTTGCCAACGAATCAATTGATTGCCCAAAAATTAAGCGTGCAGAGTTTACGAACTTGTTAAATCTCTTCACTGTTCAGAAATCCCACCGACTCCATTTTTAGCTAACGGAGGGTATATTTCCACCCATAATGTTTAGTTTTATAATAAAAATGTACCTGTAATTTTTATATCCAACTGTTATACTGTAGCCGGGGTGTCTCAACTTTTAATATTTTAAATCGATATCATGCTCTCATCTTAAAGTCTAATATTTCAATGGAAAATCTTAGGCAGGGGAGGCAGCACATTATCTTATGTAGGATGATGTAGGAATCTGTTCGTGAACCTGTTCTCTTCATTCTATACACGCAGTCGCTCTCAAGTGTCATAGATCATCACCCAGTGTTGCACCAATTGTACGCTGATGACACCCAAATATACAAGTCTAGCCACCCAACCTATGTTGATGCTACTATCCATGGAGTAGAGAGGTGCATTTCTGATGTGAAATCGTGGAAGACATGTAACAAGCTGCAGATGAATGATGATAAAAATGAGGCTATTCTGATCACAACACCAAGACTTTCTCATTCACATCTTTTACCTCAGACAATACATATCAGCAGCAACAACATTAAATTCTCACAGTCAGTACGAAACCTAGGCGTTACTCTAGACAGTACTCTCACATTGCACCAACATGCCATGAACATATGCAAGGTTGCATATCTTGAACTGAGACGCATCAGTTCCATTCGCAAATATCTTTCAGTTGATGCCACTAAAACACTTGTGTGTTCATTAGTACTTTCAAGACTGGACTATTGTAACTCAATTCTGTCTGGTTCGTCACAATATTTACTCCAGAAACTTCAAAAAGTTCAAAAACACAGCTGCACGGATCATCTTTAGAGTATCTCGTTCAGAGCACACCTCACCACTGCTCTGTACCCTACACTGGCTATTAATAGATACAGAATCAAACACACAATTTGTTATCTGTGCGATGTTTCACTGACAGACTTTAGTCCAACATACCTATCCAGCCATACCCATGTGAATACACCAGCTAGATACTTATACTCTTCTTTTGACAATCGTATACTCATTGTTCCCGCTGTGAAAACGAAGTCATATGGACAACGCTCTTTTGTATACCAGGGTCCGGCGACGTAGAATGAATGAATTGCCCATTGAAATTAGACACAAAGACACAGTGGTCCCGTTTAAGAGTGCTCTTAAAACTCACCCGTTTCGACTGCAGGGACAAACTTAGAGACCTAATAATGTTTTGTATCTTATATGTTTTCAGCATGTTTTTATGTTTTCCGATTTCATTGTTTTTGTCATTTGTTTTTCTGTAGTGTGGTCATATCATTATAGATGGTGTAAAGCTCTTAGAACTTCGAAAGATTAGGCGCTATACAAAGTCCTCATTATTATTATTATCGTTATTATCTAAAAGGAAGTAAACTACCTTCGTGTTTGTTAAATCCTTATTGTAACATGAACTTTTGGCAAGTATAATAAAGCATGGCTACAAATGTAATTCATTTTAGACACGTGTTATTAATAAAACGTACATTTTATCTTCTACTGTTTAGACGAAACGACTTTAGCTCTTATTAATATAAGAGGCATGACCTTTTCCTGATCAGTTGTTTTAGTTTCGTTCCACATAACACCGCTCCGGTTGTCTAGTGGTTATAGCGTCCGCCTCACCATCAAGAGGTCGTGGATTCCAACACCGGCAGAGTCATACAAAATACTTACAAAAATGATACTAACAGCTGCCTCGCTTGGCGCTCAGCATTAAGAGGTTAGTGTTAGGGGTCGGCCAGGTATCAAAGGCAATAATACTGGATGGGACATCATGTTACATGTCTTTGGCATGATGCCCCAGTGCTAAACATTACTATAAACATTCACACTGCATACATCGTAGTGATATGACTGAAACATTGCATCCTACGTGAAAATTCCTAATTCTCGTTAGCCCGCCGATTTGGATTCTCAAAGTGTACCCTACTTTACTAAATCATCTCTAGCTTTCTTCATGACAGGAAATAAACCACTTCAAAATCTGTCCATGCTTTCAACGTACCATTACTCTAAATGCTCTTCTAGCTTACTACTCTGTTAAAAAAAATCACCCGGGCTCTGACGGAGTAAAAAATACAGCAAACTTTGTCTCACGTGCATTTTCAAATTTACATTCTCTTTCGTTACTTTTTCTCATGTCTTCGTGGACTGCGACTCAATATTATTTTATTGTATGTTTAATTTATAAGTTTTCATTTCCTTCTTAGACTTATAACAGAGATAAGTGTATTGTCTCTAACTGCTTCATAGTTTCTAAATGAAATTGCATGCTCATTTCACCCTCATTCATTATGCTCTTCAGATTATCCTGTACGAAAGTTAAGCTGTCGTTACATTATCCAATTTATTTTATATTTAATCGAATAGATTCTAAACGTTTGAGTCCAGCATATCAGAAATTTCGTTCAGCGTTACGTTAGAAATATGAATATCCATTTTCATATAAAACATCATCACTTTTATTTCACAACTGTTTTACTTTCCAGCACACTCATTATGGACCCACGTGCCATATGATAAGATCTGCTGTGTTGTGCCAACTGCTTTTACTAACATTACCCGAGCGAGTCACGATGATCAGTGTTTCTCAAACATTTTTGTCTTGCAGCGCACTAAAAAGATATGAAAAGATTTAACAATTTTTGTGGTGAAGAACTTCTTTATTTTTACATATATATTTAAGTTTAAATTGAATGTGAAGGACGTGCTTGCTTTCGAGAGCAATTCCGATAGAAGCGACGCTGCAAAGTCGACAAACAAGCGCGCATTTCATCGTCGATTTGCAGAAGTCACTCTTTCTTTTTCGATTTTTTTTTCAGATATGCTGAAAATCCGAACTCACAAAACCCAATAATTCACAAATGGCAGAATTACTTTGATTCCTTTTTAACTGCAGGATATGACTTCATCATTGAGATCTATACCTCATCCAGGCTCTTTTTGGGAAATGTTTACTGAAAAAAAAAATGTATCGTTTTTTAAATCAATGAGAGGTTTTTCTTCTTCGGTTGTAATATTTGTAGTTTCTTTATTTCTGAATGGATTGATCACCCATCCATATTCATCGCTTACATGTGATAGGAGATAATGATGCAATGACGATTGTAGATCTCTGTGTCCAGAATTTCGAGGATGATTTTCTTGTTTTAATGGGATAGGTTGACAGTCAAAAAAAAACAGTTGAGGATACCCTTCGAGACCTTACATTGCCACAGCAATGACTTCAGTTTTTGATGTTGCAGTGATGATGTTTTCGTTTGGTCCTCGAAGATTTGAATTCAGCGACTTTAATTTGTCGAATAAACCTTCAAGAACTAGATCACTTCAATCTTGAGATGGACGAGACGCTTTAACACTTTTCCTCTTGAAAGCCAACGAACGTCGAATAGGTGCAGCATTCATTCTTAGTCTGAATTCATCGCTTCACATAGCTGAGAGATAAGTCGAGATTGAAGCGATTGAGATTTGATGAAGTTTACAACTTGAATAACTTGGTTCAGAACATGCTTCAAATCTTTGAGTAAAGCCTTGGAGGCAAGAGCTTCTCATTGGATCATGCAGTGAATAACTAACACGTTTGGAATTTTTTGGCGCACGAGAGTGACGAATCCTTTCATTCTAACCTGCACTGAAGGACATTCATTGGTGCAAACGCTGACAGTTTTTCCACTCAAGGCTGAAGAGCAAAATGTTTTCATTCACCAAATGAAATTCTTCCCATCTCGTCGCAGCTTCCAAATTTTTGCAAAAGAAATTACTCGCTCACTTTTTTTTCCATTCTTTATGAAATGATTACACGACAGCAGCTAAGCTTTGCCACTAAGGTCTGTAGATTCATCAACTTGAGTTGAACGTCAGGCGCTTTTGAAGTATTTGCGAATTTGATCCTTTAAATCGGACGATAAGTCTCCAACTCTGCGCGAAATCGTGTCAGTTGACTAAGGTATTTTCTTTACTTTTCGGCGGTATCGGTTCCAATCATAATTTTAACGACAATTCATAATGATGGCGCAATGTATGATTCGGCCTCTGTATGCGCTTTATTGCGTTTTGCTTTATAATTAATTTGCAAACCAATCTTTTTCAGGCAGCTTCATGTAGTTCATAAGTTTTTTAGCCTGTTTATTTTATTGAGCCATGAGATTTTCGAACTATTCTTTTGGTTTGTCCTTCACAGGTGGATATTTTGTTTCCATGTATCTCTTCAGTTTGCTGATACCCAGCGGCTCGTTCTACAAAACTGCGTTGCAGATAATACAGAATGTCAATTGAGTATCTTCAGATTCCGAAGCGATGAACCCATATTCAGTGTATTCCATTTGTATATTTGCTTGCTTCCTTGCTTTTCATTTAAGATATTCTTTTTAAGAGTTCCAGATTTGATTAAGTATTTCTCCATGGCTAAACAATGAACACGCATCAAAGTTGTAATGAAACGGTCTGATTTGAATTGAATAGAGGATAAATGTAGCAATGATTAAAATATAACAACACGAGCCCCAGTATGTATAATATTACAATTCAATCGATGATAAAAACACAATTCAACATTATATTTTCTCTTAAAATAAAAATTACCAAATTTATAGGAAATGCAGTTAGTTGCTCGTTATACTGATAAAACAAATGTCATCATCTAATCGAGAAAATGACAGAATTCAAATTACCGGATGTCGGGATAATCTGGTTGCTTCCGTTCCTTTCCAAAGCACTGTTTATTGCTATGAAATACGAGTGTCAAGAGCCATTATTGGACACAGACAAAAACCTCTTAGATCCTAGAATATATTGTAAATTACTTTATATTTTAGTAGACAATTTTTTTTTGTTTGTACAGCATGACATAATGTTCACATATGGTTTCAAATAAAATTCTACACATAATTATGATTGCAAAGTAAAATATTTTATTAAAGTTGGTTCAATAGTAAAAAATATATTCTTTTAGTTTTCAGACATCATTGATCGCCCTTCTTTTGAATGCAACGTAATTGTATCAATATCTAATAAAAGACAAAGTGTTGTTTGACATACATACATACATACATACATACATACACACACACACACACACACACACACACACACACACACACACATACATACATACATACATACATACATACACGCACACACGCACGCACGCACGCACATACATACACACATACGTTGCGTGCGTGAACGCATGCGTATGTACGTGTACGTACGTACGAAAACGTACGTACGTACAAAAACGTACATACATACATACACACACACAGACACACACAAATACATACATACATACATACATACATACATACATACATACATACATACATACATACATACATACATACATACATACATACAAACACGCACGCACGCACGCACGCACATACATACACACATACGTTGCGTGCGTGAACGCATGCGTATGTACGTGTACGTACGTACGAAAACGTACGTACGTACAAAAACGTACATACATACATACACACACACAGACACACACAAATACATATATACATACATACATACATACATACATACATACATACATACATACATACATACATACATACATACATACATACATACATACATACATACATACATACATACATACATACATGTCCTGTTCATATCTCTTTCTAGTCTGAAACAATTTAATGAAACTGTATAAAGAGATGAATCCGGATTTGTAACTCTGGCATATCCGTATGTAAAGAGGTTAATTCAGGGCGGTAACCCTGACATATAAGTATGTTAAAAGGTAAATTCAGGGTCCCAGCCCAATAAACTATGTAATTAAGGAAGTGAATCCACGACGCCAGCCCTTTCACCTCTTTGTGTAGAGATGAATCCAGTGCCACAACTGTTACTTCCGTATATAAAGTGAAGAATACACGGTTCAAGCCCTTCATGTTTGTATGTAAAGAATTGAATACAAAGGTTCATACCTGGCATTTCTGTGTGTAAGATGATAAACAAAGATACATACAAAGTATATAAGCAATACATTTATTTTAAGGCTAAACATGGGTCAAGTAAAGAATTTAATGTAACATAGTATACAATGTCCAAATATACTAAACATTATTTGTTATTTAGTGAAAAAGATCACTGTAAGTAAGATTTTTGGAAGACTAAGCGATACAGTCGGATATGAAGTATGTGCGCTCTAGTGTGTGTGTGTGTGTGTGTGTGTGTGTGTGTGTGTGAGAGAGAGAGAGAGAGAGAGAGAGAGAGAGAGAGAGAGAGAGAGATGCTTGCATACTCAAATCTTCATACATAGTTTGAAAAGGTGTGTTGCCTAAAATGCAAAATATCTCTTTCATAAACTAGCACTATACCTCCAGTGCAAAATGATGTCCTGAATACTATTTATTTTCTTGATGTATTGGTGAAACATTAGTGTTGATTAACCCATACATAGTACCTTAACATTGCCATATACATTTAAAGGAAATGCATTATGGGTAAATTACATATTTAGTTTGTATCATGTAACCTGATATCACTCTAGATGAGGAATTAGTGGCCAATGCTATATACGTTATGGAAAGAATGAATTGTAACCTCTATAGACATGACTCTAATTAGGACAATAGTAAAGTTTGGGCTATAATTAACCAAATATTGTTTTACTCTATTAACACAAATTTCTGTTGCTATCTATTTTAACACTAAGACACATAAATTGCACGTTTGGAACAGAGAAGTAAAGCGTATAATTTCTGAATTCTCAACAGCAAATGCATGTATATATTCTTCTTCGAAGCGTGCTTACGTAAAATGAGCTGAGAAAAGGGTAGTAATTAACAACAAAGGCTGCTAATCGTGAACTTAACCGTATCTTTTTAATCTATCATTATTATACATGAAATAAAATTTCCAGCATCGCAGAAAACATAGATATATAATATTTGTAAAATGACATATCAGGGAATATAAAAACGTATTCCATCTTATTGAATACAAACAACAATCTTAATTTCAAATAACGGTATGTGCGCTTCAATCCTAATTTCAGTTTTGATTCTAAGATTCCCAGACAAATGTAAATGCCATCATATTGACAATGAAAGGAACTGATGTGTCATGCTAAAAATAGTTCGGAAGCGGAAAAGCAATAGAATTTTTAAACTATCATCACAATACTGTACCAGTAAGAGGCAACGCTTTCTTGAATTTCTATATAACAAATCAAATCACAAACTACAAATGTTGTTGAGAAACTCGTCATTCGCAACAAATCGTTACAGCTGATGACTCGACGTAGTATGAATGTTCAACGCATTATCTCATAGGCTAACACAAATAAGAATTATAAACGTCACCAAGAAAGTATCATTTATCGGTGTCTGTCATTTCTCCACGCACAACTAAGAACATCTGATTTGAATAAAACTGAGTCGTTTGCATGTGCACAAAAACACCATTAGCCTTACTTGTATGATGTTATTATTAGTAAGAAACTACATATATAGCTGAATTTTACTGTGCAACAAAGAAACAAAAATCACAAAAGAAAACACCAGTGCCATGTGAGCTACAAATATGAAGTGTACGAAATAGTTGGAATCCGTGTCAAACATTAGTGCATTGAGGTATGATGACAAACTTTTCACAGAGTTAGATGCATAGTTAAAAACAAAGCATGAAATTTAATAATTTATCCATTCACCCCTTTCATGCTCAAGCAACTATCGTATACCTTTGGAGTAAAATATGTTATAAGACCGAGTACGTATAAAATAATTCTTCTGTCTATGTAGTTTTAAAATATAACATGAGTAGTATACGGAAGGTATGTAAAGATATGCAAATGTGTGTTAATTAGCATGTCGATGATGATGATGACGATGATAATGACGATTATTATTATTATTATTATTATTATTATTATTATTATTATTATTATTATTGTTGTTGTTGTTGTTGTTGTTTTTGTTGTTGTTTCAATATTGACTGTCGCTAAAAAATGCATTATACTCAACGGTTTCACATTTCTCGAGATTATGTGAATGTAATCACTATCTGCTTTAGATTGCTAAAGACAAAAACTAGCGGGATGACACCCATGAAACTGACGACGGCGGCAATGATTAGGACGAAAATGATGGAAATTAACACACCTTGAAATCGACTGGTTACAGAAGGACTCTTCTTAAATGCAATAGTATTATTGTTCGAAATAATATGCAAGCCAGGTTTCCATATCAAACCTACTATCCACAACTGATATTATTAATATATTATCTGTGTGCGTTTAATAAGATCAATAAAACTTCGTTCTTAAACTACTTTGCAACGCTAGCACGGAGAGGTATGGGTTTGTAAATATCTGTCTCCCGCCTGCTAACACCTATGGGAGGTGGAGACCTTCTGCTTGCCCAGTATCTTGGAGATGTAACCATAATATCATTTGGAGATAATCTGCTCTGCCTTGTTCCAACTGGAGACCTACTGCTATATCTAATTTCCACAGGAGAAATCATACTATGTCCCATTTCAATCGGGGACCTTCTGCTATGTATAATTTCAATCGGGGACCTTCTGCTGTGTCTCATTTCAAATGGGGACCTCCTGCTGTGTCTTATTTCAATTGGGGACCTCCTGCTGTGTCTTATTTCAAAGGCAGGCCTTCTGCTGACACGCATCAGTGGAGGAGTATGCGGACCTGTCCGAAAGAATGTTGGTCTTTCCTCTACAATGACTTCGTTACGAGGAGTGTGTGGCCTGACAACCACAGCAGTTTCCTTGACAATCCTCTTTACTGGAGGTGGAGTTGGTGTTCGACCTCGAATATATACAGGTCTCTCCTCAACGATCACTTCTTGTGGAGGCGGACTTGGTGTGACTACGATTCGCTTCTCTTTTACGATACGTTTTGGAGGAGGTGGTGATGGAGTGCGCCCTCTTACGTACACCGGCTTTTCCTCAACAATGACTTCCTGTGGTGGCGGCGGTGGTGTTACAACAATTCTCTTCTCTTTGACGATTACTTTTGGTGGCGGAGGAGGTGGAGTGTGACCTCTGACGTAAACAGGCTTCTCTTGATAAATGACTTCTTGTGGTGGTGGTGGAGGAGTCACAACGATTCTTTTCTCCTTCACAACTATTTTTGGCGGCGGCGGTGTTGGCGTGCGTCCTCGAACGTATACTGGTCTTTCTTGAACAATCACTTCTTGCGGAGGGATGGGTGGAGTGACTATTACTTCTTTCTCTTTCACAATCACTTTTGGAGGAGGCGGAGGTGGAGTTGGGCCTCTTACGTATACTGGTCTTTCTTCAACAATCACTTCTTGTGGAGGTGGGGGTGGAGTGACTAGAACTCGCTTTTCTTTCACAATCACTTTTGGAGGCGGTGGAGGTGGAGTGGGGCCTCTTACGTATACTGGTCTTTCTTCAACAATCACTTCTTGTGGAGGTGGGGGTGGAGTGACTAGAACTCGCTTTTCTTTCACAATCACTTTTGGAGGCGGTGGAGGTGGAGTGGGACCTCTCACATACACTCTTTTTTCTTCTACGATTACCTCTCTTGGAGGCGGAGGTTGAGGCACAACTATCGGTATGTTCCTGGTAACTATTTGTGGCGGAGGTGGTGGTTGATTAGGACCTTTGATATAAATAGGTCTTGTCTGAACAATTGTCCTTTGAGGTGGAGGAGGTTGATGGACAACAATCCTTTGGTAACGGACGATCGTCTTGGGAGGAGGTGGAGGCGGTGGAGGGGCATGGACAATTATGTTCCGTCGCTCAATGATTGTACGTTGCGGAGGAGTAGGGTGACGAACGGTTGTTACTGTGGTCTGAGGCACAAACTTGACGGGAGCTGGACTTGCGATTGGTCGTACGATCTGCACCAGCTGAGGTTTAACTAGAGCGATGCGCTGAGACACCATACCACTGACCGGTCGAACTATACTGACCGAGATCGGAGTAGTTCTTCTCGTCGTATTTATGAATCCATTCGGTTGACTGATCCATTCAACTTCCCCAAGTCTTCCTAAGTTGTGTGGTGCGTCATGCCTAGGTACAGATCCATGTTCGGTCCAGGCAAAGATATCTGCGTTTCTTCTGTAATTTTCAACACTCTTTTCTGAAACATGATTCGCATCTGGAACACCGTTGATATTGTCTTCTTTCATATCTTGAGTCAAGGTCTCAATTTCATCCCGAAGTTTGACATCCGATTCATATGATGTCTTGGATCCTTCTTCTGAATTTGTTGATTCTACCAAGGATCTGTGAAGACTAACGAAGCTCCTGGCATCTTCCGCACTATAACATTGCACTGCAGTGATCTGGTAGTTGGTAAGATTGCCATTTGATGCAATTAACAAAAGTTCTGAAACTCGAGGAACAATATTAAAATTTACTATTTTCTGCATAGGAATGAAGTCGTGCAGCACGCTTCCATGGAAAAAAGTGCGTTTTGTGATCCGAACACCTTCAGATCCCAGTGTAAGCTTAGCTTTAAAGGATTTATTCGTTGGAATTTGGTCCACAAGAGAATTAAAGACATTGTCTGAAACATCTTCAACGGCCCATGTTCCAATATACTCCACCTTTTTCTCCAAACTGTCTGGCATTTTGGTGTGATGCCTTCAGTAGTCTACAAACATGTTCTTCTTTGTCTCCTCGGATCAAGACAATGCAAACAGGAACAGGTTAGTGAAGGCAAACCTGAAAAAACAAATAAGCGTCGATAATAGCCTTGAACCGTGTATATTGCTAAGTTGATATTCTTCATTTAAATTGTGTAGACTTGAAAATTTACACCTAACGTCACTTGTTTAAAACAACTATTCCTAAGACTTCCAATAAATACACGTCTGCGATGACGTAGAACGGCATTTCTGTGATATTTCCAAACATCTGAGCTTCGTGGTCTATTCATAATTGCAGGATAGCCGGGTTTCATGTTTATTCCACCAGTCAGGCAGCATTATCCAATACGCATGGTGTTAATGACTGACAAACAGCATTCCATGAGCCTGCGAACACCATTTTACCTAACAGTGCATACCTATCTGCCCAGGGCATACAGACACCATATTACGTAAAAGTGTATACCTGTGTACCTATAGCTAATACATAGGGCCTGATTATACGATATTACTTAATAGTTTATACTTGTGTGTCTATAGCCTACAGTGATCATAACAGTCCCTGTCACCATTCTCTGCCAATCGCTGTTTGTTGGAAATTTAAACCAACCTCGAACTAATGTGTGAATCATTAACTTATAACATCGTGAGTATTAAAGATACTTGGTTCTGAAACAAGCAGTAGCATGAGTCATTTTTGGTTAGACACCTACATGCTTAGATTGTATTACATAACATGTAAACAGTTAACTTTTCAGGAGTGCTTTCATCAAATTTTCATCCAATTATGCGATCAAACAAAATATAGTTTATTTTACATGTAATGGGTATTCGTAATGGTTTAATCTGCATACATTCTTCCAAGCATTTTGTTTTCCAAACAGCTAATAAATTTATTTAACATTTGGAAACCGTATCATGAAAGAAACAAATTAAAGATGCCGCCACAACTCAACTATGCATTTAAGCATACTAACCTAGCGACCCATTCTAGTCAAATACTCCGCTTAGAGAATGAACGTGTGGAAAACAATAAGCTGACATGTAATGTAATTTTAAGCCAATAAATGCGAAATTTATATATATATATATATATATATATATATGTGTGTGTGTGTGTGTGTGTTTGTGTGTGATGCAGGGATGCCCCAGTGTTAGACATCACTATCAACTGCTACAATACATAAACCGTAACGATATGACACAAATTTATACTAAAACACAAACACAAAAGCACACTGTTATTACATAGTCTTTGGTATAAATACACTAGTATGTAGTCGACACACTTGCATGTTAGTTCGCTTATAATACATAATAATTCCAGATCACTGCTCCGGTGGCCTAGTGATTACAACGTCCTCCGCGGAAGCAGGAGGTCGTGGGTTCGATACCCGGCCGAGTCATACGAAAGACTTATAAAAGTGGTACAAACATCTGCCTTGCTAGGCGCTCAGCATTAAGAAGTTAGTGTTAGGACTGTTCGCCCTGGTGTCATGATAATGTGACTAAGTGGCACATCATGCTACATGTCTGCGGCATGTTGTTCCAGAATGATTTACATTACTAGTCAGAATACAAACTTAATACATATAGCAGCAAGACTAAGCACTCGCCACGAAAAAATAAATTATCCTACGCACATTATATTAAAAACGATCCTATGATTCACTACACGATGTCATATATACTGCATCCTTGCATTGGCGTCGCAAGGTTGATGTTACCCAGCACGGTATACTATGGTGTCACACACACATGCACATCCTTCCGTAACAGAGCATACGGAATCTTTAGTAATATAATTTTGGTGTCACCTTCTCTGACGGTGACTCTCAATGCGGTGGCACCCACCACACCCACCTCTTTCTGATACGCCCCTGCGTCATTGAGTCCAATTGGTCTTCTTAGCATGGAACTAATCATTTTGGATTTGCATTATTGAATAAACTGCCTCTTACTGAAATTTATCAAATCATATTGGATTTCTCCATTTTTAGAGAAATTGTTCTCATGTATATTAAGCATTTTATGTAAGGAAAATCTGATTTCACTCACCTAACTTGACATTAAAGAATCAGACCGTAGCGAGGGTAGTATTATATATGCGACCATATTTGAATACATACTATTTTTAGCGTACGTTACAAATGGATGGATCAGTGTATAATTAATAGCTGCGTAGGTCGTGAAGAGTGAGGTGTAGTCAGCTAAGTAAATTTGACAAATAATTAATTCGCTTAACAAATGTATATTTAAACACACCTACTAGATCAAAGCTTGTATTTTGGGGTTAACGCCATTTTTAGGATAAGGTTGGCTATACGTGATGCCAGTATGTTTGTTGGAGGAATAACCTAGACATAACAATGACCCGACTTGACACGAGCAATCTTTCTCATGTACCTAAGCTAGCCGAGAGGAGAGACGAACCCACCCTCAATTTACTAAATAAAAAAAGCGAACATAATTGTGGTTTGTGGAATAATGATCAGTTTTAACCTCAGATACAGTCCTTAAAAGTAACCATAAAAAAATATGTGTAAAACTTCAGGTAATCCTTATTTGCAAACAGTGATGAAATTACATTGCTCATATATAAAATAAACGGTATTGTCCTATTTTTAAGGGTCATCACTGCGTGAGAACAAGTAGTACTAGACCTATTTTATGGGTCATCAATGCGTGAGAACAATGAGTACTAGTCCTATTTTGTGGGTCATCAATGCGTGAGAACAATGAGTACTAGTCCTATTTTGTGAATCATCAATGCGTCAAAACAAGGAGTACTAGTCATATTTTGTGGGTCATCAATGCGTGAGACCAATGAGTACTAGACCTATTTTGTTGGACATCAATGTGTGAGAACTATGAATGCTAGTCCTATCATCAATGCGTGAGAACAATGAGTACTAGTCCTATTTTGTGGGTCATCAATGCGTGAGACCAATGAGTACTAGTCCTATTTTGCTGGTCATCAATGCGTGAGGATAAGGAGTACTAGTTCAACTTTGTGGGTGATCAATGCGTGAGAACAATGAATACTAGTCCTATTTTGAGAGTCGTCAGTGCATGAGACCAGTGAGCAGTATGCCTGTTTTTATTGTCATAAATACAGGCGAACACGAAGCACCAGTCATGTTTTGATGGTCATTAATACGGGAGTCAACACAAATTCATTTATTGTGATATCTATTGTTGTCTAATTATAACAACCCCTTATCTTTATGATCTGATTGTTATTTTAATCTTAGTTTTAAGTGAAAAATAAATCGGTTACCATGAGACATTAATATCAATAATGAAAGAGAAAAACAATTGTTCACTATTAGTCATGTTTTAAAAACAGACTTAGAAAGTTTGCAAAGTGGTGATGTCATTGCACAATGTCCTAAAGTCTAGTAGTATCAGTAAATATGAAGCATGTGATTAAGTTCAAATCTCCAACCCAGATAAAGAAGATCCAATCGGTTCTATTATGTATATAACTTGATTTTAATCGAAATTAGTTGTCGAATTTCGTCATTTTTGGAGTTTAATTCCATTAGAAATAATTTAGTTTATGTCTTTAGCAAGCTATACGCTCTCTTTGCACCTTGGGTTAGTCATCGCACGTCAGTTGATTATCGTAGCTCTTTGGGTTAGTCCTCGCACGTCAGATAATTATCATTTGGATTAAATACAAGCCATTACTGGTATGGGATATAGTTGTTTTCAAGGATGGACTATATTTAGTGGAGGAGGATCGTGGATGCAACAGTTCTATATATAAAAATCTCTGTTCATAATTTGATGGGAGTGAATGGTGCATGCGTATTCAGATGGACTTAAAGAATCTCAAATAACATTATCTTAAATCACATTATCAGTAAGACGGATACTGCTTGATAATCGTATCGCGCATTAATCGACTAGGTCAAGATAAATAATGACGGCAGTTTTCCAGATATAATCCCCCCCCCCCCCATTGAAACGGCTGTAAAACTGGGGACGAATAGACGTAAAACACGACGGGCGTAATATACATGAAATATACACATACATATCGTTTTCACCTAATATTTATTTGCATACCCTGGTAAAATATTTAAAACGTAAATAGTCATGTGTCAGGAGTACGGCCGCCTCGGACATTGCTGTAATTTAGAAACTATATGACGACACAGTCCTAACCTGACCATAACTGCAGATAAACAAATCTCTCTTTTTAAAAACAACAAATAAAACGAGATTGAGTTTGCAGGATAGAGGCATCTGCTAGCCCATAACGCCATGATGTATACTTAACATTTGGAAAACTTACCTTATAAACAATTTCAGCATAATTTTCGATACTAATGAGCTAAAAGACTATTTTAACTTATATATGGAGTATTACTAACTGCTATAAAACCTTACCTATAATCGAAATCCTAGCTCTGCAACGTTCTTGTTTCAGTAGCTATGTTGCCACCTATATGAATATCAATCAAACCGGTTCTGGGTAGAATGTGATAAACATAATATACCGCCGCGCTCCGCCAGAACCCAATTAACATTGCATTTACTTTACCTGGGCGGCCATCCATGACCGAAAATATTATTCTCACTGCGTTTTTGTATTTGTTAAGGGTTCGCCCTCACAACAAATTAGAAAGCAGATTGTGAGGTTAGAGATGGCACACCCCGGGTCAGTACAACATAGGAGGATTAAGGTTTTGTTCGCAATGCATCACTGAATAAGCGTCTTTTTCATCCATTTACTAAGTTATTCAGTAGCTTAATTTTGAGATGAATTTATTATCCTTTAACTATTACTCTGAAAGTAACAAAATAAAACTGAAATAAGAGACGATTATAAGTAGAAGTTCTGTCCTGTTTCTGTTCTGTACAGAAAATGAATTTCCTAATTAAAATGTTAATTTACCTCTTATTACAGAAGTGTCAGGCTGTCGTTGTCATCACGTGATATTTATACTGCAAATGAGATCAAGATGATAACATGTGCGTTACCATGACGACTTACAAGCTGCAACGCCATGACATAATTTTGTGTACAAGTAACCACAAAACAGATATATGTGTTTTGTCGTACTGATATGATTATTCAAACATGATGACAACATTGTTAATATGTGTTGGTCTTATTGAGACGCTATGCAGTCACAATGACGAAATTTATATATTCTGTGTTTGTTTTCACTGAAATGTTGTCAAGGTATTGCAGCCTAATTATGTAAAGATGTTGTCATACCTGCATATACGTGACATCACAGTGCAACCAGTAACTCGTCTGATTGAGTTAGAGGGCGTTATCTTGATCACGTGTACTTAAATATCTCGTTCTGACCCTGGCAGTTTAATACTTCCATACATTGGAAAATGAAGAAAAGGTAAATTATTTGTACGTAACGAAAAGGACAGTATTAGCTAATCGTCTTTTCTAATCTGAAACGTTTTGCAAATTTAAATACGACTCATTATAACAGAAAGCAAAATATGTTCTGCTAGTGTCCTGTAAGTTGGTTCATCCGCTCCCATAGTGAACGCTAATGATTCTGATTCAAGTCTAATTAATCTTCAATAATAATAATAATAATAATAATAATAATAATAATAATAATAATAATAATAATAATAATAAAATAATAATAATAACAACAATGCTAATACAATAATAATAATAATAATAATAATAATAATAATAATAATAATAATAATAATGAGGACTTTGTATAACGCCTAATCTTTAGAACCTCTAAGCGCTTTACAACATCTATAATGATATGACTACAAAAAACAAAAACGAAAAACACAATGAAAGGAGAAAACATTAAATATGATGAAATCATTTAAATTGGGAAATATTATAAGGTCTTTAAGTTTCTTCTTGCAGTCGAAAAAGGCGAGTTTTAAGAGCACTCTTAAAATGGATCACTCTGTCTTTGTGTCTATTGAAATTGGCCAGTTCGTTCCATGTTGCTGGACCCTGGTATGCAAAAGAACGTCGTCCATATGACTTTGTTTTCATGGTGGGAGTAATGAGTATATGATTGTCAGAAGAAGGTCATACGTATATGCTGGTGTGTACACATGGGTGAGGCCAGATATATAAATTTGACTTGAGTCTGGCAGTGAAACGTAGCACAGAGAACACATTTTATGTTTGATTCTAAATCGAATGGATGGCCAGTGTAGGGTACAGAGCGGCGTGGAGGTGTGCTCTGATCGTATTACTCTAAAGTTGATCCAAACAGCTGTGCTTTGAACTTTTTGAAGTTTCTGGAGTAGATATTGAGACGAACCAGACATAACTGAGTTACAATAGTACATTAATGAAAGTACTAATGAGCACACGAGTGTTTTAGTGACATCAACTGAAAGATAATTGCGAATGGAGCTGATGCGTCTCAACTCAAGTTATGCAGCCTTGCATATGTTCATGACATGCTGGTGCAATGTGAAAGTACGGTCTAGAGTAACACCTAGGATTCCTACTGACTGTGTGAATATAATGTTATTTATTGTTTGAGGTAAAAGGTGTGAATGAGAAAGTAATTGTGTTGTGATCAGAATATCCTCATCATTCGTCTGCAGCTTGTTACATGTCATCCATGATTTCACATCAGAAATTCACCTCGCTACTATATGGATGTTAGCATCAACTTTATTTTGGTGTCTAGATTTGTATATTTGGGTGTCATCAGCGTACAACTGGTGAGACACATTGAGTGATGATCTAAGACACTTCAGAGCGGCTGAGTGTATATAATGAAGAGAACAGGTCCAAGAACTTACTCTTCTGTAACACCACAACGTAGATCAACTGGGCAGGAGTGTACTTCATTAGTCAAAAATACAGCTGATTAATACTGCGAGTTCTCGTTCAAAATTAAGTTCTCTTTTTTTAGGAGTAAATTAATAATTGTTTGTTTTAATTCTTTACGTTGACAAGAACGCAGTTTGGTAATGTGGCATTCAGGCACTTTGCCTGAAACGGTTCTTGAGTCATCAAACTTTTGGAGCCTATATATCACTTTGCCAACGTACCATATTATAAGGTATTTACTTTATTACATTTAAGAAATTGGAAGAGGGGAACCGAGTTCTCGAGTTAGACCACTGTCGAATACTAGTATAATGCGAAGACCAAGTGGTTAACCGCGCTGAATTCGTTGTTTTTTTGTGATGCCTTTACAAGAATTGAAACGGATTGATCACATTCAAGACACTACAATGAATCCGATCATTTGCATTTTACTTACAACAAAACTCTGGCATTCATTGCAAATTGCCCTGATGATTATGATGTCCGCGACACTCAGATTACGAATCGAACACTACAGTCTACATTAATATGGATACAAGTTGTAACAGACAAATACATGGTTTAAAACTAACCTTGGAAACAACAAAGATTTCACGAAAGTTGTTTATTAATGCATTGGATTATTTGAAGTAATTGTTAGAGTTTAACAGTTGTCATTTAAATGTGATTTTCTTTGTATGATTCACTAATCACCTTCTATGTTAGACATTTCAGATAAGGCCTTATGGAACATGCAGTAACCAGAATGAATCAGAACTTATGCGAGTTTTGAAAATTAAGGAGATCCATGAAGGTGAACAGAGATTCTGTATCTTTTTCATTGCTGTCACCGGAAATTCGTTTCATTATGTGTGTATTTACGAATATTGTTTCTTATTTATCAGCAACGTATCATTGACTAATTTTATGTTCTCTTGTTTCAGTGACATTGTCCTCGTTGGGGACGTAGATTCAAAAATTTGTTTACATATAAGTCGTTTCTCTGCCACGATTGCATCCTAGGTGATGACATTTAATTATTGTGATTGTATATGCTAATAACTTCGTGTTTGCCGAACTGCATGCGCAAAGCGAAATTATTAACAGAAAGGTAAGGTTGCTAGAATACAAGTCATTAGATCTCGAAACGAGATGCATGAGAGTGAATCTTTTATTTAGCGGGAAAATTGTATTGACATAATCAACGATTTTCTAGGTTTTCAGCTTTACCATAACCCAGCGAAAGTTATTATACATAGCGAACACGGCGTCGGAAGGAGGTGTATGCTTAGTGGTTCTACTTAGCGACGACAAAGTATATAATAGTACTATAATGTCTGCGTTCGGGGTTGTCAAGACACCGCATTGACCCTGATTGTTGCTAAGAATCTGCTCAAGAGGTCAGCACATATTTATAGGCTTTATCCCAAGGTGATAATTGAAGCTAGGACACTATTAGGGCTAAGATATAAAGTGTTCAAAAGGAACGGTAAAGTTGCCTCTATTAGAGTCCAATCTAAACTTATTGTTAATTTGAAACTAGAGTATTGAATGTTCCATGAATGCAATGACATGATGAAGGATAGTTGATGTGTTTTTGAACGGTTTTCATCCGGGGATGAGGCTAATTATATCCAAACCAAAGAGTGTTTTTCATTCGATGATACACGCTGTTCAGCACAATAGTTCAGCAGTGGTTTATGATTCAGTCGTCTCTACTAAGAAATATGGGAACTGTGACTATGTTCTTAGAGGTCATACAAGCGTTTTTCTGTGTTGGGTCATTGTGACACAACTGTTCGATCAGCAAAGGAGATCGAAGATGAGATGTCAACAGATTCTCATGATCAATAAATTAAAATGGCCGTCTTTTTCGAAGTCTCCATAACCTCGTCATACATCAATCAAAAACAGTGTCTATGCTACTATGGCAGTTATTCTCTATAGACGAATACAACAAATATATTTACCGACTAATGAGAAGGGACAAGATTATAATCGGAACCAGAAACCTCGGTCCAATAAATACAGTTTAGGACAACTAATAGGTCATCTTTCAAATACCCGTATGTCGTCAAGGGCAGTACCTAGTCATTTGTCCCTATTATTTATTTGTCTCGTAAGCTGGCTGGTCTTATTGACACCACTGATGACTTTGCGATAATATCTTTCCATTACGCCATGCTCTTTGTCCATACCTGTCTTCGTTTTGTTCTTACGTCCCCTTATCTTCTTCTGCCTGCTTTTTTTTTCCAATGTGTCTTGTATAATTGATTTTGAAAGGCCAGATGAGCTTGAAACCGTACCACCTAAGTTTGTCTTTTGTTAACGTGGTGGGCAGACCCTTCATATGGTCCATTTATATCTTGAATTCTAAAGCTCACCTCCTAGTTTAAAATGTGGTCAAAGCATTCGATTTTGGGGGCTTCTTTGATATCATCTCGTCTCGAAAGCATGGTATCTTCTCTAAGTCTATCTCACATACACAAATATGGACATGACGAGGTAGCACATAAGCTTGACCTTGAACTTAAGCTTAATAGTGCTGTCCTTCAAGATATACTTCAGATTAGCTAGTATGGCTGTCTGCGCAATCCTGCAGAAATCTTAAGATTTTAAATATTCAGCAAAGGTTATAGCACATCCATGTTTGAAGCGGAAGCATGACATTACCCCCTGTTAATTACCCCCCCTGCCATTACCCCCCTATCAATTACCCCTTTAGTATATTACTCCCGTATCTTACCCCCCTGCCATTACCTCCTATCAATTACCCCCTCACTATATTACACTCCCATTATATTACCCCCCCCCCCCCCCCCCCCGTCATTAGCATCATTTAAAAATGCCGATACATGACTTATGTTGCAAAATTCTACAAAGGAATAGATGTACAAGGATGTTTTTATCATTTTTCTCATTTACCGAAAAGTACAAGCTCTTGGAGTCCAGGAAAGGTATCAAGATAATTCAGAATTTTAAATGTCCTTTAGAATGGTAGCTGCTTTGGCTTTTGTGCTGCTCTCTTACACTGTGCAGGTTTTTAAAGAACATCAAGAACTTACAGAAGATGATGACATGAATCAATTGTTAGATTATTTTGAAGATAACTACATTGGCAGAAGAAGACGTCGAAGCCGAGCTGATTTTGTCTTTGTTCCTCTAGGTTGGAATGTACACAGCCGTGTTCAAAATGAATTACTTCGTACTAACAACAGCGTTAAAGGCTGGCATAAAAAATGCAAGCTGCCGTTGCTGCTGACCATCGAAACATTAGGCGCTCTTTTGACAATCCTTCAAAGTGAGCAATCATTGCTGAACGTGATAATTTCTCAGCAGCTTGGAGGACATCCAGCGGAACCAACTCGAAAGAAAAATTGTCATTGCAATGCTCGAATTATGATTAACATAGTTAATGATTTTGCTAATAGAGGGCACTTTGAATATTTGCATGGGATCGCACATAAAATTCAGCTGTAATCATATAAATATATTTTATAGTACCATAACTTTATGATATCACGATTTTAATATTGAACATTCCAGGACAAGTATTCAAGGGTAAGATTTGTTTACTAAACTAAAAATTCGCAATTTGAAATTTATTTTTTATTCTTAGGGTATAACAATTATGTGTTATATAGTAATATATCGGTGTAATACAACGGGGGTAATATACTTAGAGGGTAATTGATACCCCTCTATCTTAATGAATTAAGGGGTAGTTGCAGGCGGTTAATTGACAGTGGGGTAATTTCCTAGACCCGTATGAAGCTTGCCTGTGTTCAGCTAATGTCCAATAATTCGTATTACCTTTTGGATGTCTCTTGGATGTTTTGTGTCATTAACTTGGTCTTTCAGCGCAGGTCTCCATCCCATAATTTATTGATGCTTGGTTGAGACGGTTCACTAAGGTTTCCAGTTGTTGTGTATTTGCTGTTAAGCCATCAATATCATCAGCGAACTGCAGGATGTTCATTGTTCTGTATCCAACACTTCCTTGGACACTATTCTGTCCAGGAATACGATGAAGATAGTTGGTGAAAGAAGTCATCCCTGTCTGACTCCATCTGTTTTTCTGAATCAATCTCCATTGTTGACATTTATGAAAACTGTGTTGTACCTAGTCATGTCATAAAGCACCAAACAGCCGCAATACCATCAATGAGAGGCACACTACATGTACAGATCAGAGGCTTCAAGGAAGGCTACAAGAGGAGGAGTGACATCCCAAAAGTAATTACATTTTGAAATCGGAGAGAAGACGGATTACGACTGGTTCTGTTGAACGTAAAATTGCTCTCAAGTAATTCGGTAATAAACTAGAACTAGAAAACATTTAACTAATATTTCAAAAACAATGATTTTATATTTTATAGAGACTTTTTCAAATGACGTTCATAAATGTCTGTTTCTCATTTTAAAATATTTGCATTGCATTAATTTCAGAGAATAATCTTAGCGAAGAGGGATTCTGCATGATTATTATTTTACTTCAGCAGTTCAATTGATATTACCGTCTTTAATGGATTGAATAATCACATAATGCATATTGATAACATAACGAAACGCAATTGTTGGCATTTAGTATGTGGGGACTTGAATGTTAGTACTAACACGATGTATGACTTCGTAACAGACGATACCAGTATTACATGTATATTGTTACCAGACAACCATATGTCCAATCATTACACGCATCGAGCCTCCTGGGGCTACGGTCAAGTCAACGCATGGATTCATCAACTTTGAGAACTCTGTACAACCTCGTTTAGAACGGCGAACAGTTGTATATGTCAGTATTCAAATATAGATGAATTTACTTTTGTAAACTCAAGCGGTTCAAGTGTATTCGATTATGTAATATGTACTCAGTTAATATTACTTAGCTTGATCATTTTCTTGTCAGTGCTCTTTTTTGCTACTCTGATCATTGTACTAGAAAGTTTATTATGAAAGTAATTAAGTCTTTTCTAAAGGTTATTAATCATGATGTGTGCACGAGCACTTTTGATTCGAATCAAGAGCCTAATTATGTAATTATTGAATTTATTCAATTTTAACCTCCCAAACAGTCAGAGAGAATTTCGATGAAATACTGAGAAAAAAAGATTGTCTAACGTTAATGTAAATGACAAAATTTTTAATGAATTGATCACATAATTCTCTTAGGTACTTAGTTCCGTAGCAAATGGTCAATGAAAACTTAAAATACATAAATATATTCAGAAGCGTAGATATTCTATTCCGACTCCATATTGACTAATTTATAAGCAAACGAAAAGAAATTTACAAATGTCAAAGGGTTAAGAGAAAATACAAGTACAAAGAAAAGAGAAAATGTTTGTTGAAGAGTCTTATCAGGCACACAATTTTGTTTCTTTATTGATTGTGTAAAGTGGTACTTAACATGTTTGTTTCACGAATTAAATACTTTCAAGATATTTTCCGATAGTATAATGTCACTGGTAATTTGTTTAGCTGGATCCTGAATACCAAACTTATTAGGTCTCACTGGATAGTTTCGTATTTTGACACCTCTCTAAAAATTAAAGTAGAAGGTCCAATCCTAGCATTTTTCAGTTCACGCATCAGCTAAATCTGTAATGCGGGTTAGAATTACTGTGAGTCAGGCTTGGAAATGGGTTGACTTGTTGGTGAATGTCTGTCACAGTTAGACTAGCATTGGAGATCAAATGCGTAACTTGGGCTTCCAATGAGCAGCCGACCTGGCTTACGTATGTGTCTGCTACAGAGGTAAATCTGATGAAATATTAGGTGTCGTTGCCAGGAGGAACTTACATTTAGGCTCGCACCTGTAAGTCCCTTAACATATTCTGCAGTATTTTACACAAATTATCGTATCGTATTTTTAATTGGAATCATACACCTGCAAGTACTGATGTGTAACAATATCGAGTTCATCGTCCTTCGAGTCATATGATGTGGTAATATCACCTTGATTGTCCAACGATTTAAATCATGTGGCATTACCGACTTTGTTGTTTTTCGATTTATATAATGTTGAAAAATCACGTTGCTTTTCAAATAATGCGACGCTTAACAAACATTCGGAATATTTGAAATATAGACTAATGTGTATTTTTCTCGACGGAACTTATTTTTAATGCTATTGTCAATTCTTGTAGACAGAAACGTCAATTCCGAAACTAATTCTTTAAAACTTTCAAATTTTCTTTTTTTCAAAAGGGAGCACATATGATCTATTTAGCCCAGTTTTGAATGTGACCTTTCTTTTCAACGATGTTTTCACATTTGATATAAAACTGTCATATGAAATGTCGATAAATGACACGCTTTAGTTAATATTTTGTATGAGTATGTTTTGGAGTGTAATATTGTCCCATTCATGAGATATAAAAGGCATTGACCTATCTCAATGAAATAGATTTGGTCATATTTGCCTCGGTCACTAATTGTGCGTTTGAAAGATGAATAATGAAATATGTCTAAAGTGACTAAATGTTTTCCAATAATTCGCCATATTAAGGTTTCTTATGATAGAAAAGAAAACTGGAAATCGCAGCCAGATGTCTTGATGGGTGAGTTGTGGGATTTGGGAAAACTGAATTAGGAAATATGTGGGCCTGCATTGGCAGCTCCGGGTTTGAACAATTTAACATTATTGAGATGTTATTGTCGATAAATCAAATCATGTTTAATGCTCACTGTATAATAAATATTCTTTTAAATCAAGAGAGCTAATTCCGCGTATCTTCCCAGAGAGAGAGAGAGAGAGAGAGAGAGAGAGAGAGAGAGAGAGAGAGAGAGAGACAGACAGACAGACAGACATTGATCAGCTAAGTATATGGTAGATAGGCGGTAGGCACGTACAGAGTTTACATTTCAAGAGCTGAAGACTGACGTTTCGTTGGTACACTTGTCAGCGGTGATCAGGCAATTAAATGGGTATTTTAGCTTGCAGTTATGTACTTAATGTCTACTTAGCGATTTCACTTAAAAACATTTAGTCAGTTTCATATCTGATATTCCATTTTTAGACCTTGAGATGTTAGAGGTATCTATACTTTATGCCTTTCGGATTTCATAGTATCATACTCGTTCTAAAACAACACCACGGATAAAAATAAACTTACATGTTTCTTCTGCTTGGAAAATCAGAGCAATACAATGACTAAAATTTAAATGAAATCAGATTATGAATAACCTCATATAAGTTTGGATACTGACATCACTAATTCGAATAAAATCGTATGTGTTATCCATGGCGATGGGTTGATACATAAAAATAGAATAATATCGTTTCAGTAGCATATAATTCGAAGAGGCAGTGACAGCGCAATTGACCAATAATTTTGTCTTCCATGAGCAAACTGCAATAAATATGATCAGGAGCGATGACCATTAATTCTTTTTTCCCCTCAATTTTCTTTTGCATTGGATGTTCATTAATTTTTTTTTAGATATAATCCCGATAGTAATTCCTACAACAGTGCATTAGATACACTAATAATTAAGATACAATACCTTAATTTTACTTGTTACTCTTTTCTGGTTTTTATATTTTAAAAGACATGCCATACAAAGCATAACTAGCCCCTGCGTGCGTAAATTAACAATATTTGGGTGTAAATCAGCCACCTTTGGGTGTAAAGTAACCTCACTTGAGTGTAAATTAGCTACATTTGGGTGTACATTAACCTCATTTGGGTGTAAATTAACCACATTTGCGTGTAAATTAGCCTCATTTGCGTGTAAATTACCCACGCTCAGAAAGACGTGATATTCTTTTCCCAATTCCACTTCGGCAGTCAAATCCAAAACTGACCGTCAAACTCTTCATGATATTGGTAAAATAAAAAGTTCTATAAAGCGGGTTGATGAAAATTTTCACTCAATCGCCGCCGATCACTAAATAGAATACTGAGCAAGAATTGCATGTGCTATTTGGACCAAACAGAATAACATAAAATGATATGTTAATGTGTATAACATCAAGACTATTATGCTGCACACGCTACATGTAAAGAGTTCAGACTATGGGATAATATTGTGCCTTGAATACATACTAATATTTAAGATATCATTTCAATAGGAGCACATGCTATTGTGTCGTGAAAACACAATACTATTTGAGATATAATTCGAATAGTAGTTTGTTTGTTTATTTGAATTTTAACGGCGCACCAGCACTTTTAGGCTATTTAGCGCCATACAATACGTTACATGTTCAAAAACAAGAAAGGTTTAACATCGACCAGCGATATATATAAAAAAACAATAGTTAAATATAAAATGGTAAGATGTTGGTAACAGGAAAATATGAAGCTTCCCAATCAACGGGAGATGTAAATGGTGTTATGTTGATGATAAGATGTTGTAAATAAAAGGTGATATTTGCATTAGATAAAAATATTCTACGTGATGGTATACAAGTTATAGTTTAAAACAGAGATTTACTTCCTTTAGGAAATCTAAAATACAAGTGGTTTGTATTGTATCAAAAAGTGCCTTCATGTCATGTACATTATAGTATTTAACACGCGTAGGTTGCAGGTCGGAACACTCGGTCATAAAGTGTTTAACAGTGAATGGCTCATTGCAAGAAAAGCACTCTGGTGGATCTTCACCTTTTAGTATGTGGGAGTGGGTAATGTATGTATGACCGATTCTGATTCTTGCAATGACAACCTCCTCCCTGCGGATAGTTCTATAGGAAGGAGTCCATTCTCCCAGGGTTGGTTTGATGGCATGAAGTTTGTTATTGACTGCATCATCCCATGACGCCTGCCACTTCTGACGTAGGTACTTTTTGATACAAGGTTTAAAATCAGTAAAAGGTAATTTAAAATCCGATGGTTCTTGGGATAGAGCCATCTTAGCAGCCCGGTCTGCTTCTTCATTACCTTTAATACCAATATGGCTAGGTAGCCAACAGTATACTATGTTGTAGGACTTACTAAGCTCAGAGTTTTTGACGAGAATATCGACTAGTAATGGATTATCCAGTTTTCTATGGTGTAGCGACTGAAGTACTGACAGAGAGTCACAGAAAATAATGCTATTTAAAATGCGCTTTTGTTCAATAAATTTCAGAGCAAGATCTATTGCTCTGATTTCCGCTGAAAATATGGACGCATCGTTTGGCAAGCGCACTTTGGTTATGTGCTTGCCACTAACAAAGGCTGCAGCAGCCTTGTCATCAACTTTTGATCCATCAGTAAAAATTTTTGTGTAGTTTTTAAAATCGTTGAGGAGTTCATGATAAGAGTTCTGGAAAACGGCAGGATTCGTCTCAGATTTTCTCCCATCGTGCAACGTAAAAATCACTTTGGGTTGCTTAAGGAGCCAAGGTGGTGTTTCCGAGACAAACGTATTCTGAACTGTAGGGAGATTAATTTTGATAGTGTCAAAACTGGATGATATTCTGATGCCAAATGAAGGTATGGCATTTGGTTTGTTTTCGTACAAAGTTTTGTATTTTGGTTGAAAAACAGCCGAAAAAGCAGGGTTCAGAGGATTTGATCTTAACATAAGAGCGTACTGTATAGAAAGCATTTCTCTGCGGTGCGATAAGGGTGGTTCATTCGCTTCCGCGAGAAGGCTTTCGCATGGAGATGTCTTGAATGCTCCTAGAGCAAGTCTTATTCCCTGATGATGAATTGGGTCAAGCATTTTCAAATAAGACTTCCTAGCTGAACCATAAACAATGCATCCATAGTCTAGTATAGAACGGATAAATGTTCTATACAAATTGAGGAGGACTTTTTTATCAGCACCCCAGTCAGTGTGCGCAATTACTTTTAGTAAATTTAAAGCTTTTAAGCATTTAGCTTTTAAATTCTTGATGTGTGGTATAAAAGTCAGTTTTCTGTCGAAGATAATACCCAAAAACTTCGTTTCCTCAACAACTGGAATAAGTGTTCCATCCAGCGTGAGTTTAGGGTCATCATGATGTCTTCGCAATTGACAGAAATGCATGCATACTGTTTTCGATTTAGAGAATTTAAAACCATTATTACTGGCCCAATGGTGGATCTTATTGATATTTTGTTGAAGTTGCCTTTCAATTGTATGCATGTGCTTTGATCGATAACAAATTAAAAAATCGTCTACATATAAAGAGCAGTCCACACCGGGAGTTAAGCACTTAGTGATGCTATTGATTTTGATATTAAATAGCGTCACAGATAAAATACTGCCCTGGGGCACACCCATCTCTTGCTGGTGCATATCGGAGACGGTAGCGCCCACGCGTACTTTGAATTCTCTGTCGGAGAGAAAACTGGAGATGAAAGCGGGCAGACGGCCTTTTAGACCTAGATCGTGCAGGTCATTTAGTATCCCGTACTTCCATGTTGTATCATAGGCCTTTTCTAAATCAAAGAAGACCGCTACTAAATGTTCCTTCTTGATAAATGTATCGCGAATAAATGTTTCCAGTCTAACCAGATGATCGTTAGTACTACGACCAGAACGGAAGCCACTTTGGAAAGGAGAAATTAAATTATTACTTTCCAAGTACCATACAAGCCGAGAATTAATCATTCGTTCCATTGTTTTGCATATGCAGCTTGTCAATGCAATAAGCCGATAGCTGTTAGGATCTTCGTTATCTTTGTCTGGTTTGGGAATCGGTATCACTGTTGCTTCTTTCCAGCTCTTAGGTACATTACCAGCAATCCATAAATCATTAAAGATTTTAAGAAGCAATGTCAGAGAAGATTCTGGGAGGTGTTTCAAGAACTGGTAATGTACTTCGTCAGGCCCAGCGGATGTATCATGGGCCTTGTCTAATGCCTCCCTAAGCTCCAATAAAGAAAACAGCTGGTTATAATTTTCAGTGTTGTTCGATGTAAATTTTAAACGCGACTTTTCTTTTTGAGATTTTAATCTTCTAAAGGCATCTGAATAATTAGATGATGATGAGTTTTTCGAAAAACTATCGGCAAGAATATTTGTTATGTCACGTTTCGAACTGAAATTGATATTGTTTATTTTTAGGTGTCGAATAGAATTGTGTTTCCTTTTTCCATTTATTTTCCGAATAGTATCCCAAACTTGTTTCATTGAGGAACGAGAGTTTAAAGAAGAAATATATTTCTTCCAGGATGCACGCTTACATTCTTTGATTGTGCGTCGAGTTTTAGCCCGGGCAATACGATATTTATTTAAATTTTCGGGCGTTGGACGAGTGTTGAATGTTTTTAATGCTTCTTGGCGTTGTCTAATGGCTTCTTTGCATTCCTTGGTTACCCAAGGTTTTTGCGATCTCTTACTGTTCGTTGAGGACTTGGGAATGGATTCATCTGCAATTGAAATTAGAACGGAGGTAAAATGCTGTATAGGATTAACAGCGTTGAATACTGTATCATTATTTAGTCTAGTTTTACATAATGCTTCAAACATAGCCCAATCGGCCTTCTTTATATTCCATTGTGGAATTGTATCATCAATTTTAGTGTTATTTTCAAGAGTGATTGGAAAGTGATCACTGCTGTGAAGGTCATCAGCGACCTTCCATTCATAGTCCAAAAGCAGTGAGGGAGAGCAAATTGTCAAATCTATGCATGTGTACGTACCCGTTCCTGGGTGTAAATATGTTGATGAATTAGTGTTATATAGACACAGATCGTGTCTAGAAATGAAATCTTCTATTTTATGGCCTCTGTCGTTTATGTGATTTGATCCCCATAAAATGTTATGGGCATTAAAATCCCCGAGTAAAACGAAGGGCGCGGGAAGTTGTTCAACAAGATTGTCTAATTCCTTTTGTACTAGGTTGGTGTTTGGTGGTAAGTAAATGGAACAAAAAGTAATCACTCGATGTAGAGTGACACTTACAGCAATGGCTTGTAAATTTGTGTTTAAAGGAACAACTCTGTGAGGGGCTCTATTGTTCACAGCAATAGAGACTCCTCCTGAGGCACTGTCTGCGTTTTGAAAGTACGCATTAAACAGGGAAAAGTTTTTAAAAGTAATTTTATCTGTCTCTTTCAGGAATGTTTCCTGTAAACATAGTACAGCAGGATCGTGTTCATTTAAAAGCAGAAGAATATCATTGTAGTTTGTTTTAAGTCCTCGACAATTCCATTGTATGATGGTGTTCTTCATTCTAATGTTATGCTGGAGATTCTGGAACTAGGTTAGACTATTCGCGGTGGAAGCATGTGTTGTTATTTGTCTGGAGGAAGTACGGGAGTATATTTAGTTTTATTAGGTTTGGAGCTACTTTGAGTACACGGAGCAGTTTCTTCTGCATCCATGCTCTCAAAGTCTCCAAACCTGTTGTACAGTTTAATGGGGTCATCTGACCCCTTTTGCTGTTTATTTGTTTGTGCTTTGTGTTTCTGTCTTGGTGATTTTGGTGGCGGATTGTTATTAGTTGTTGTCTGAGTTGATGTTGTGCTTTTCTGTGGCTTATAATTAGGGATGTTGGCACATGTGGTTGAATCGGGCTGATCCGTCTGTGTTTGGGCGTCCTTCGTGCTTTTTGGATTGTGCTTTACGACTGTGGAGAAGGATGGGCCAGGAAGGGGTGTTTTTGCCTGGACAAGCTTTCTGGCCTCTGGGTAGGGAATGTTCGAAGTAAACTTTACCCTCTGAATTTCCTTCTCCTGTTTCCATGTATCACAATCTTTGGAACTGGCGTGATGTTCCTTGCCACAGTTGACACAATGCGGAGTTGCTCTACAATCAGCTTCCTGATGAGAGTGTTCTCCGCATCGGCCACATACCTTGGCTCTGGAACATCGATCTTCGTGATGGCCGTATTTTTGACACTTATAGCATCGAAGGGGGTTTGGAATGTAGATCTCGACCTTTACTTGTAAAAACCCAAACTTGACCACTTTGGGCACTGTCGGTTTATTAAAGGTGAGTACATATGTATTGGTGTCCTGCAGGGTGTTATTACGTTTAATACGTATTCTTCGCACTGCAGTGACACCTTCATGTTTCATCCCTTCGATGATATCTGCGTCGGTGACTCCAGCCAAGTCACGACATCGTATTACGCCTTTGGACGAATTCAGTGTAGTGTGGGCGAATGAGGTCACTGGAATATCAAAGAATGTTTTCATTTTCATGATATTGTCTGTTTGCCCCTTTCGCTCACACTCTACAAGAAGGCAACCCGATTTTAGTTTTTTCACACTTTTTGGTGTGCCAATCGATCCCGTAATGGTTTTCTCGATAATAAATGGAGATATACCTGAAAGCGGTTTAGCATCATCTTTTGATTGAATAACCATGAAGCGTGGAAATGATTCCACGCCACGTGGTTCTTCATCAGAGTCAGACAGTGGTTTAGTACGTTTATTGGATTTTTTTTCCATGATGGCAAGATTTTAAAATTCAGCACCCGTGCTCCCCACCCACCAAGGAGCCCAACAAGGGGACACTTTTAAAGTGCCAAGGATACACAGATGCCATACTCAGTTGATAAAATTACCTTTGGATGACCCTGAAGTCGCCAATTTCTAGGGTCAGTAAAATTACCCCCCGATTGACCCGTTGAGCCACCGCCTTCTAGGAAGTCTTCTAAGATTTGGAAAAGGGAAAGATATAGGAATAGAATATATGGGCAACGGTGGTATCAAAAGAGATACAAGGAGAAAGTAAAAGGAGGTGAGAGAGTTAATAAAGACCTCCTAGGGCTCGGCGTGACCAGCCGATTTGTCGAGACCGGGCCCATCTCGACCACCCGTCTAAGAGAAGTAGAGGCCAAAGTAGTGTGTTGCAACTACCAGGATCCTTTCCTCCACCGACACGGGACGCAACCCACGGCAAACAGGTTGCCTCTACTTAGTCGCCTTTTACGACACGTGGCGAGGCACGTCGGGCCTATTCTACAACCCCGAACCCGCAGGGGGATCGAATAGTAGTTCTTACTAATAAGCTTAAGTACACCTTAATATTCAATATATAATTCCGGTGGCCTAGGGGTTCGAGCGTTCGCCGCGGAAGCGGGAGGTCGTGGGTTCGATCCCCTGCCGAATCATACCAAAGACTGAAAAAAATGGTACTAACAGCTGCCTCGCTAGACGTTCAGCATTAAGAGGTTAGTGTTAGGACTATCCGGTCTGGTGTCAGGATAATGTGACTGGGTTGGACATCATGCTATATGTCTGCGGCATGATGCCCCAGTGCTAGACATCACTATAGACTGCCTCGCTGCAGACATCGTAGCAATATGACTGAATTTGTTTTAAAGCTACGTTAAAAATACTAATCAAACAAACAAACAAGATATAATTACAATAGTATTTCATACCACTGCAATTTAAGTATCAACTAATATTTAAGACCTATAAATGATATGAGCTGTAATTGTGCAATATTTTGTAGATAATTCATAGTGCATTCGGTCGTGGTCAGCGTGAGACATGTAACCATTTAGATGGGCTTGACTCACAATAACTTGCCAGCTTGTAATAAACTTTCTTGTTTGAAGGTCTCAATTAATTTTTATTAGATTCCGTTTGAAACAGTAGAGACACTTTTATCAACATACGGTCAAGCATCCGGAAATAACAAAGCTAAGAAAAACTAGAACCAAAATCTTGGCCAATCTTGGCCACTTTGAGTTTCTGTGTGTGTGTGTGTGTGTCTGTGTGTGTGTGTGTGTGTGTGTGTATGTATGTGTGTGTGATTAACATGTAACATGCTGTCCCACCTTGTCACCTTATCCTGACATTAAGCTGTCCAATCCTCATAATGCTGAGCACCAAGCGATGCAGCTGTTAGTTCTGTTTTTTGTATATTGTTGATATGATTCTGCCGGGGTTCGGATCCACGACTTCTTGCACCCAAGTCGGACGCTATTACCATTAGTTGCGGCCAATTTGAAATAGATGTCATAAAATGACATTTTCCATAATATTTAATAATAAAGGAGGCATTGAAAAAGGAAATCTGAATTCGATTGGATTGTTAATAATGGTTTGGCTCTTCGATAATGTGATCCTTATTGGCTAAGCTAAAGGATGGTTTGTGTGTTCCGAGATGAAATTCAAAGTCTAATCTTCCTCGCGTAATTAGTTAAAGTTCCTAAGGGAGCCAGAATTTTAGCTCCAAGAAATAACAAGATTTTGCGTCAGATTCTCTAAGGCAGGTGTGTCGGTTAGCTAAAGACACCAAAAAGAGATTCGGTTGCACTGAAAGAGCGAGTCAAAATAAAGAACACGAAAATATAACTCCATACCTGTACGGCACATGTAAAATTATCTCTTAATTTTAAATTTAATGATTATAATTACTCGATACGGGCGTCGATAATATCTTAGATAGCAATAACCAACAATGACATAGCCCACCCCCAGCGTAAATAGTAGTTCATGTCACTGTGTAATGAAGATGCACTCATATCTGCTATATAATTCGAATAGTAGATCCTACAACTATGTCCTATACACTAATACGTGATATATAATTCTACTAGTAGCTCCTACAGCTGTGTGTCATATGCAACCGTGTGTCCTATACACTATTACTTTAGATGTAATTCTACTTGTAGCTCATACAACTGTGTGTCCTATACACTAATATTTGAGCTATTATTCCAATAGTAGCTCCTCCAACAGTGTGTTATATGCTTCCATGTGCTCTATACACTAATACTTGAGATATAATTCTACTAGTAGCTCCTTCAACTGTGTTCTATACACTAATACTTAAGATATAATTTCAATAATAGTTAATACAAATGTGTGTCCTATACACAGATACTTGAAATATAGTTACAATATTAGTTCCTAGAGCTGTCCTCTATGTACTAATATTTAGGATATACCTCCAATAGCTCCCACAACTCTGTGTCCTATATACTAATATTTAGGATATACCTCCAATAGCTCCCACAACTCTGTGTCCTATGTACTGAAATTTAGGATATACCTCCAATAGCTCCCACAACTCTGTGTCCTATGTACTGAAATTTAGGATATACCTCCAATAGCTCCCACAACTCTGTGTCCTATGTACTAATATTTAGGATATACCTCCAATAGCTCCCACAACTCTGTGTCCTATGTACTGAAATTTAGGATATACCTCCAATAGCTCCCACAACTCTGTGTCCTATGTACTGAAATTTAGGATATACCTCCAATAACTCCCACAACTCTGTGTCCTATGTACTGAAATTTAGGATATACCTCCAATAGCTCCCACAACTCTGTGTCCTATGTACTGAAATTTAGGATATACCTCCAATAACTCCCACAACTCTGTGTCCTATGTACTGAAATTTAGGATATACCTCCAATAGCTCCCACAACTCTGTGTCCTATGTACTAATATTTAGGATATACCTCCAATAGCTCCCACAACTCTGTGTCCTATATACTGAAATTTAGGATATACCTCCAATAGCTCCCACAACTCTGTGTCCTATATACTAATATTTAGGATATACCTCCAATAGCTTCCACAACTCTGTGTCCTATATACTAATATTTAGGATATACCTCCAATAGCTCCCACAACTCTGTGTCCTATGTACTGAAATTTAGGATACATTTCATATAGTAGTTCATACAACTGTGTGTCCTATCCATGGATATTGCAGATATAATTGGAATAGCTGCTAATAGTCTGATTCTACACTGAAACTGAAAAGAACATACAAGTTATGGTAACTGAAAGGAATAAAACACTTTCTTTTATTGTGAAAGTTTGTTGAGAAGGTTGTTTTAATTGAGCATTTACCGCGGAACGGACTCATTAAGTTGCAAAATGTTTTTGAAGATTATGTTTACTAAAATAATGCAGAATTAAACATGAAGAAACAATGAAGGCAATGGTTTACTACTGAAAATATATCTCTTTGCATTAGATAACGAAATTTCAACTAGTTAGAAAAACTCGGATTAATTTGCAAGGAAGATGGCCTTCATTGAATGTAAATTCCTGGGTATCGCATTAGTGATAGGGTTTAGTATTGTAGGTTCTGTAACAAATAACTGTAAATGGATGTTTGTAGTTCAAGGTGAATGTTTGCTACCGTAGAAAGGCTATGTCTGGCTTTCGGGGCGAATCTTTTATTTTACCATAGAAAAGCGTTGTCTGGTGTCCAGGACGAATAATCTGGTACCATAGACAAAACGGTGTCTGGCATTCAGGGTGTATGTTTGCTACCGTAGTAAAAGTGAAGTCGGGCGTTCTTGGAAAATGTTTGTTACCGTTAATTTAAAAGAGATATGTTGCATTCAGGATGAATGTTTGTTACCATAATAAAAGCGGTGTCTGTCGTTCAGGGTACACACTTATTATTTGTCATCGTAGTACGCTCTAAATGTATATACTTTTAGAAGATAAATCTCAACCACTTAATCGACCACTCCGGTGTCCTAATGGCTATATGATCCGTCCCGGATGCGAAAAGTCGTGGGTTCGAACCGCAGCCGAGTCATACCAGAGGCTTCTTAAAATGGAACTACAGCTGCCTCGCTAGGCAATGATCATTAAAGGTTAGTGCTAGGACTTGTCGGCCTGGTGTCAGGATAATGTTTATGCGGTATGCTGCCCCAGTGCTAGATATCACTTTAAACTGCACACTAACGTTATGACTGAAAAATTCTCAAAGCGACATTAAAAATCTAAATCACACACACACACACACACACACACACACACACACACACTTTATTAAATAAGTGAGTCTATTTTATCAGATTAATTGTAACCTAGTACGATTCTTCTCACCCAAGTCATCTGGACAATATCTCTAAAATGCCACGGGACAGTTTAATAATGTGTTAGATTGGTATCAGTCGGAGAAGACACATTTTAGCTGTATTTCGGTCAACTAGATCGACCGAAATTATCTCTAGTGATTCTATGGGTATAAAGTCAAATGTATTTGGTTTCTAAACATGCAAATGACGACTTAGAAGGGGCTGTGGAGAACCGACTCGTGCATTTGACATAATTGGAAGTTCAAACACATGTAAGATATTATGTTATTTTGTGTAATATATGTTTGTTCCAATGCCGTTTTTGGACCGCTCCGGTGACCTAGTGGTTAGATCATCCGCCACGGAAGCGGGAGGTCGAGGGTTCAATCCTCGGCCAAGTCATACCAACGATTTACAAAAATGGTACTAACATCTGCCTCGCTTGACGGTCAGCATTAAGAGGTAAGTGTTAGGACTGGTCCGCCTGGTGTCAGGATAATGTGACTGGGTGGAACATCATGCTATATGTCTGCGGCACGATGCCCCAGTGCTTGACATCACTATAAATTGCCTCACTGCAGATATCGTAAAGATATGACTGAAAATTGTTAAAGCTACGTTAAAAATCCTAATCAAACAAACAAACACACAATACCGTTTTTGCTCTTAGGATATTGCCTGGTCTAATGACACACCTGGCACATATACAACTATGCCTGATGTTGTCCATTTATTTAGTATTCAAATTAACGACAATCCACCTTTCTCCTTGTCAGTGCAAAAGACCAGATATGTATGTTACTAGTATATCCCATTGTGATCACATTTTGGTTTCATACTTTAAATTAATGAATGTTCGATCTGGGGTGGTGGTGGTGTGGTGTTGATCCTCGTGTCTCTCCCCAGCACATACAGCTGGTTTGAGTCGAAAGAGAAACACCGTGAGTTTGAAAATGTATTTACAGTAGTGAAATGGAACCCTGTCCACCCATGTCTGCAGTATAGTGTATATTTTCATGTGTTTTTTATTTTATTAATTAATTAAATTAAGGCGGCGGTTGATCTTTGCTTTGTTTATCAAATTGCTAAAGTTAAATTACCCAAAAAGGAATTTCGACCGATAATACTCATGATTTCTCTATTAGTGCTATAGAGCATAAAGATTTCTTTACAGTCTTGTTCCTTAAACTTAGGATTGTACTCTTTTCCCTTAGAATTATAAAAAATTCAGGGGCCAATTTCCACTCCTTTTTGACCATTTATATTGTTATTATAATAGAAGTATTTCCCAGTTGACTTTGCTAGAGTCATTTTTGTCCATTATGTATGCAAGGTTGTATTTTTATTCTGTATGTTTGTAAAATATTTTGTATGGACAGCATTAACTATTCCGAATTCTGTAAGTTGTATTCCTTCATTAACTTGGTGTAATTTTGAAATTTATTATAATAATACCCAATTTAATTACAAAAAAGGTGTACTTTATTTAAATAATTTAAGTGTGTTTGTTATCTAATAATTCCTTTGAATGCTGTGGCATTTATAGATAAAAATGTCTAGTTGTGATGTAATTTACCTTTAGTCATTTGGATAGTCATAGCGGTCGTAAACGTAAAGTCCTGTAGGAAAAATCCTGAAAAGAAATTTTGATATAGTTTAAAGTAAACTATTATATTTTTATAGTTACTTATAGGGCCTTAGCCCTTATGAATTTTTTTTTATTTTTATAAATTTGAAAGAATTTTAAGTGCCATAGCACTAGTGATTATGATAGAGACAAAAGAAAATGTTCATTCGCTTTCTTTGTATTCTATATATAATCAAAACAGGCTCCCAACATGAAATGTTAGAGAAAATCTTTGTAGTATATGTTCAAAGGGTTTATAGTAGTCATTCTAATGTCAGTTATCTAATTTCATTCTTTCTTTGTCTTAATTCAAAGTTGTATATTTCTATGTGTATTTGTAATTAGCTGTATTTATATCAAGCTCGACCTGGCGTCATTTTTGAAACCAAGTCGATATGTGTTCGACATTTCCTACTGCATGCACCCTTAATATAGACCACTGCTAGTGAGTATTTGCGTCTCTCGTCTGAGAAATGGCTGGCTGTGGATGATCAAAATACAGCAGTACATTGAAGCAGACTACGTCGCTATGTGTGTTTGGGCTTCAGTATTCTTGGCGGACACAATTATGATAATGGTGGAAGATTTTGTGCATTGTGTTAAACGCGTACTACTTTAGAACAAAATGAACTCACATAAATTTGACACTATTGCTTGCTCTTCTAGATAAGATAAAATTGATACAGTATTTTACATTTGTTTTGTAAGAGACGGCTCAAATGTTAGAGTGGAAGGAAAGAAATATTCGAGGCATTGAAAGCTCCAGGGTACTGCTTTGTATATGTTCAGCCATTAAAGGTTGAATCTTACCTCCGGGTTACCATGTTTCCTTCGCGCAAAATGTATACTAAACTCCAATTATGGCCTGAACCGTCCTTGAACGTCTTTTTCAATTATCGTAAAATTATAAATACATGACGTTTTAGTTGAAGTAATTTCATTGCTTTGAGGTCGTCAAGTCAAGTATGTGCTATTTTGAAAAGAGTGAAGATCAAGTTATCTTGCAATCGAAATCAGAACCTAGAATTTAACAATGTGTAAAACAGTTTCTAGGTAGGACTTCATCTTATGGTTTTTCCGACAGTTGTATCAGAATCCACCACATTCATTGGTGTATGATTTCAAAATTCCACCCCAGTGTCAGAATTTCGAGTAAGACTCTAGCCTGTCCCGATGCAGTTTGATCAAGCGGATGTAATTTTCATATCCTGTACTGATAATTTAGACTTTCAAAGATCTGTACACACATTTTTTGCGAAAGTGATTGAAATTGCTACGGAAATTGTATTGCATACATAATCCAATTTTTCTCTTTCTTTTTGTTTTTTTTTTACTGCAGATTGCTTGCGCAATAGTCCGATGTCAACGTAAAATAATAAAAGTCAGTTGTATCCATTAGATTAATCGAGGCAGACAAAAACAAAAACAAAATGAAATCATCATCGATGCACATTCGATCCTGAGTCGATTTACCATTTATAAATAATAATCGGAATATAAAAAATATAAAATTATATCGTTTACAACATCGTCATTTTCGACTTGAAATGGATTCAACACGATGTACATGCCTCTACGCGTGGAAAGGGCAGTTTATGACACACGTAACTTCGATCACTACTGTTTAAATACGTTACGGTAATTTTTTACCTTTATTATTGTGAAAGAATGTTCGTTCAAGTTATGATGGGGGGGGGGGGAGATTTTTTAAAAATATTTTTAAAAATAAAAACTACAGGTTATGTATCCTACCTAATTGTATTGGTACCTAGAGGTGTTTGGATAAATTCAAATATATAATAAGGTTTAGTAATGTTGTTTCAATTTTCATTTAATGGGTAATTATAATTTTTGAAATATATTTTTAAGTGTCATATCACTTATATTGCTTGTATTGTAAGTTTTTTTTTTTTTACAGCTGTTTTCTTCATTGTATCTCTTCTCCATGCAATTCGTCAAAGTCGAGTATATAGCAGTTTAGTCTCCCCTATTGCTTCTTAAAGCTTCGTTTGGCTTTTTTTCTTCAGTCGTTGTTCTCTTATCACCGTTGCTGGTTTTTGGATTACTTGTCGTTTCTCAGCTTGTTGGTGTTTTTCTTCTTGCTTTTGTCACTCAATTGGTTATTTATCTTTTCGTTGGTGCTGGTTTTCTTGCGCTTCTTTCTATTGATATTGTTTTGCCGCTTCCTGTTTCTCGTCGGGTTTTTTGAGTTAGTGGCTGCTTTAACTCCACTTAGAATGAATACTTTTATCATTCTTTAGGGCATTTTGCTTTCTATTTCTGAAATGCCAATTACATTCATTATAGGGCATTCAGAATTGGTGTTCACTCAAGCTTTTGTAAATTGTCAGTGTCAGTATCGTTTTCTCGTGTATTCATTTTGTCACTCTCACTTTCGGTGTCACTCTCTCGAATGTGATTTTGTTTTGTTTTGTGGGGTTATTAACTCCTTTTGTTTTGTAGTTAAAGTTTCTTCTGGTGGCGTAGCGTTACTTGGTGACGACATCGATAGGGGTCTATCTGTCTTTATTCTTTTCCTGAGGCTGAGGACTGGTAGATGTCAATGCATCGACGCCAGTCAGATCCTCCAGCATCTCTTCAAAACGTGCTTGTTCTCCCTCATCCTTAGATTCCGCTTCCATCAATATATTTTAGCTGGAATGGGTTATATTACAATTGATTACCCTTTCCCTGTTTTATTGGGGATCATGTATCTTCCCCACTCAGGGTTTGATTGGAGTCTTCCCCAATGGCCGTTACGTTCAGGATTAATAAATATTTAGGATTACCTCCCTTTGTTAATTCTTCGTCTGCTTCTTGATTGTTTTTACTTCCTTTCCTTTATTCATAGATGGCAAGGGCCCTTCCGATTGCTCATCCTTTCTAATTTAAGAAATTTCCGATCTCTTCTTGTATTTGGTTATGTTCCTATGTCTTTAAGTTGATGTTGTTGTTATGGTTGCAGATTTTCCTGCGAATGTAGCCATTTTTGAGGATGTTTTGCAGTCCCTCGAACTAGGGTCCATTTGCCGACTCCTTGGACATGTATTTTTGGCCTTGCAGCCCCTGTGCTAACTCTTCAAAAGGAAACACATTGTATAAAATTAGGTTGGGATCAGCTATTATTCTAACTCCAGATTTCACATTCATAAATCCGTACACTGTAGCCATTTTACTGTCTATGAAACTTGCTCATGAATTCTGTATTTTCAGCCAGAGATAAAACTATGTTGATTTTGCCTCCACCTCTCTTATTATGGGGTTAATTTCGGGATTGGTTCCTCCTTCGTCCCCTTTATCTAACACTACTGACTTTGAGGATGGATGGTGTTCAGATGTTTTGGATAGATGATAAACTTATCGATTGTCCTACTAAAGATTGATTCCCTCTGCCCTCATTAAGTTGGTTTGAAAATAGTTCTTCAACGTTTTGCCAATTCGGCGTTCTTCTAAGGGTGTCTTTGTACATTTAATTCAGCCATGATGTAAGAATAGAGTCGCTATAAGCAGAGTGAGTACGTCTCAAGCAGCAGAGAGGGTGAACCTCACAACGTTTTGAGACAAAATTTTGATTGAAATCTTAAAACGAGCCTTCCTACGATCTCATTTTAACCAAAAAGGGGGCGAACCTCACAACTTTCCGGCAAAAAAAATATCTCCATATGGCATATGGAGATTTTACGATTTTTCAATCAATTTTGGTTGCAACGTCGTTGTCACTCACCCTCTCTGCTGCTGGAACTTTCAGTTCTGGTTAACAAAAATAATAAATGATTTTAACCGAATATTTGATCCAGTCCGATACGATATCGTGTCCGAGGATCATGTAAATTTATTGTTACAAATCCGTGCGGGGTTGATTGAGCTACGCTAAAGAAATTTTTAAATTGATTATGATCCATATCACCGCAGCACCAAGTTTGCCAAATATTTCGTAACGTATGAGTATCAACTCCGTTGAATACACACAATAAATTGCAGTTATCTCTGATCACTTTTGGAATCTGTGTGTAGCGTTGAGTGACATATATCACGTCTGTGCTTTTATGCCTGCCTCGGGAAAATATTCTAGCAGGATTTTTTTGTTTATCTAACATCACATCGTCGTATACGACTAAATTGTTAATGTTTCCATCAAGATCTTCAACTGACGGTGCCTCGTCAATATCGGTTATAAAATCAACGACGTTCTCGCCTGCAATCTCTGAAGCGTTTTCATTAAAATCTTTTAGCACTTCATAACATCGTTGATCATCTACGCTGGGAGCAACTAAATACAACTTATCCCACTTCATTCATCTCATTATTGAATTGAGTAACAATTGCGTCTTGCCGGATCCAGATGACCCGATTATAATCATCCGGATAGAGTTTGGTAGCGCTGCATGATGCTTAACCGGTTCTCTTGTTTTAGTCGCTGAAAAATCAATTATGTCCATATCTCTATACATAAATTATGGATCTATATTGTGTGAAGTGTAAAACGCGTACTAACACAAATGATGTGACGACGGTTACAACTAAAAATAACAGATCTGCACTAAATGGTAGATGTGCAACATGTGGTATAAAAAATTTAGATTTGTTTCTACAAAATCAAAGATTTTACAATTCGGAGATGTTTTTAAAAAAAACGAGGAGGTGATATCACAGCCAAATTGGCAAAGCTCCCTGGAACCCCATGGGCAAAGTACCCCGGAGAAAAGCACCTTCCAGGATATAGCTACTGTGGCCCCGGAACACGATTAGATATCAGACTTGATGATCAAAATCAACCTCGACGTGGTGAAGAACCGATAAACGCTATTGATAAGGCGTGTCATGCTCATGATGTTGCATATAGGAGCAGCGATTTGCAGCAAAGACATCTCGCAGATGTGAAATTAATTCATGCGTTAAATGCTATTCCTGATAAATCCTTCAAATAAAAATTAGCTTCATGGTTAATAAAATCGTCTATGAAAAGCAAATTGATGTTAGGTGCTGGTAATTGATAACAACATGGAATCTATTTATTATTCTCCAAAAGGATACTGGCGTGGTAACGCTGCAATCAATAAACTCGCTAGCGCCGCAAAAGTGAAAAAGGCCACTGCGGCTAATTGGTTATCTAAACAGGCTATATGGCAAATTTATCTACCAGCGCCTAAACAAATTAATTACTCGCATTTTGATGTGACAGTTCCTAATGAAGTTCATCAGGCTGATATATTATTTTTGCCACATGATCGTGGTTACAAATACGCGCTAACCGTAGTTGATATTGCAAGTCGATACAAAAAAGCAGAACCGTTAAAAACAAAATCAGCCACTGAAGTCGCTTCTGCATTTGAGAGGATTTATCGAAAGGGTCCTCTGAGTTGGCCAAATCTGTTACAAGTTGATCCTGGCAAGGAATTTCAGAGTGCAGTGTTATCTACAATGAAACATCATAATGTCACCATACGACGAGGGCATACTGCGCTACATCGCGATCAGGCCATTGTAGAACGATTTAATCGGACGATTGCTGAGCAGTTATTTGGATATCAATACGCAAAAGAATTCATTCAAGAAAAGCGATCCCGTGAATGGGTCAAAAGGTTACCAGCTGTGATTACCGCACTGAATAATGAGATTACTAGAACAATCAACATGAAACCTAGCAACGCTATTAAAAAGAAGTGTATACCCGTACAACTACAAAAAGATTTAAAAGAACCAATTCTTGGTAGTAATGTCACAGTTAGGTATTTATACGAACCAGGAGAGCTTGAAGGTGGCACAAAAAGGGCTACTGATCCTATTTGGAGTGTTACTGCACACAAGATATCTACTATAACACGATCAACTGGTAGACCAGCAATCTATAAATTGGATTCAACTGCCCCTCAGCGGGGATTTACACGCGAACAACTCCAAGTGATTCCTGACGATACTCAATTACCACCACAGGGTCTTAACTAGCGCCGTTGCGTCTATTGCACTCAAGACAAGTCAACATCACATTGTTTCTGATATGACCAATGCTGCTATTCTTTCTGTCTACGGTAAATTGGCGAGGATCCTTATCCGAATACTGCCAACGCATTATACAATTGCAACTCGCGCAGTGATTATTCTGTTGTTTCTTCAAAGTGATTATTAATTCAGCATCAATATCAAATTCTCGTTGTTTTTTTATCCTGCTGTTTATAACCAGAAAGTTTTTTTCTGATTATGTCCTCGATGATATCACCAGTGACAATATCACTTATTGCATTGTCATTAGGATTTTCAAAGACAATTCTTCTAAGCTGATGTATTTTTCGTATTCTGGATACTGCGAGATAGACTAAATTTGACCATTCGATGTGATTATCTACCATCCAAACAATTGTATCCGATATAGTTAATCCCTGTGAAGAATGTATCGTCGCTGCGTATCCTAGCGTCCACGGGGATTTATTAGCACGCAATACATCTTCAACGACGCTGATATCAACCAGCACAATATCATTTAATACGAGAATTTGTTTTTCACGCTGTCCTGGAATATCAACTTCGATATTCTGTTTTCGTGTATCCGATGGCCTATAACATAACGGTACTGGAAGTACGGTAAATTTTTCTTTATGCAATTCAAATAACTTCATCTGAAGTGCGTCTCTGACAATTTTTCTACTCGCGATTATCAAATCGTTTGGTCTCCATGTTTCCCAAAAATCATTCATTGGAGTCTCTGAAATCACTTCACGCGCTATTTCACACTGGATTTTATCCGGTTGTAATCTAATGAGCGCTTTGAATTCTCGTAATCGTTCATCAAGTGATCTATAATCAGTGTTAATTTCTTCATAATAGTCTACAAAACCCTTTAGCCATTCATGTGAGGATGCACCGACAAATGGTGGTGGTTGGCCGTGATCACCGCACATGACGACTTTTGTGTTTTTGTTTAACAACCACTCGAGAAATGTTTGTAATAATCTAATGATAATGTGCATATTTCATCCAAAATTATGATTTGAGGAATGAATTTATCACCCATACGCTCAGGAGTCCATTTGTCACCCTTCCATCGAAAGAAACTATGGTAAGTACAGGCATTTACCCCTCGTTGTTTCATCTCTCTGGCGAGTCTGTGAGTCGGTGTTAGTACAATCATGTTTGACCGACGAAATAATTCAATTGCACGAGTTGTCTTTCCTGACCCACCACAACCGTTTAAATAAACTGTCTTGCATCTACATACGGGATCAGATACCGGTGGTGCATTAGAAAATTCTGATTGAATTTCAATACGGTTATAACAAAGATATTTATCATCCATGGCAACGTCTGCGGATTCACAATACTCGTGTAGTGTTTCCCTTTTAAATCGCCAACGCCCCCACGCTTCCTCGGGATCTGTGAATGCCGCTACAGCTGATTTGTATTCACTGTGGATATACATCGAATCAGTGGCTACTCTAACTGCGGTATTAGGAAATCTATTTATCATCGAAAATAGATTAATACAAGCATAGGCTAGCATAGAACTTCTCAAATGTGTGTACTGGGTATTATATCCATCACAGTAGGTAACAACCGTACCTAATTTCTCACCATTGAATAGAAAAGCATCCTTACGGGATACAAGTTTTCCCTGTTTCGTTAAATCCGCTACAATAAAATCGTATTCAGCGACGTCTATGATCAACCGCGAAGAGTATTTTGCATTGTCGTATCTTCCACCCTGGGTAAATTTACCGATTATTCTTCGTCCGAAATCTTTTGCTTGTTCTTTTTTAATTTCAAATACCTTCTTACACAAATTCACGATTTCCTCCTCGCTGAGATCAGGAAATTGTTTTCGTATTTCATTAATTATTCTATCTAGATCGGGTTGTGGTAGCCAAACTTCTTTCTGAGCTCGATAGGATATAATCGCCTCACTGACAATTAACGATATTAGCATACCACAATCGATCATATATCTCAATAACACTATTGGCATCCAGGCCTTTTCACATAGGTGTCTACCAAGCCAAACATAACTACACGGATGTAACCCCGTAGCTAATTCGAACGATATCACACGAGCGAATCCAGTTAAATCAAAATCAGGCAATGGACCATTAATCGCAACACGAGTCATTTCATGCGTGGGGTGTCCAAATTGTTTAAAATACTCAGAGCATTCCCCATACCCGAGAAAACTTCCAGGATAACACGCAGCTATATCAATTGAAATCATACCATCACGTGAGTATTTTGTATTCCACAGTCCTCCATGACCAAATTTGACGCAACTCAATTTAACGTCCTCGAGAAAATCACTTCGTGTTGGACGCCATGAGTTTTTTTCTCTTGCAAAGTGAGCTACCACTGATGGAATAGTAAAACTATCCGTGAGTAGTTTTTCATGGAAACTCTCCGGTGAAAAATCATTTGCAATTTTTCTCATTCTGTTATCTAACTCTTCAATGCGATATAATTCACCATTTGGTCTTACAAATTGATCGAATCCTATTTCGGGATCTTCATCACTTCTAAGTAACCACACTGACACAGGATCATCCTTACACAACGCGTGAATAGCATCGAATAATTTCTCTTCATAGAAAACATCCCCGGAAAATTCCGGGGGGATATATCTTACGGTTCGTTCTCGTGGAAATATTGTTACTGCAGCCGTCCACGCGTGTTCGTTATGATCAATAATTTGTATTGGCGCTCCTTGTAATTTATATTTCGGTTCGTGTAATACTTCTCCGGTTATCGTCATAACGGTTATTGGGAATCTTAATGATGTTTCTAATTTAGCTATATCAGAAATCTTTGCACCGTTCTGTTTCACTGTCAGTTCCCATTCGGTTATTTTCCTACGTCGCAGATCAGTTAGTTTATTTCCTCGGGGTGAATTTGTGAAGTGTTCCATTACCCGTGTTGCTACACAATTCAACGTCGAAGATAGTTTCATAGGAGCTAGTTTTGCAATATTGGGTTTATCATTTAGCGGGTATATTCCATAAACAACTGCTGTTACAGGATAAGATCTCTCGTAGTATGGTTTGTCGATTCCAGTTAGAATTCCTGGTTTGGAATCTCTACTCAGTGTGATTGTTTTTTTATTCTTGAGGATAGGTTCAAATTTATCCCTAATAATCCATTTGCCATCGACTTCGATAATGAATTTTATTCGGAAAAAATACCTTTTTTCCCCAACACGTGAAATTATCACTGCTGCTTTTTCATCATTCATGGTAGCGTCAACAACACCATCAATTCGAAATGTTGACCAACAATAAGATGCTCCATCACGCTTGAATTCATTAAAACAGTCCCTGATTTTACTAATCATGGCTTTATCAAGAATTGTATTCTTTGGTGTATTAGAAACTATATCAAGATTGAATTGAGCATCTTTCCAGGGTAATCTCTTGAACATTTTTTTTGCTTTATCGAGATTAAATTTAGGATTAATTTTTAATAATCTCTTAAACTCTTTCATGTTTCCGTCTATTAAACGTTTTTTGGGTTTATCGAGATTAAATTTAGGATTAATTTTGTTACGTTTTTTGGGTTTATCGAGATTAAATTTAGGATTAATCTTCAATAATCTCTTAAACTCTTTCATGTTTCCGTCTCTTGGACGTTTGAGATTAAATTTAGGATTAATTTTGTTACGTTTTTTTGGTTTATCGAGATTTAATTTAGGATTAATCTTCAATAATCTCTTAAACTCTTTCATGTTTCCGTCTATTAAACGTTTTTTGGGTTTATCGAGATTAAATTTAGGACTGATTTTTAATAATCTCTTAAACTCCTTATCAGGATTGAATTCAGCATTTTTCGAAGGCGTTCTCCTTAATTCCCTCATGCTATAATTAAAACAAGCATTTAAATGAAAGATTTATATATAATGAATCACTGCAAATGGCTCATGATTGGATCAACGACTCCATGTAACAAATAATGTAGAAAGGAATTCTGTGTGTATCATATGCAAAGCTTTCGTCGTGGAAGCCTTGGTCCATTACCCTGCATACGATGTGGGGTTGGGGTCAGGGGAGAATCGCAGTTATGTCTACGCTGTGGTGGTAAACGATATAGGGAATTGAAGCGTTATTATGACAAAAGAATAAAAAATGGACAATCAATCAGAAATTATGACCCTGAAAAAGTCCTTGACTCTGTCCCTGACAAAGTCAGTATCAAGGATAAAGTCATAAGAACCCCCCAAGACTACATCGAAAGATTTTCCAAAGATGTAATCATTAGACCAAACAATGAACTAGACAAACAATAGTATAGTATATAAATGAACCAAGAATTCAGACCACACCCTGTGATTACAAATTATGAAGCATCCAGTGATGGTACTGTCAGAAACCGTAGACTGAAGAAACCAGTTGGTGTTGTGACTAATCAAGGGTATTTGATGTTTGGTGCTGGAAAGAAAAAATATCATAATCATCGTTTCGTGTATGAATGTTTCCATGGATTAATCGAGGATGGTTTTGTTATCGATCATAAAGATTCCAATCCAAAGAATAATTCTTTATCAAATATAGAAGTTGTTACACAAAGTGAGAATTTGAAACGAGTAAAGACTGGTACTTGCTCAAAAAAAGCGAGACCCGTAAAATCTTTGAATACAACAACTAACGAAGAAAAAATATTTCAATCGATATATGAAGCCGGTGGGTACTTCGATATTTGTAGAGCCTCAGTACGATTTGTTGCAGAGGGGGTTTATCGATCTGCCATTTCAAAAAAGAACGGACAGAAAATTAAATTTAGTTATGTCTGATGCGTCATATTTTTCATTTAGAAATATATAATTGTTATAGAATAATGAATTCTGAAAAAATGAATAGCATTATTGATGAAATTTCAAAATTGAAAAGTCAGGACATCAAACTATCAGATGGTTTAAATCCTGATCAAATCATGTCTGATTTTCAGGATATAGAATACGGAGTTAACAACAATAAATATATGCTGCCAAAGCAATACGCGCTCATCAAAAGAATTCAGAATTCTATTCGGGACTCTCTTGCATTCTCCAGTGACGTAAGTGTGTTCGCTCCGTTATATACTATCGTAGAACGAATACGAAAAGAATTAGGTAACGAATACGAATTGAAAAAGGAGGTTAATTCTAAAATTAGAAACCTACGAGCGTTAATTCAAGAAAATGAACAATTTTAAATGTGACCAATCTTCAAAGAAATTTTGTCATTTTTTGATTGTGACCGACCCTCAGAGAGATTTTCATTTTTTTTAGCATTGTTTGATTGAAAACAACAAAATAAGTGAATAAAAATATTTTACACTGAATAAAAAATTGATAGACCGTTAATGGCTGGTTGGTCAGGTATCAAATACACTAAAAAAACAAAATGCGGAAACGGCACCTTTTCATATAATAAAAAATGTAATCGGCCGATTCCGCACCGATCGTAGAGATGTCTGGGAGGTGATTGATCAGCGTAGAATGAGGGAAGTGTGATAATTATTATTTTATATACAATTTGGACACTTCCCTCATCATTGATAAGCCTTTAAAAGACTTCCACGGTGATGTTAAAAATCATCTGACATGTAACAAAAAAGTGAGGGAAGTGTGATAATTATTATTTTATATACAATTTGGACACTTCCCTCATCATTGATAACGCCGTTAAAACGCTTCCATGATCGTGTTAAAAATCATCCGACGTGTCGAAGTATTTTCGTCTGTTAGGTCAGGTTTTGCAATTGAAAAATTGTTTACGATTTCAAATAATGGTCAATGAAGCATTTACGACCCGATTGGCTCGTGAACGACTAGACGCAATCAAGAGATTTATGCCAATTCGAGATTCTGTAAGAAATAAACTGCAACAACGACAGAGTTTACAAACGGATTTTGCTGTGGGGTCTGAAGAATTGTTTAAACCAGTAACCACAGCAACGAAAGGGGTAGAGCGTGCTATACTGGGAGATGATCCCGAGACGGGGAAATTTGTTATCGGTGAACTTGAAAAAATAGCAGCGAAAACTGAACAAACAAAACAGGCTGTACAAAAAATAGAATCAAAAAGAACAGTAGATGATTTACGCGTGAGATTTAACGAGGAAGGGTTAGCAGAAATCGATAAGACTGATCCAACTGAAATTCCGGCGCTTGTTGTTACGACTTATGAAAACAGGAAAAATATGTTGAAACCAGAACATCATAAGTTTGTTAAGAATTTAACTCATTGGGCTGATATATTCTACAAAATCAAAACTAAAAAAAGTCAAATTAAGACAGATAGTGCATCATACATTGAATATATCAATGCGGTGGGTATAGTGTATAAACAATATGAAGAGTTTAAACAACAACAAAAACCGCGAAAATTGCGAGGAAAGCGACAGCAACCTGCAAAAAAAATATCTTTTTCGCCTAAAAAACAACAACTACCACCTGATGATGATGATAGATATTTACAAGAAACGGATTTAGAAAAACTGGGTAAAGCAACTGGTTTTAGCGGAAGTGGATTGCCAGATTCCAGTGAAAACGCTAGCGTTTCATGTCCTGGCAGTGTTCTCAGTGATATATCACGATTAGAAGTTCTTGTAGGAGGTTTCCGAGCTGGAAACAACTCACCGGAAATAATTAATGAAGCAGCTGATATCTGTAGACGATTATTTCAAGGCGGTATCATGGGTATCAGCACATATCGAGATTTCATTGGCGAGTTAGTGGAGGATTATCACAGTGATTAATCACAGTGACTGAATAGAAACGCTAGCGTTTCCAATTGATAAATTGTTTTACAATTGAAAAATGGTTTCTGATTTCAAATAATGATCATACACTACAATCATGATAAACCAACCCCCGTCTATGTAGTTAATTCACGGTTTCCAGTTTATAGAGCATACTATGGTGATGGTTTAGGTAATACCATTGCTGGGTTATTTGCAAGAATGGCTCCAAAAGTGATGCCGTTAGCTAAACAATTATCAATGAAAGCAATTGATGTTATTCGTGATAAGGGTATCAGAGCTGTTGGAGATCTTGCCGGGAAAGCGTTTTCAGCCGCGAAGAATAAAATAACATCATTGGTGAAATCACGAAGTGATTTTCGAAAAAAGAAACAGTTACCGTCTACCGCGGAAATGCCTGCACGGGTTAGTAAAATTATAAATAACGCAGTAGACGAAAAACTAGCGTCGTTGATAACTCCCGACCAAAGCAATATTGCAAATATGATAGCAGGAAGCGGCTTTAAAAAACTACGTCGTTGAAATCCTACGGATTTTCACGCTAGCGTTTTTCACGATGAAAATCGTTTACGATTTCACGATTTAGACTCTGATAAATAGAATAAAATGTTCAAAAAGTCACATGATCCGGCGTTTGATATAGACGCCCCAGTTGGCAAGGATGATTCTGTACGCGATTATCAATATTACGCCTATCATGCAATAGACTCAAATAGTCGATCGCGAATTGAACTTCAAGTCCATGATACCAGCAAGTATTTTCTACCCGCTGAAGCGTTTATTGAAATCGAAGGTGAAATTGTAATAGACGATGCAGCTCATAATGATCCAACATATCCACTTGATACTCAAGTCGGGTTTGTCAATAATGGTATCATGGCGCTATTTGAGAGTGCTAGATATCTCATTGACGGAAAAGAAATTGAGTCGATAGCTCGTGATGTTGATGTGGCTACAACAATAATCGGGTTAGCGAGATATTCTGATGATTATACAAGATCAGCAGGACCTTTTATGATGTTTGCGAAGGATGGTAAAAATACCGCTGGAGGAAATCAATTTGTTGTAAGACGACCAAAGAATAATGCTGGCACCACTAATATTGATGCCGAAGATATGATTATAAACAACGATGTTAATTTCAATCTAGGAGCTGCAACACGAATGTCAATGTTGCAAGGAGCGCGTAAATCATTTTCATGCGCTATTCCACTGCATCACATATTTGGATTCTGTAGAAACGTACGAAAAGTTATCTACGGGGCGAAGCATACAGTAGCACTCGTGCGAAAGGGTGATGATAATGACGCAATCTGGAGGATTCCAGCGGATGTTGCGAATCCAAATGCTGATGCTGGTAAAGTTATTTTAACAAAAATATCATTGTGGATGCCAGTGTTGACTCCAGCAATTACCGCAGAAGAACGCTTACTATCATTTATGTACCAAGGAGGAAAGTCATTGTTAAGTTGGCTAACCGTGAGTACAAATGTTAAACAATCAAATATCAACGGGTTATTCACGTGGAATCTAGCATCAAAACAAGGCATTGCTTCTCCACGTCATATATTCGTAGCGTTACAGGATAACACACGAGTTGGCGATCAACGTTTCAGTCATATGATATTTGATTCATTAGGTGTTAAAGACGTCTCACTGAGAATAAACGGCCAGCAGGAACCATCCGAGGATGTACAACTTGATTATGGTCAAAATCATATTGCACGCGTGTATCATAGATTGTTGTCGTTTATGGCACGCGATCAAAATGTCGATACTGGTCTACAAATATCACAATACGACTTTAAGAGTTTATATCCGATCTATTACTTCTCACTGGAACATCTCGATTTGATGAGACAATCCGTCGTTGATATACACTTTAGGGCTAATGTGACTCGTGGTGCTATTGCTAATTATAGAGCGGTTGCCGTCATTCTCAGCGACAAATCAATGCTACTCGAAGGTGTTGGAGGAAGAATGAGAGTGGTAGATGCGCCAGTGGAAAACATGTAATTGAAATCCTCTATTTAGAATTAATCTATTACGTATAATGTCGTATAGTAATATCAATGTGTCGTTGACACCTGGTCAATTAACAAAATTGCAATCCAAATCAGCTAAGCAATGTGGAACCACAATTACGCTGAAACCCAATCAAATGACTGGCGGGGCGAATAAATTATCGCTTACAACTCGTCAAGTAAAACATTTCAATGATGCACTTGTAGCAAAAAAAGGTGTTCAGGTTACTCTTTCTGCAAGCGCGATTAAAAACATGGAAAAGACTGGTGGTATATTCCCGCTGTTAGGGTTGATTCCAGGGTTGATTGCCGCAGCGGCCCCAGTGGTAGCTAAAGCGGCAGCGTTAGGGGCTGTTGGTACCGCGGCAGGAATGGCACTAAAGAAAGCAGCTGGGAAGGGGTATAAAAAAAGAGAAAGGGTCTAAGACTACCAGGAACCCCGTATTCGTGCTACAGCGGGAGATCCGTTCACGGATCAGGTCTAAGACTAGGACCGGTTTATTAACTCAAAAATCTTCGATTGGAAATCCTCCGGATTTCACGTCTATGTCCAATTTTGATTTAATTGATGCTGCTAAAAACTCGCGATTAAAAACTTCAGAGGTTTCTTTATGAAAGATCAATTACCGACACAACCCAACAGCGTTGAAACCGGTATCATTAATCTCGATAACAGCACCGGACCTGGTACTCACTGGATTGCATACGCTATTGATCCACGTGGGATTGTCTATTTTGATTCATATGGATTAGCCCCACGGACGGAATTCATGCGTTATATAAAAACGTTTCCAATGAAGACTTGGTATTCTACGCTACCAACACAACAAATGAATGATCCACCAATATGCGGCAGCAAAGTATTAAATATCCTTGATGCTATTTCTAACTCCTTGGGTAACCCAAGGGGAAAACCACCTCATGTTGTCGTAAATGAATACACCAGCAATCGCTGGAAATCGAAACGATTTTAGAGAGAGAGAGAGTTTTACAATAATATGATTGATATTTGGGGAAGACCTCTGAAACCTAAACCCGATGACACTGCAACCGGTGATTCTATCAAGGATATATAAAAAAAGTTAAAGATGAAATCGCTGAGACTTTGAACTTAACAGATGCTAATCCCAATGAAATAGTTGTATTTCAAGACAAACAGGGTAAATTAAAAAGCAGTAATGTGTCATTGAATGATATTTTGGTTAAACAACAAAACGCAATCGAGAATACTATCGCGTTATTTTCCGATCAGGGTAAATTGAAAACTAGTAATGTGTCGTTGAATGATATTTTGATACGACAACACGACGCCGCTGAAAACTCTATTGCGCTGTATTCCAGCGGCGGACGACTTAGACCAGGCGCACTTGTGTCTACGATCACCGACGCAATTGCCGCCCAAGACAGCATGATTGCCACCCGCGGCCGTGAGCTGGATGATTATATACGAGGTTATAATACTTTTCGCAAAAATGTCGTACATAAATTCTTTGGAACCCCGCTTGTGGTTGGCATGACTCTCGCTGAAATTAAAGACTTGTTGAATTCATTCTTCGCTAACAAGGAAGCTGGAAGGATGATGACTGCTTCAGAAATCAAGGCAAATTATCTTGATATTTGCAATGATATTTCTAAACTAATAGAAAATCTTGAAAAGGTGCAAAAACCCACTAACGACGTCGTTGTTAAGTTTTTTGGAACCCCACTTGTGGCTGCCATGACTCTCGCTGAAATCAACGAGTTTATCGGCAAGCATACTCACAATGCTTACATCGCTAATAGTTTCTTTGGTGTCCCGGCTACATCTACAATGACTCTCAAAGATATTAATATGTTTATGGTGAGACAAACAACACTTAATACCATCGTTGATAAATTTTTAGGGAGAACACCTGCGTCTGAAACCACATCGTTGACAGGCCCGACTCTCGCTGAAGTTAAAAAAGCTATTGACGAACAAAAACGCATCAGCGAAATGGCTAAAAATTTCTTTGAGGGATCTGAAAGCTACAATATCACGACGACATATTCTCAACTCGACAAGTATTATGGCATACAAAAAGATATGGAAATAGACCTCCTTTTGATTTCATTTTTTAAACGCCGCGATAAAACGATGATGAAATATACCGAAATCAATAAAACCTATCTCGACGTTTACGACGATATTCTTAAACTAAAAGAAAAATCTGAAAGGGTAAAGCATGGGGTCTTTGATTGGGTAAAAAACTCTAATGCTAAATTGAAAGTCAATATCGAGAGGTGGCCTCATGGTATCTACAGGATGACGTTAATCTCTAACAAGCAATTTGAAATCATCGTAAGCGGTAAAACCTACTTTGGTGGCACCGTGACAGCAATTATCGGGATTGAAGAAGAATTTGAGATTGTCGCGGTTGATAACACCATTAGAAAAGAAATAACCTGGTGCTTAGAATTTTTATGTGAAGTAAATAACTAAATTGAAAGGAAAATCCTTCAAATTTCACAATTGAAAACGCTAGCGTTTTTAAAATAAAAATGATTTCATCAACGCAATGTCGCTATGATCAGGTCAGAGAATTTCAAACTAGACTCAAAACCCTCGCCGATGAGTATCAAATAAAAATAAAAAAATACCGACGAAGAATCACCGCAATTGATATTACTATGTACTCGATGTCAAGCGTTCTCGCTGGCGCCGGAATAATACTAGCATCTGTTACAATGATTGCCCCGGTCGTAGTTCCAATTTGCATTTCTGCGGTGGCTACAATCGCGGGTATATCGACCGGGATAACAAAAAAGATATCATCATGCAGCCAGAGTAAACTGCAAGATTACTTAATTCAATTGCATATTGTATCAACCGCGTACTCGCAATTATCCTCGATGATATCGTCGTCACTCGATAATACAATTATATCAGATAGTGAGTTCTCAGCGATGCTCAGTATTTTTGATTCCGCGATATCAAAATTAGAGCGACAACAACAGTATAGCAACGATGACAACACCGATGGAATTAGAAAACACGAACCCAAAAACCAGAATGATATCAACGATATCGGATACTGAGTTCTCAGTGATGATCAGTATTTATTATTCCGAGATATCAAAATTAAAGCGACAACATGAGTATAGCAACGATGACAACACCGATGGAATTACTTCAACGAATAGTGGAGAACACGAACCCAGTACAAACAAGTATGATATCAATAACATCAACGAAACCAGAGTTTAGTGTGAATTTTCCTAGCCCAGTCCCCGTGAAGGAGATAGCGCTAGCAAAACTACGAGTGTATCACAGTTGGCCTAATATCAGATCGGTAGCATTTGGTGGGCAACAACCGAATAATTCACTGGTGTTCGCGAATAAGAATAAACCAGACGGGACTCCAGACTGGAACGTCGTTTCAATACCAACAGGGTCATATCAAATTGAACAAATCAATAATGAATTCGCGCGTAGAATAAAATCGATTATTGGAAAAGAATCGAAAATAGCTATAACGGTTCATGAACCGACACTATCATCCGCAATTGAAATAAGCACAGAAGGATACGTCGTAGATATCTATCAGAGTTCTATTAGAACCGTACTAGGATGGCCTGAATTACCACCCGGGGGAAAAACCGTTGATATACCCGAACCACAAAAAAATGATTATATCACCGACGTGATAAAACCCGATAATCCAGTAAAAAGTTATAGAGAATACAAGGAATTAATAGTTTTCACTGTAGTGAAAAAGTACAACAACCCAATATATCACGCAACTCGACATAATATCATCGATGAAAATTTCACAGCAATGAATAATGATTTTTCGCTGCTGTTAATATCTCTTAAATCTGGCTCTCTCACCCGAGATGAATTTATCAGCGTCGTAGAAACATGCAATAAAATCATCGACGATATGGAAAAATTTAATTTACGAATTATTCAAGTTATATTAGGTGACAGTAATCCTATAACGAGAACAGAATTTGTGACAGTATATAATATACGCGAAGAAGACATTCCAACATTCAAACTACCAGGATATAACGTACCAGAACTAAAAAAACTTCTCAGTGATACCATCGATGTTGGTTTCAAAATAATTCATGATACGTGGAAAAAATCAACATCACCGGAAATAAAAATCCTGACTCACAATAATGATCCAGACGGTGGCGGCAGACATATCGCTCCGTTCAACGTGAATATATCCTCGGTGATAGCGTTAAATTTAGTGTGTGACGTTATCGAAGGTAGTTATCAAATAAATCTCGAGCAATCAAATCAAGCTCAGCAGGGATATATTCTATATTCATTTGCACCAACAGTTCCTCCAGGATGGTTAATTATTGAGAATCCAGTTAATCCAGTCTATATGCGGTGTCATAATGATTCGCTAACCAGAATTAATTTCAAACTCACTGACCAGTCAAAGAATCTGATTGATTTACAAGAGGAGGTGTTAGCGATTAGTCTGTTTGTGAAGTCCTAAGGACTCGATCAAATCATTTATTATTTTTGTTAACCAGAACTGAAAGTTCCAGCAGCAGAGAGGGTGAGTGACAACGACGTTGTAACCAAAATTGATTGAAAAATCGTAAAATCTCCATATGGCAAATGGAGATATTTTTTTTGCCGGAAAGTTGTGAGGTTCGTCCTTTTTTTGGTTAAAATGAGATCGTAGGAAGGCTCGTTTTAAGATTTCAATCAAAATTTTGTCTCAAAACGTTGTGAGGTTCACCCTCTCTGCTGCTTCTCACGCCAATATTACTCCAATCTATCTGAACAGGTTAAAATTTGCTTTACCCAGAATGTTTAGTTTTGATCCACAAATGTAGTACAAGTTTTAACAAAATTCAAATAGATACACAGAATAATGTGGAAACGTTTGGAAAAATATAGAAAAAGACAAATTTTTCAAAAGGTGAAAATACAAAACTAAGCTAAACAATCAAAATAAATCTAAATGCTTGCAATAAACAAAAGCGGTCTAATGTGTAATGACTTACACAACTCCTCTGGTGCACTTCCTTTTTTTTTTTTTTTTTTTTGGGGGGGAGTTCATCTTTCCTCTGATCTTTCCAGACCATTTTGAAAGGAAAGGCTCCCCTTTTTTGGTTATCAGTGTGTGTTATATGATATTTTTTGTATAAAGGATTTCCTAGCCTTGAAAATCCTTATTTATATATATATTTCTTTTTTTTATTGTTTATTGTTTAATTTTTTTTTTTTTTTTTTTTTATTTTTTTTTTTTGTAAATTTTAATTTAAATTTTTTTTTTAATTTAAAGACATTCATCATAATCTAAGGTACATTTCGCCTGTTCTCTTTCTTTCCTTTTTTTGGCTCTCCTCTTTTCTTTTCTTTGGATTCCTTTATTGAAACTGTTTGTGACTTCTCACTTTCTTGACTGTCATACGTTTGTTGCTGTTGTTTATCCCTTGTATTTTGCAGGTTTTTTCCAGTCATTTTTTCCGCTCTCTGTTTCTTTTTCGGTTGTCTCGGCGTTTTCTGTTGTTCTTCTTGCTGTTGTTTTTCTTCTGTATCTACAATAACGCTTTGATCTTGTGCATTTGACTTTGGACTGGGTAGACTTCGTTTTGTTATCTTTACAGCTAGAGTTTGATGATCTGGACAATATAATTTTTGTGGTTCTTGTCGTAGGGTCAAAGTTGGTATAGGTATTGGTTTGACAATTTGAAGGTCTGGTGTTTCTGGGATTACAGTTCTCTCCCTTGTACACTTTTTGATTGTCTGTCCTCTAGTTTGAGGATCTGAAGGTTCTGAGATGGCATTTTCTTCTCTTGTGCCTTTTTAGTTGTTTGTCTCATTTCTGATGTTCCCGGGATTTCATTATTCTGTTTAGTGAATTTATTTGTTGTATGCCCCATTTCCCCGCATTTCCTACTTTTCCTGTGATAGATACAACCTTTGTACCAAGTCGATACTAAGAATCCGTGAATATAGCATGCGCGTTTTATTGTATGAAGTTTGTTTCTTGCAATTTCCATAATTCTGGTTTCGTTGTATACGTCAAAGCCTGTGATTTTCCCTAGTCTTGAATTTTCAACTTTTACTCCAAATTTTTGTTCTACCCACGCTACTACCGTTTCCAATGGTATTTCCATAGGCAAACCATTTATGTGCAGTTCTCTCGTCTGTTTTTTTACTTTCCTCATGAAAGGTTCTGGTTCTTTGAATATGGCTTTGTTTCCGCATATCATGGTTTCTCCATATGGTAAGGCAGGTTTATTGTCTCTTTATCTTACGTTGTAGCCTTTGTATGCATAGTTTATTGAGTAGATTTTAGATAACACTTCTTCGTCCAGGACTTTGAAATGAATCAGTACAGATGTTGTTCCTGGTAACTGTTTTACATCTAAATCTGGGAAAATATATGTTGAGTTCCTGCTCTATATATATACATTCAATATAGTCTCCATCATCTCTTTGTGCTCTCTTGGTTCTAAAATGCTTTTGTAGTTTTGTCATTATTCTTCGTGCAGTCGCCATTTCTCGTGCAATCCGTGGATGATTTTTACTCACGCTATAGCTTTGTTATTTCGCTTCTTAATCTTCTAAATTTCTTTCACTTTTCTATTTCCTTTTTCCTTTGTCTTCTTAATTTTCAGTCTAGTATTTCATAGTATTTGTTGTTTGACACGCCAAGCTCACGGCCCGGAGGATTTCCTAGCCGTTTGCTTGGTCCTTGCCATTTTTGGTGAAGACACTAAGTCCACTTCTCAACTACAAGTACTGGAATAGCGCGTTTACATTTAAAGAGAACATATGAATGTCGCTAAGGCCTTTCGGGCAGCGTGTGAATGTTTTTCGCTCCGGTGCACTTCCCTGCAGTTTGTTTTGTACACGCCATTTATACAACAGACTTTACTTCTCAAGAAGGAGTATCAGAATGGCGTCTTTGATCACGTGAGTATTAAGGTGATCTATATGACATCACATTGACACAGATGCCGTCGCTGCGACATTAAACAGCAGAAAAGTACGATTGAAGTATAAATTTTCGAACGTTTCCAGATTCGTCTGGCACTTTTGACCGTTCTGGATTCAGTCAGTTTGATTAGGGTTATTTTAACGCTTGACGGCTTTATAAATTTTATTTTAATTATGCACAGTTTAAATGGTTACTGTACTACATGAATATTTTTTATGAAAAATCTGAGAGAAAATACGTATTTTCTTGGCGCGTATCAAAGATCAATCACATTTTTTGAGCTGAAGCTTCTTATTTGCTCCAGACTGGGGACCAACCAGTGTGTAAAGCTTTTGATCGAAGTAAGTTAATTAGATTGGATTTCACTTGTTTTCTCCAAAGTCCAACATTTTTGTTCCGATTTCTAAATAAACTTTGCTTCTGAAGGAAGAGTATCAGAATGGCATCGTTGATCACGTGAGTATAAATGTGATCTATATGACATAACATTGACACGGATGTCGTCGCTGTTACGATTTCTGTGATTGTTCCGATTTCTAAATGAACTTTCGGTTGACAAACTATTTTCAATGCATGAATCATTACGTTGATTGTTATCACAGTAGGTTGCTATAGTTGTATTTGGTTCAATGAATGTCGCTGTAATCTAGATAATACCTCCTTGACCTTGAAGTTTTACCTCCCAATTTAAAAGGTGATGTTTAATGTTTAAGGTCCAGGGACTTATAGAATTATTAAAAGGTTATGCGGACTGGAAAATTTAACATAATCGGTTGCAAAATGGATTACAAAGAGCTTCATTTGAGAGAGAGAGAGAGAGAGAGAGAGAGAGAGAGAGAGAGAGAGAGAGAGAGAGAGAGAGAGAGAGAGAGAGAGAACATTAATATAACTGGATGAATTTAATGTTGGTCATGTTTTCGTGCATAAAATTATTCTTTCGTTTTAAAATTATAGTTCAAATGATCATGCACATTTATTTATTTATCCAAAGTAAAAGTATGTAAATTTAAGCCCATTACTGACATAGTCCCTAAACTGTCAACGATTGCACTCTATCATGTTATTTTGTATCTTATTATGCACATTTACTCCCAGTTGTCAAAAATTTAAATCATTGACAGGCATCACATCATTTAATGATCCGGCGATTGGGGTCGTTTTTTATATCTGTTTAGTTGTTTGCCAAACTTCTCGGTCTTCTGCTAATTACTGAATACACATCAGATCATAAACAATGCGTGTATTACATTACATTGTCGGTTCAGTGATCATACTTTGAATGGAATCCTGATTGTTAATCATTAGTGACGAGTGCCTTTTATTTCCAAACACACCTCTCAACGAAATCTCACAAGTTATTAACAATCAACACCAAACTCATCTAAAGACGGCGACATATATCAAAAGAATCTTTATAATCAGCCTTCTAACAAACTACTCAAGGCATGGTTGGGCTAATCTCGGATATGTACAAATAGTACGATTATAATGTAATTGACAAGTTAGAATATCAATAGTTATTCCTTTGTTTGTTAAAATTGGATTTGGATAGTAGCAGAACACTAACAAACCCAATTTGTTTTACTTGGCCATGGGCAAGTTACTTCATAAGTTCAGTTAGCCCGAGCCGAATTTGAACTAGTCCCAGATCGGGCAAGTTGAATGGTAAATCCCTGCTGAAACTCCAAATATATTAATGTTAATGTATATAGCATGCGAACGTGTTCTTCAAACGTTGACATGTTGTGCAAGAGGAATAGAGGCTTGTTAAAATCTTCCTGTAACTGATTAGAGAATATAAATTCCATCAATGTTCACACATCGCCATTAATTGTTTGTACCTTTTACACTGTAGCTTTGAAATCCCAAACTTTGCATCGTGTCTTATTGACTGAGCAAGTAACAAATGCATATATTTACTTGTCTTTTTATCATTAGGGACCAAATGCATATATTTACTTGTCTTTTATCATTAGGGACCAAATGCCTATATTTACTTATCTTTTTATCATTAGGGACCAAAAGCGTATATTTACTTGTCTTTTTATCATTAGGGACCAAAAGCGTATATTTGCTTGTCTGTTCTAGCATTAGGGATCAAATGCATATATTTACTTGTATGTCTTAGCATCAGAGATCCGGTGCATATATTTACTTCTCTGTTTTAGCACCAGAGATCGAATGCATATATTTGCTTGTCATTTTAAGCATCAGATATGAAATCCATGTATCTGTATTGTCTTTTTGTAAAATTAGGGATCATATACAATCCAGTATTGAGCGAGGAGAAAAGCCTGGGTTAAAGGGGTAATTCGAAAGCCTCGTATTCGACGTGTGGTTGATAGTCTATGGGAAACATGTAATTAGTGGCGTAAGGCTAAAGAGAAATAAGATCTAGCCTCAAAGAAAAAACGTGTTTTTTTTTGTCATAATGCATACATAATCTATATTTTGTGCGAATCTTAAGATAATTGTTTGAAATGATATATTTTAAATGATGCAATAAATCATGTATACTAAAAAAAGTTTTGCGCGATGCTATTTGTCAATGACTTGATAGTTATCAATACTGTAGTTATGCTAAAATGTAATTCGTATGATCTATTTGTTCAACTACAATGCAAATACTATTTGAACGGTGTTGTGGGACTTTAGGGTTATTTCTTTTTTTTGGGGCGGGTGGCGTGGGTGTGCTCTCTCTCTCTCTCTCTCTCTCTCTCTCTCTCATTTTGATCTTTTCAGACCAGTTGGGAGGCCCGCCTGCCCTGATACTTTGTGATACTTGGTGCTTGCTACAGGAGTATATATTTTTTTTTTTATTTTTTATTTCATTCAAATTTGTAATATTTATTTATTTATTTATTTATCTGAATTATTTTTTGTTTTGTAAATTGTAATATTTTTGTTCTTTCTTAAATTGTATTTTTTTTAAAAAAACATTTTAGCATTTTAAATTACATGCATTCATCGTCATTTAAAAAAAAATAATCCTGTCTCATGTTGTAATCTTCTTCTTGTTCTTTTTAATCCATTCTCCTTTTCGTTTTCCTTCTAGCCTTGTCTTTTTCTTTAAATTCTGCTTTTGTCGTTTCTTTTGCTGTTTTTGTTTCTTTTGGCCTAGATTATTTGTCTTTTTTTTATCTATTGTTAACTGTTGTTTCACTGGAGTTTTACTTGTGATTGCTAGTGTTCTGTTCTCTATTGGTCTTTCTTTCGATACATATGCGATCATATCTTTTGCTGATGGTATTTGTTTTGATCTTACATCTGAGTTTTCTTTCCCTGTTGATATCAACTTTTCCACTGCGGCTTGATTTGTATTTCCCTTAGTTCTTTTCTCTATAGTTTTTATTATGTGGGTTTCTATTACACTCGCAGTTTCCGGTTTCGCCAGTTTTTTTATTGTTTGTGGTATTTGATTTCCAGTCAACTGTGTCGAATATGTGATTCTCGTCCGTTTTGGGGGGATTGGTTTATTTGTCGTTTTTCCCTTTGCAGGGTCTCTACTCTCCCTTGGTCCTGCTGTTGTTGTTGTTGCTGTAATCTCTATCTTGGGTCAGTGTCGTTTTGTTGACATATGTAGGGAGTGTGACCTGTCTCAAAGCACCTGTTACATTTCCTATCGTAAATATACCCTTTGTGCCAGATATTGGCTCGAAAGCCAGGTAGAAAGTTACGGTTATTTTTTGATAATTCATGTGTGTGCATGTGTCTGACATATAGTCAAGATAGTGATACATTATTTATACTGCCGTCATTAAGCGTGAGCAGACTATGCCATCGATTACTTAGCCACTATGTCTAATAATTAATCTGGATAATGTTAAATGCAGAGGAAAAGAGACATGTACTGCACAGTTGTATTGAATGCAAGCTTATGAGATGTAACCAGTTAGCTGCAGATGTCTGTTGTGAAATATCACACTGGCGATTCCGAGTAACAGAGTGGAATGTATACTGATTTCAGAAACAAGATCAAAGGAGTAGGCCGCATTTATTTTATTTTATCAGCACAATAGCTCCAAGACTGATGGTAGGAGTGGACGCAGTGGCGTAGCGAGGATATTTGGCGCCAAGGGCAAAACATCCAAATTTGCGCCCCCCGGCTGCCCCTGTTGCGCAGTTATGTATCTTGTTTCCAAAACGAAACATAATCGTTATCAGTCATAATATAATTATTAAACTATTACAATTTAATTGCTAGAAAAAAGTATAGCCTAGGCTAAATTCCCTATAAAAAAATATTAGACTATTTAGAAAAAATAATATCCAAAAAATTAATTATGTTAATTATGTCATCTGGAGATTGCACATGGTACATTACAGTACAAGTAGCGTTTTACAAAAGATTTATTTTCCTGGCCTTCCCTGCTGAAAACGGATCAATAACATCAGTGTTTCTCTCTCTTCACTGAGCAGTGCTAGATTGCACAAACAGATATTATGTACGAGCATACGGCATGTAGTGTACGGTCAAGGAGGTCTTGGCCTGTACCACGGACTGTATATTAAATCGTTTAACCAGTAGACCACCCGCACGACTGTAATTCAGTCAACAGCTATAAAGCAGACGTTGGCCAAAACAACATTGTTTGTATTGTGTTACTTAAAATAAGTGTACTTTTCAAGTTTCACAAATGGGTTCAATAGATACTCCAACAAATCCATTATTGATATTTAGGGCCGATTTGGGCGCCCGTTTGGCGCCCCTTAGCCACCGGCGCCCGGGGCGAATGCCCCACGTGCCCCTCCCCCCTCGCTACGCCACTGAGTGGACGGCATTATAATTGACTTGACTAACAAGACATGCCAGTTAAGGTGGCGATATTTGAGTAGGCCAGAGGGAACTCAATTGTACCTGTGCTAGTCAGACCTAACAGACAGCCAATTGTTGATTCTGGAGAATGATCCGTCACATGTTGCCAGGAAATGAAGACATGACGGACAATTCAAGCTTGAACACTCATTTGATTTGGGGATAAAATTGCACGTATCTACGTAAACCAGAACTACTAACTGCATTGTAGAAGGTTGTGGTAATTTATTTGTAACATTTGTACCATTTAATTGCTATTAAACAACTTTACTTTGTTTATTTAATTAATTAACTTGCTATATTTTTTGTGTACAGGAGTGTGTATTGTTCTGTTCTTAATCTATGCGCAGATCTCTATATATTTATTCCAACAATTAATTTCATCTTGAATGTTCGCTCGATCCGAGCTTGTACATCATAGCCAATCTTCTTTAGACCCTAGTAACCAGCATCAAAAGAAGCAAATCCATCACTAGCATTAGAAAAAGCTTCAGAACAGGCTTTGATTACCAGGCTGCAATTTCAAATGAATATTGTTTTTACTTCTAATGATTTATTGTTTGCATAATAATGAGTTTGGCAACAGCAACCTACAGCAGAAGGAAATTCCTTTCAATACAATAAGGTTACAGTGGTCTTGTTTTATTGTTCCAATTAATAGTGTTAAACTTCTAGCAGGTGAATTTCTCATGTATGCATATAAAGTTATCCTGAAATATTTTTGCACTTTCTAACAGCATCTATGTTATCGATAGTATGACCTTTTTCAGATGCCTGCTATATGCTCAACTTACAAAATCGTTCTGGAAAGGGATTGATTAACACAAATAGCACTGGCATGTTAATGCTTTATTTTCGCATCAGGAGTTGGGATTAACTCATGTCAAGTTTTACTTACATGTTCTTTGCTACATTTTGAATGTGTATGAAAGTTGATGTTTGCATTATAGCTTAGATTCACATAAATGACATATATGCACGTCTCTGTATGCATGCATACTAACTGGAGAATCATTTTGTACTTACACGTGTGTTTAGATATGCATGCATGCTAACTGGAGAATCATTTTGTACTTACACGTGTGTTTAGATATGCTTCCATGCTAACTGGTGAATATGTTTTGTACTTATATGTACTTGGACGTATGCATGCAAACTAACTGGGCTATATAGTAAAGAATACAATACCGTAGACTGGTTCGTTTTGAAGTAAAAACCCAGATTATTTAGACGCTATGAGCAACGATAAATCAAGATAACTTTAGACTTTCTTTCAATGACTTTCAGGTATCAAGGAAGTCTTATCGAATACGTTAGAATGCTCTTTAACTGGAACACTAATCAACATTTTTGAATTCTTAAACCATACATCTGAACAACTAAAAAGTTATTTATATTAAATATTTAATATCTCACTGTATATGCTGGGAAATGATTTATTAATGCTGTGCATTGTGTAAAAGTTTATAATCTAGTCATGTAAAAGTAATATGTCCTCAGTCAAAGATATGCATATTAGTCCGCTATTCCTGTCAAGATGTGTCCATAAGATATAAGCAAACACAGTATATATTCGCGAATATGTGTGATCCAACTGAATACCTAACGAACCCCGATCTAGTATCGCATGGTGCTCTGGCATATCGGAGCATTTGGATTCCTTATGGGTAATTAGCAGAACAAACAAGACCGCGAACGTTTGCCCCAAAATATGTTCTATATCGTTTTCTTTTGGTCCGGACATTTAAATGAGTGTATATGGTTATTTAGTTTTTCTTTTCTTAGCTCGACGTAAACACGAAAAGTACACCTTGGAAACTTTCAATTATACAGTTTTGTATGTTTTACGCAGTATCTTCCGAACAGCATTTAATTGTATCAGAACAATCTTATCTTGAAATTAAACTTGACTCTTTTTGTTTCTGCATATAAGAGATTGCTCTGAAGCAATCAGGATATATTAGAATTTAATTCCAAGTAGACAGTAAGTGTTGTCTTCCAAACAGAAACTGATATTTCCTTTCCGATTTCATTGCTCTTGTACAAAACTATTTTTAAATGTTGAATTCGAAAGAAGATACCTTTCATGACTATTAAATTATACTTTGCCAAATAGCCAACAACGAAATTTTGAAAAATTAAATTTGTACCATTATTGCTTTTAATTTTGTATACGAAAATATAGACTATAATCTTCTCCATGTAATTACGATAGATTCAAATATTTAAATTTGTGTTGCGTGGTTGTCAGTTAGTGACTATATACAACCTGGGATTTTCACGGATGCCTGACATATACTGATACCCAGAGTGTCAGAAATATAAATAATACTCTGTCAAATTTATGTAACAATTGTGATGGAGAAAATTAATTTGGAGTAGTTACTCGTCGTTTTCTACCTTGCATTTATTGACGAACGAATAAAAAGATTGTCTAGGAGCAAAGCTAATTCAATTGTCTATGCCATATTCTTGGTGTGTCTCGCCAAACTGCCAAACGCTTTACATACATTGCTGAAAATTAACGTAAGTACTTCATGTAGTCAATTCGTTCGTCTATATAAAAATCAGCCCTGGATTCAACAAATTCCCCAAATTCCAAATATCTAAGATTTGCATTAACGTTGGTACTGCTAACAAACGAATCTGTACAATATAATAGGTTAAATGAAGGTCACACCAACAAGTTATGCCATCGGCTCGTTCTCGCTTTACGTCGCTAAACAATTATCCTGTAAAGCGTTTGCCTCCTTTTTCCATCATTGCGCCATAAAATGCTATTCGACTGTAGCAAAGTGTTTGACTAATAATCATATCACCGTTAAGGGCTTTTAATAATGGCATTAAAACATTTTTGTATGATGCCAATATCTTCTTTTATCCCGCTCTGATATGTTGTCTTCAACATCACGTAATTCACTGTAGAGGGTCATGCAGCATTTGAACAAGGTGTCGGCCGAGCCTACTTTACAAAGGCGGCGTTAAATGAAGGAGGATTTATTTGGCTTAATAACAAACAACTTCACTTAGCTGTGCAAACGCTTACTAGCTAAAGAAATAAAAATATTTGATAGTCAACATGTCGGTTACCAAATGAGTTATTTGTCGTATTACTGAATACAAGTGTTAACGATTTCATTTTATCTTGTGAAGGGAATCATCGATGCAAGTTCACCCGCATAATCTCCCCGGATAACTTTTCGGGAATGTTTTAGATGAACTCCGGTTTCTTTTTTAATCAAGGCATATATTCTTTTGGAGTTGGCCACGACTAAACGTGAAATTTGTACACAAATGTGGCATTTTATTAAAGACTTTATAAGACTTTTTATGACATTTTGATTGACTTTGTAATGACCTTCATTCAGCCAGTCAAGCCCTGCAAACCACTGCATATGCTCAATGTTACGGGTTTAGCCTACACTTGTTTTGAAGTTCATGTCTACCACCGACTGCTTAAACCATTTCTAAATATTCGAGTTTTAAAACATGCAATCGGGTATAACGTAGTAAATACATAATAGGAATTATGCAAGCCTGTGTCAATGTTTTTTTCTCCATGCCAGGTATTTCAACAGGCTATGATACATACGTGCGACTTTATTATCTCCATATTGTCGAACAAAATGTTTTGGTAGGGTTCATTATACCTGTTTAGTCCCAGCTAGACATCGATCCATGTCAGCGGTGAAAATACAATAGAATTTATAATTTATTATTTGGGTGTTTCTTTTTGCCAGATTTTGAAATGCCTTAAACACATGCTATGGTTTATATGGTGCGATTCTACCTTGTTACATACTTCTTGCCATGGGAATTATCATCGAGTAGTGCTGATGTAATCATCGCGAAGAATAAAAGTGTAAACGCTCCACCAAACAAGATATATACAATTCAAACGTTTGTCTATGACCACGGAATGACCCATTGTAGCCATTCAAAAGGTAAGTTTGAATTTACCGCCGGCAGTCGCATTATGACTGCACCAAACTGCATCAATAGAGCAGTTCTTATAAGTTAACCCGACTGCGTTTGACCTTGAAAATAACCTTCACAACATCTCTGCAAACTCATACAATGTGCGAGGGTGCAACAGGCAGTAAAATTCCCAGCAACTTTTCATCTGTTTGCATCGCGTTCCATCCCGTGTTTAAGGCATGGATAATCCCAAACAATGAAGGGTGGCTATTACTATCAGATCTGGCAGGCATACCAGAAGGTTGCGCGATATGATCAGCATGGTTATTTGTGCCTTTCACAAAATATCAGTGACAGACTAGCGGATCTTTATTAAACGTCGCAGTACCTGGCGAGTACGAGAATTGTTGTTACCAACGTTATCCAAACAGTCTTCGACTTGACCTTGAGCCAGATGATAGGTTGCTCCGCCTACCAGTCATTTGTCTGAACAACCAGTTAACCTCCAACAAACATGCATTTTTTGGCACATAAATACACTTTAGTTTGAGTGATATATTTATGGAAAATGATTTGCATTATTCTGAAAAATATTAAATTACAAAGTTACATAAATTAAACTAGATTAGACAATAGTTATATTTGTAGTTCAAGTTTGTATAGTAATAGTAATAACCTAAGTGTATTGTTTTTTAAAAAAAGTAAATAATTAATATAAATTTCAAAGTTGCCCGAGAACTTATTCATGAAAACGGACTTTCGCTGCAAAGTATACTAATGTATTTAGTAAATAATCTTATCCTTCTTTATGTTATCTGGTTTGTGTTTATACGGTCTTTGAAGTAAATTAAAATTATTAATATCAAAATCCTAAATAATTACTGTTGAGAAAAATACTGTTGTACATAATAATGTTAAGGTTTTACTGAATGTTAGACGTAATTGTGATATTTGATGTCTGTTTATGTAAATATGTAAATGCGTGCTTAATATATTGGACGATATTTATATAAAACCATTGTTTTGGTACTTCGTATTAGTACATGTCAATCTTCGCACCCCTCCTTCAGCGCCACGAGAAAGTAAAGAGTTACTTAAGTGTTTAAAGATCGAGAAAACAAATTATTGGGGGTGGGGGCAATGAAAAATTACAATGTAAATCTTCAAACCATAAAATAATGCAGTCTGAGGTTCAGTCCATCCTATACAAGAAAAAACATATATATATATATATATATATATATATATATATATATATATATATATATATATATAAACCGACATGTTGTAATTGACATCGATGTTTTCCATATTCAGCTGACCACAAAAGGTTTTGTCATTGTTTTGGGAAAGGATTCAATCTTATTCCTCCATTTAGACGATCTGAGAGTATCGACTAGCAGAATTACGTACCACTGACGTACTTTCACTCTATTTGGTAGCAAAATCAACAAATCGTTGCATAATTTGTAAATATTTATCATAATCAATTCATTAATGCCACAAGCAGCTTGTACGAGGAAATGGCGGGCGAAAGCAATGACATAAGGCGTGTCTAATTTACGTTCGCTGACTGGTTCATTGATTAGCATGATTTACATGGATGAGATAACCTTCGCAGTGCAATCTTGGCCGTTGTTAACAAGTCTGATTTTGCCGTCAGGCTAGATAAAACATTGTTGCCGCTGCGTACAGCGTAATGGCATGTAATGATAAATTCGAACAGACACAGTTGCGAGTTTAACATAACCCAAACAAACCAATATATTCGCAAACACATTCTGAGTGCATCTATGCTTTAATTATAAAAATAATTTCTAAACTTTCGCTTTTGTTGATTTCATTTTGTGTTTATCTATTTATCTGAGAGTATCAGTCGATTGAAATTCAACATAAATAACATAGTGTGAAAAGTACAATATTTGCTAAGCAACGGGTAAGAGTTTTTATTATTTTGTAGTAATCGTTGGCTGTATTTAGTCTATCGTACATCATCACCTCAGATATCTTCCAAAGTAATAATTGATCAAGGAATCGATTAGGGAAGGCATCTTAAAGATGCCGCTCTGTAAAATATGCAATATTATCAAAATACCTTGTGTGTACCTTTTTTCTTTATCTTTGCCTAATAGTAAAAGTATTTGTAAAAATAATTATATGACGAATTTGTGGTTAAAATTGAACACAATATAACGTCTGCTATAGTTCAAATTAAATAGCATAGTTAATTACATATTGTGCCATTAAGAAAGAGAATATTGAAAGAACAAATGTACCATGGTTAGATCAACTAGATCTCTCCAGGTGCGGATAGTTGTTTTGATCACGTGACACAATGCCGAAGGCGTTAGCCTGACTTAGTATAGCGAAGTGCAAACTCTTAACTGAGTGTTCATGAATCCGCAAAAGTAGCTACTGGCTCATGTTTTTGCATTGCGTGAGGTCAATTAAATTCTATATACTTAAGTGATACAATATTAAGACATTATTATCGCCAACAAATCTTTCCACACCATATAAAGTTGATCTGCACACCGGAACAATTACATATTAATTTGCTGTGAACGTTGACAGAAAACGTAAACCAATTTTCAATCAACATATATAGCAATTAAATTTAGTTTTTGAAAATGAACGTTTATTGATAAACTAAGGGTAATCGGCATGACTTCATTTGAATTGAGCTGAGTACGTTGTATGGTATCTTGTCAAACTGAGATTTGGTGTTGATACTCAAATGGCAATTCCTGGTATCGGTATCCGGATGAGAAGGAACATGTATCTAACTTCCTGCAGGTTTTCTTTTCTCCCTAAGACTTCTCCTGCTATAGGTACATAGTGTGATGTTAACTTCCGAGACGACGTCTACGGCCAAGCGGAAAGGCTGCCAAACAGCACAGCGGCTAGGTGTTCGTGCTCGTGACCAAGGTGAGTCACCAAGCTGGTAAAATTCGGTTGTGGTCTTACCTGGAGAGGTAGGACTCCGCCAAGTGGCAGCTGCCCTAGACACACCAAATGAAAAATGACAACCGTTAGTCATCCCATACCGGCTCTGTCGTCGCCTAGTTCAACAATCGCTGCGCCTGCCGCCGTTCACCTGTGCGGAGGTGTAAAGTATGCGACTGGTGCTCGGAGCAGCAAGATTCGTGTCGGTAAAAACATCACTATTGGCACCTTGAATGTGAGACAAACAGACCAGCAGGACAACCCGAGGATTTTACATATTAAAAGAATATATACCGCTGTAACATCCTAGGACACTGTGAGATACGATGGAATAAATTGGAGAAATGACTACTTTGGAAGTCCACAAACTGTACCTCAGTTGCAGAAAAGACACAGAAGAACAGGGAGTTGAGCTCCTTGTTCACAATGGCAGAGTAAGTACTGTAAGGGGATGTCCTCCAATCTGCAGCAGGCGCATTACCACCCGCATCAAGGCAACTCTAATCAGCATCACCATAATACCGGCATACGCCCCAACATCAAACTATGATGATGCGGATGTTGAAGCCATTTATGACCAGATACAAGACGTTGTCGATATAATACAGATGAAAGACATGCTGATCGTTCAAGGCGATTGGAATGCCAAGATAGGCGAGGACGTTTGTATTAACTGGAAAGGAATATGTGGGTGCTGATGAAATGCACAGACACACAAGCGAGGACTAAGACACCTATGATGCGCTAGTTAAAATGACCTTATGCTGGCAAACACTTTCGGCCAAGACAAAATATCCAGAAGATGTACATGGCACAGTCCAAGCGGAGACCATCAGATCCAGCTCGACTACATCATGGTTAAGAGGGGCGTACAGTCAAGTGTAAACATCAACAAGACTGGAAGCGTTCCCAGAGCAGACATAAGGAGTGACTATGATCTGGTGATATGACCTTCACACCACATCTAAAGAAGGTCAAGAAAGAGAGTCACACAAAAATAAAGTTTGATCTCTAGAAACGGAAAGACCCCGACACAGCAGAAGCCTTACGGGCAACGATTGGTGGGAAATGTGCACCGTTCTCCATTCTGGATGATAATAAGGACACATTGATCACCACCTGCGATACCGAAGTGACTAAAAAAGATTCATGTAGCCCTGGGTCACAGCTGATATCCTGAACCTGTGTGACGAGAGGAGGAAACTGAAGAATAAAATGAAAGATACAGAAAGGGCAGAGCAGTACAAGGCAGTCAAACAGGGAAGTCACGAGAAAAACCATGAATAAAGCAAAACAGAACTGGATATAAGAACAGTTTAAAGTAATTGAGGCAAACGTGGAAAGGCACGACACCAAGAAAGCCTACCAACTAGTCAAAGACCTAACAAGCACAAAACCAAGGTCAGTTACCTCCTTACACAACGAGGTCGGAAAAAAAGGAGAGTACTCCGCAGAACCACCAAGCCTCAATAGATCTAGAGTTACTGAATGTTCCTCTAGTAAAACACAACGACAACCATCTTATTCTACTTGAAGTAGTAGAATCCGCAGTAAGATCGCTAAAAAAAGATGTTGCCGGCAGGAGTGGATAAGATTTCAGCAAAATGGATCCAAGCTAGAGTAGAAACAATGATTAGCGCCTTCACAAGCATCTGCAAAAAGATCTGGCAAACAGGAGTATGACCATGGTCGTTGACCCAATCACTAAACATCACCTTCCCCAAGACAAGTAGCTTGCAATTGTGTTATAACCAACGTACAACCAGTCTTATTATAATCAAAGCAAAGTCATATCGAAGATATTACTGAAGAAACTAAAATGTTCTGAAATGTTCATTTCCGAGAAGCAGGCAGATCATCAACCTCAGGATGTTTTGTGAGAAACGCCTACAAAACCAGCACAATTTGTACCAGATAGCTACTTCGACCGTCTGTCTGTCTTTCTGTCTGTCTCTGTCTGTCTGTTTGTCTGTCTATCTGTCTGTCTGTCTGTCTGTCTCTCTCTCTCTCACACACACACACACACACAGACAACAACACACACAAATATATGTTTTATGACTGGCTAGATGTACAGGCTAAACGCATGATAACGTATGACGTCATTATCATACAGCTAATGATTTGTTCAGTCAATCGTTTCAGAGATACTTCTTCTTTAAAAGTTCTGAAGTATCATTCACTTACAACTTTCGCGTAATTACATTCGATCTTCTTCATACAAGGTTTTTGCAAATTGTCTTCACGAATTATTGTGAATCAAAACGAGAATAGCATACATTTGTATAAATTGCTGTTTTTATGACACTATATAGTTATCGCTTTAAGTGAAAATTAATAACGCATAACATCACTCTATTTTCATATAAATTACCGTTCCAGCCGATTGTTATCGTGAGGGCAACGGCATATAATTATATAATTTATCTTACTTTTGTCTGTAGGTGTGAGATTTATTGTATATAATGTATCTTACCTGTTTCATGGTATTTCATCTGAAGCAAGACATGGACTGAATCATGCCTGCATACATACATCATACATTTTACAGGTTGGACAGGTAATAGTGTTGTTGGGCTGTGTTGAAGCGGCAAATGTGTGATGGATGGGGGTGGATTGGAACTTAAAACCGTTCTGTAAAACTCTTGATTAAGGAGCTTAAAGTTAGTAAATACAATCATATTCTAGGCAGATTCATAAAGTACAGGTAATAATTAATGTTTTTTTCTTATTAGGTCAGAAACATATAGATACATACATTCAACAGTAAGCATTCTATCGAAAGTGCGAATTTTCAAAGAACTCCTGTAAAGCCTTATAAAGTTATAAGTAACATGTCTTTGCTGGTACTCCTATTAATAGGCAAAATTATGTTATCGTGACCTATCTTTTACGATCGCATTAACAGAAACACTTGTTATGCTCCAGCCATATTTATTTTACATATACATATAGCTCAGTTTCTTAGACATTCTTCCATGAATGGTCATGAAAGTAAGTATTAGGAGAGACTTTTAGTAGAAGCAATAAAATTGACATTTTCTCTAAATTGTATTAAAGTAATGTTTTCACTGATTTATATTAAGTAATTTTCGACTAAAATATATTAAGAATAATTTTATTTCCTTCTAAATCACAGCTATATACTCTTGGAAAAAAGTGTACGCCCTTATGAGCAAAGACAAAACTCTCTTTATTGCAAAGTCAGCAAGAAAAACACTCTCAGCAAGCCACATAGGTTATAAACTATACATTCGTTGAATTCTAATATAGCTAGTAGATTGTAATTGCAGCAAACGTGCTGTCGAATGACGTAAGGACAGCATGGACTTTCTTGTGTAATGGAGATGAGAGCATCTTTCTGGCTAGGATGAAGTATACATTGGTATATCCTGAAGTGACCATATTTGGTCGTGTGGTTGCGCCCAGATTACATATAAAAAGCACTGTCAGTTCCTCGATTCTGAAGCTAGAAAGTTTTGCGTCTCTAAAAACAGGTCCCATTGATCATCCCCCAGTCTTAGCTGTGTTTCGTCATCGTAGGGACACCTCTTTTAAGGAGCTTCTTCTTCTTCGTCTTCTTCACCCCCCCCCCCCTCTCTCTCTCTCTCTCTCTCTCTCCCTCCATGGACACTGACCTTCCTTAACCCATGAGTAATTCCTTCTCATTTCAACAAATGAGAAGAAGGTTATGATACGTCACTGCAACGTATAAAATATAAGTGTGCTGCCATTTATCACATATGTAATTTGCACCTAAAACAGTAAATATTGCTTGCGCAAGATTGGAACATTGGGGGTTGTAACAGAATTGTAACCGAGTGGATGGTGGATTAAATGAACAACACAAAAACAATGTCTGAAAGATAATGTATATTTATGAAATAAATTATTAATGAAAAATAATGATGTATCAATACAATAACTCATGCGTTCAACCCACAATTACACTCACCGCCATTCACAATACATAAATAAATTAAATATTAATACAAAATAAAACACAGATACAAAGGAATCTTCTGGACTATACACAGATCCAAGGAACCTTTACAAAAGTTATATTAACGCAAGTATAAATTGCGATAAATAAATACAAACATCAAACTATACTATCGCACGTATGGATTGCGACAACTAGCACGAACATATACATGTATTTAATCAAGTTGCTAACTTTTATTGAGATTCATGTAATCCCTTGAAATACTACTGTGATTTGAAGTAACTATGTAAATATAACAATGTATTCAATTGTACTACAATTGCAACACACACATGTGTCTCGACCCTGTATAACCGTACGATTCACCAACTGTTGAATCGCCGCCCAGTTTCCCCGAATACCTAGGGTTGACCAATACTTTTATCGGCCGTTTGCCCTTCACGGATCAACCACAGTTATACGTACAGACAGCATACAGCATCTACTAGAACCATCGGTCCCAAATACCTAGATGCCACCCCGGATGTTTACACCACTAGACAGCTCCGACACTCAGACTTCTAGATTTCCGGATATTTACACACCACGACAGATGTAGAGGGACAGACAATCGGACAGACAGACAGTCAGATACCTCAATTTGATCTCACAATCAAATGGCTCAATTAATCACATTCAGCTACAATTCAGAGACATTCAGAGACGTTCAGCTGCAATCAGATACGTTCAGAGACGTTCAGCTACAATCAGCAACAATTTAAGCTACAATAAAGAGACCAAACTAATAATAGTTTTTTTCTAAAACAATTTACAACTTCGATTACACTATTGCATTTAAAGTCTAATAGTGACTAGTAATTCCAAATATTCCACGTTTAAATCTGCATTGTAATAAAGGCATCATTAAATGAAATAATAAATTGAATAAAATTCACAATAAAACGAGATATAAATTTAACACTCACCCCTTTGGCTGGAGATATATTGACGAGCTATCTTTCTTGTGATAAGATACTTTTGGTCCCGTAATATTTATCAGAAATATTCTGCCTTATATATCCTCAAATAGGTGAGCAGAATTCACGGCAAAATTACCGTGCAACCCGTGATTCTAATGTTCCTGACTTCAAGTGATATGAAGTCAGGCATATGCAAATCGTTACACGCCGCTTACCTTGAAAAAGCACTTATTCGCCCCACGTAACGCATGTACGACGAAACAAAAAAAAATGGTGAGATTAGTTTGTAATTCAAGAAAGAAAAACAAATTCAATTTTCGCCTAATTCTGTGACAGGGGTGGGGATCGGGTTTTTATATAATGATTTAATCTATAGTGCGGATTATCCTCACACGGAATGCATATCTGGTAAGATTCGTTATGTGGACTTCAAAATTTCATTTCATGTCTCCAGATGATTTCATTAGCGTAGAAGGAATCTATCTATCTATCTATCTATCTATCTATCTATCTATCTATCTATCTATCTATCTATCTATCTATCTATCTATCTATCTATCTATCTATCTAATCTAATCTAATCTAATCTAAAATTTTCATGAAGCGTTTTCATTTTAATTTATTTAATTTTGTTCCTCCTATTTTATTCATTATTTGTTTTAACTTCGTACACAGTGTTTGATATATTTTAATTGACATGTCGCTAACAGCTGACCCATCCTTGTTTATGTACGTGCTTTTTGTAATTTGGCTTAAAGCTAATGATTAACCGAGAGAATATATCCATTCATCGTTTAATATTTGAACTTTTATGAAAATTTAAGATCGTCCGTCATATGTTCACATAAATATTTACATGTTTGTATGGTAATAGATGAACATTATAAGCCATTGGCATTCCTTTTAATCCTTTGACTTCTGTATTGTTTATCCTGTAATCTCCAACTCCACTTAGCCCTATCTAACAGGTTACTAAATATACGTGGACCGGGAATTCCATATTCCTCGAGTAGATGGACTTGTATATGTGTCTGGTTGTCAGGTTGCTGTTTGGCTGTCTGGTCGTCTGGTTGTTGTCTGTTTGTCTGGTTGGTTGATAGTAGTTACCTTCATGCTGATAGTAGATAATTCGGTTCTGAATAGTACATCACTGGTTTTCCTGGTTAGTAGAATATTAGATGTTAATATTAGATAACTGGTTAGAGAAATTTATATCACAGGTTGGTAGATATTTAATGACTATATGTATATGTTAACTGCATATAACTGGATGGTAGGTTGTCGATAGCAAGTATATAATGACTAACACTATGGTATTTTTTTTTTTGGGGGGGGGGTGTTAGCATAGGTAGGGATGTTAATATTATATATTGGTAGAGATTTTAACTTTATGAATGTAATATTAATTTAGTAAGGTGAAAAAAAGAAGTTAGTTTGTTATCAAGCAACATAAAAAAAAATCTTTTAATTTTAGTCCCGGTTGACAAACTCTAAACCGTAGCATTTCATTTCAAAATAGAACCAGCAGATGGCAAACATACAGACAGGATCCTAATTTTTAGCATATGGTGTCACAAAACCTTTCAGTCAGAGGGTAGACTGTCGCCTCATGCTACGATGTTAAAACATGGATTTTTCAAAATGGAGGCCTAATGTTAATTTCTTGTTTGTACCCATAAATCTTTTACCCTATTTAACACAACTCCTATAAGCCATTTATTTTACAGATTCATATATACCTGGCTGACAAACCGTAACCATATTTTAACCCACGACTCCTCTACAACATTTAGTTTATAATCCTGCCACACGCGCATCCCCTTTAAAATAGATGATGCATTGTTACTCAAACGAACCGCTCCGGTGGCCTAGTGGTTATAGCGTCCGCCGCAGATGTGGGAGGTCGTGGGTTTGATTCCCGGCCGAGTCATTCCAAAGACTTACAAAATGGTACTAAAAGCTGCCTTGCTTGACGCTCAGCATTAATAAGTTAGTGTTAGGACTGGTTAGCCTGGTGTCAGGATAATGTGACTCGGTGGGACATCATGATTCATGTCTGCGGCATAATGCCCCAGTGCTAGACATCACTATAAACTGCAGCAATGCAGACATCGTAGCGACATGACTGAACAATTGTTAAAGCTACGTTAAAAATCCTAATCAAACAAACAAACAAAACTCAAAAGAAAAGCTGACTTCATATGGTATTTCTGTTAGAGTGCAGACCGTCTCCTCTTACACTAATACAGAATATACCTTTCAACAAAGATGGCTCCTGTGTTGAATTCACAAGGCCTCCTTTTAGATTCCCAGGTATCATAATCTAGCACTGTCGCTATGCCTGTACTATTCTTGATTAATTTTAACGGTAAATAAATACATGTATAGAGACGTATGGGGGAATAATAGGTATCGTCGAAGTATGGATGTTTATTCTGCATGCGGTCACCACAAAGAATTTAAAGATTACCTTGTGAAATCTTTCTCGATTATTTACTTTTAACATCAATTTCATTCACTTTGAGCAAATATACTATAGTCAGTATGTTAAAAAATAGGACCATGCGTAGGGGTACGACGTGCAAGGTAATAAGGTAATGGGCGAGGGCGGAGATAATATCTATCGCAGAACAAAAGTAAGAAATTGATCTGCTGATTGAAAATCAAGTTCTTGACAAAATACGTGTTCAGCTCTAAAAGAAATACACAGTTAACCGGTGTTTTATATTGTTTGGGTTCAAATACATTTTCTTTTCTTTAGTAAATCCTAAAGAATATGTCAACCGTTATCATCATTCTAAGCAATTTCATAGCAAATTACGTGTCTTTTGGTAATGACAGTCAAAATTTCTAAAATCAGATCAAAACCTGTCTGTTATTGCTGCCAGTAAATATGGCATGCGAATAAGAAAATTAAAAAACTGCATAATAAAAAACTACGTGAAAGAAAGGTACTATCGTTTCGAACACTAGAATGATTAAAGTTAACATTTCGCTACTTTAATGTAGGAATTTAGTTTGCATTCAACCAATAACAAAATAAATGAATAAATATGTAAATATAAATAATATGTCTTTATTTGTAACATCCCCACATGCCTCTTTAAACAAACTATGAATACAAATTGAGTATTTTTCAAAAGTAAAGTAAGAATGAAAGTATCAAATTACGTCATGCAGCGTATCAAGTATTTGTAAACCGAAAGTCGAGTGATTTCCGTGGATGAATATGTGCAATGATTATAGGCAGCTCGAGAATTCTCTGCACATCATCACAGAACAGACTAATGTTGATGTCAATTACACATCATCACATCACAGCCTCATGTCCATGTCAATTAGACATCATTACAGAATAGCCTAATGTTGCAGCCAATTATATCCACATCTGTGGAGTTACATCGAGAGTGTTTGCATGTAGACCACTGAGACGTGTGCATAAATAAGGGTGTATTCAACACAAATAAATTCAAAACCTAGTCAGTTCGTAATTTTCTAGACATTTCGAATTTAAAGCATACTGACTGTTAATAGCCAGTCAATGGACATCAAACGGAACACATTCACACATTACTGCACACAACTATTGTAAACAACCTTTTCGTGTATTCATCTTGCGAGAGTGATATGTCGACGAGTGTGTTGTACTTCTGTCTGTCTGTGTAGTTCTATGTTCGTCCATCTAAAGTATTCTCAGTGGGCAATGTAGGAGGAGTTAGGGTCGTTGCTTTCGGAATTTGACAGAAGTATTATGAAGAGTTTTTACCAACTTTTATGAAACTTTTTGTGAAGAGTTTCCCTCACAAAGTCATAGATTTATTAGATTTGGAATCTGGAAGGATAGAGAGAAGAGAAGAACAAATGAATGAGCTCCTTAAAGAAGGTGTGACTACGATGATGGGATACAGCTACATCTGTAATGAAATGACGAACATCTTGCTAGCTTCTGAGTATGAGGAACTTTATTTAAATAATCAACACACATATATTATTACATTCTAGAAACACTTCTATAAACGTTATAATCAAAATACATGAAAAACATATCAAATTGCACTTTCCTTCAAAGCTTTCCAGCTTCATTCATTCGTATAATTTCTGCATTTTAGAATATTATACAAATAGTTAATTCTCAATCGATTTCATGATAGCCAAAGAGTATAAAATGTAATGACTGTAATTAATGCAACAATTAATTTAAAGAAATGCATTTTACTAATTTTAAAATAGAATAATGATTAAAAACACGTTGCTAGATATTATTCTTTCTTGCTTAAGAATACTTTACTTCAGCATTAAATCTAAACATGAAGTTGGTAACGAATTTGACTTTTACAATAAAAATTATCATACATAAAATTAAATATGAATTCTTTAAAACATTTAAACATTTCATTACAATAAATTATATATAAAAGAGTTAAGTGAACAATTTTGCTAACATATAACTTTTACCATTAAAATCTTAAACATTAAAATTACTTATTTTTAAACGAAGTTTACGACATATACAGTTCTTACCAGTAATGAAAAGACGAACATCTTGCTAGCTTATAAGTATGAGGAACTGACCTGCGCGATATACGCGTCTATTTCTATTCATTTGGCGCAGTCAAGACCAAATATGGCCATCCTTTAGTATACCAAGACGAGATGTTTGTTCACCATCAGATGAGAACCATTTTGTTTTGCGTCATTCGACAGAAAGTCAGACCCACTCTCAGTCACTGGATTGGAGACTCACCAATGCATAATCTTGAAATCTGTTTGGTTTGCAGAATTATATATTGCTTACTGAGCAAACGTAGGAGTTCTTATGAATCAGCGAAAACAGTATACAATGCCTTTAGTAACATCATACACTTATTCCACGCATCAATGTACATTCGTATAGTGATGTACGTTGCCAATTTTATGCTTGCACAGCAACTATTTTCATTCCATTAATATATAGTTGTGCTTTGGAAATACATAAAATTAATCTTAATATATTTTAGAAACTTACTTTAATATAAATGAATAAAACATTACTTTAATACAATTTAAAGAGAATGGCCATCTTATTAATTTTACTGAAAAATCTTTCCTAATAGAAGAACCCTTTGCTCCCAAAAATAGAATAAGATAAATATATCCAAACTCGTTAATTGGATGCTGCACCTTTTTAATTCATGAAGCTGGTTTTGTTGTGTTATGAACTGCATCTAAAAGTATTGTCTCTCTTGAGTAACCGGAGTTTGAATGAAGAAACATTTGCATGCCAGTCAAATTAAACGCACTATTTCCAACTTAAATACTTAATTACTGATCGATTTGTAGTATACATTTCATATTTGTGCGATATTGAATATAGGACGGACATTTTATATTGCCACGGTGATAATACTATGTTTATAGTCTTAGTACGATATCATATTTTCAAACAAAGTTGTTTGTAGAGTCAGAAAATATATCTGCCCTTATGTGTGACATTCAAACCTATATTTTCATATTTAGGCTATTTCATTTTTCATTTTGGTCTGTTCCTTCTTTTTTTAACTCCCCCCCCCCCCCACTCCACATCAGGATGTTTAATTAAGATCATATTATGTTTCAACTGTAGAATCACTTAGGTGCCATTAGGAAAGTCCTAAAACAACCTCCGCATAGTAAAATGTTTGCTTCAAGTATTGCCCTTTTATAATTAGCTCTACGTGAAACATAGACTCTGTCAGAAAAAAAACTTATATGACCTTTCGCAAGTTTATAATATAAGAGAACTTTGATTGAGACAGAAATCGAAAAAGGAAGGGAAAAAGAAGGTTGAAATGACAAGAAGAGTATGTAATTATTGAAACTTCATTATATATATATATATAATGTACTTTTGGGAAACAATATATACATATACATGAACTTCACAAAAGATGAGAAACACGAATGGCTGCATCAATATATAAATATAAATAAAACATTTACAAATGTATCAAAAGCTATAGTACACATACCCTAAGAGATAACAAACATGGTAGGACAGGAGGGTCTTAAGCTTTACAAATCATTTTAATATGAAGAAAGTTTTACAAACATAGACAGTCGCTTACTGGTAAGAAATATCAATTTCAGAGTTTCGAGCAACGAACAAATTTGTGCACAGCGGCTTCCTGCTTTATACGCTTTTTTGGGATGTATCAGAGAGACCATTATAGGACATACTTTTTGTCGAATGTGTGTTTTAGCTCTTCGACAGAAAACCATAAGGTCCACTACGTTTCTTACAAGTTTTTTTCTCAATATGCATACCTCATCAGAAAGGAATTTGGTTATCAGCTTTCTTCCGGTAAACACATGAATGTTTCTAATACAATAATCATGAGAAAAGAATTTAGTTTGTACTACATCTAGTTGCTGAGTCTAAATTTGCTTAATTAGATTATAATACAAAATTATCATGCAATCAGGAGGATTTTACAATTTAACTCTGAAACTCCCACAATATTTATTAAAATAATACTTACTAGAATAAAGAATAAGAATAACAAAATTTGATTTAAAAACAATTTAGTGATACATTCAATCCTAACAGTTATACACAGCATCCACCAATACGGAATTGCATACCTGCACTACATTCAGACAAACGTAAAAAATTTTCAGAAAAAAGTAAAACAGACTTTTGACTCGATATAGTGATAAACATTTTTACATAGCATGTTTAACGCAGGTCATATTTGTGCTTGGAAACGATGGAAAAATCTGGGACTACTTAGTGTTGATTGCGAATACTAATGACACAAATTTCCTTTTCAATGTAAAAATAAAACATAATGAAAATCTTTACAAGCAAATTTAAAACATCAAATGAATATAGATATAAATATGTTAGGAATTGATTTTTTTGGTAAAATTAATAAGATTGCTATTTTCTTTAAATTATATTAAAGTAATGTTTTATTTGTTTATATTCTAAAAGATATTAAAGGTAATTTCATTTGCTTTTGTAACACAACTATATAGAATAGAAATGGTTGCTGAGCAAGTAGAAAAAAGGTAATGTATATAACTATACTCCATAACATCAGTAAAAATAACTAATGTACAGTGTTTTGTAAGATCGTATACCATAATACATGCGTTTGCCGACTTAGCTACAGTTCTAGGTTCCATCAGTAAAAAATATGTTTCGTAATCTAGTCATTGGCATAAGTCCGATTCGGTTAATATAAGTGGAGTAACTCTTTTCCAAATATCCTTTTAAATGACATAAAACAAGATGGCTTCCAACTAACGGCTAACCATATTTGGTGTGACGACGCGAAACGAATATAAATAAACTATAGACTAAGTCTTATGACGTAAGATAAATTGGTTTCTGTCGATCGAAACTGGTTTATACCTAAAAGTAAGTCAACATCTTTTCTGACTGATGCATGGAGGGTATGACCTTCTCTGACCCTGACACTATAAATACAGATGCGCGATCAGGTCAGATTAGTTCTCCATGTCAGCAGAGAATGAATGTTTGACTCTTCATTCCAGGTAAGGACACTGTATATGTCATAACCTCTTTTAGAAATAGGTATTTTTAATGTTTGAGATTTTAATGGTAAAATTGATATGTTTGCAACATCGTTACTGAGTTCTTTTATTTACAATATAATATATATATATATATATATATATATATATATATATTGTAACAGAATGTTTTATGTTCATATTTAATTATATTTATGTAAGTTTTATGGTAAAGGTTGAAATCGCTACCAACTTCATGTTAATCGGTAGAGTCCGTCTGATAACAACCACTCTGCGATATTTCTTCATTATGATTATAATGCCTCAAAAAGACTATTTGTGCATGGAAATGAAAAATACATAACCCCAGGAAATGAAAAACACATAACCCCAGGAAATGAAAAACACATAACCCCAGGAAATGTAAAATACATAACCCCAGGAAATGAAAAACACATAACCCCAGGAAATAAAAAATATATAACCCCAGGAAACGAAAAATACATAACCCCAGGAAATGAAAAATACATAACCCCTGTCTCATACTATTACCGACATTATTTTGGCAAAGGTAACAATCTGACAAATGATATGTATTACGCTATCCAAAATTATTGTTCAATTTAGACCTATTTATCAACGTAATAATGCAGCTGTTACTCATAATGGCGTTTCATTGAGAACATTCCATACAACTTGACGGTTTTCGCTTTTGCAGTTTGTATTTGGCATTTTCTCTACAATGTTTCCCCTTCACGCATTAAATATTTCCATTCATCTACTCAAAACGCGTAGATATCAACTGATTCAAAATGATCTGTAGGCTATCTACCCATTAGATTGGTCAAGAGAAAAGGCTTAAGTAAACGGAATTCACTCGTACATGAGATCTACCCATAAGATTCGTAAAATAAAGTCTTTATTAAATGGAAGTCATTCGTACATTAGATCTAACGTTTAGATTCGTACAATAAAGGCTTTATTAAATGGAAGCCACTCGTACGTTAGATCTTTCCATTAGGTTGGTCAAAAGAAAAGACTTTGTTAAATGGAAGTCACTCGTCCATTAGATCTATCGATTAGATTCGTAACATAAAGGCTTTATTAAATGGAAGTTACTCGTACATTAGATCTATCCATTAAATTCGTAACATAAAGGCTTTATTAAATGGAAGTCACTCATACATTAGATCTATCCATTAGATTCGTCAAAAGAAAAGGCTTTATTAAATGGAAGTCACTCGTACATTAGATTTACCCATTAGATTCGTAACATAAAGGCTTTATTAAATGGAAGTCACTCGTACATTAGATCTATCCATTAGATTCGTCAACAGAAAAGGCTTTATTAAATGGAAGTCACTCGTACATTAGATCTATCCATTAGATTCGTCAACAGAAAAGGCTTTATTAAATGGAAATCACTCGTACATTAGATCTATCCATTAGATTCGTAACATAAAGGCTTTATTAAATGGAAGTCACTCGTACATTAGATCTATCCATTAGATTTGTCAACAGAAAAGGTTTTATTAAATGGAAGTCACTCGTACATTAGATTTACCCATTAGATTCGTAACATAAAGGCTTTATTAAATGGAAGTCACTCTTACATTAGATCTATCCATTAGATTAGTCAACAGAAAAGGCTTTATTAAATGGAAGTCACTCGTACATTAGATCTATCCATTAGATTCGTCAACAGAAAAGGCTTTATTAAATGGAAGTCACTCGTACATTAGATCTATCCATTAGATTCGTAACATAAAGGCTTTATTAAATGGAAGTCACTCGTACATTAGATCTATTCATTAGATTTGTCAACAGAAAAGGCTTTATTAAATGGAAGTCACTCGTACATTAGATTTACCCATTAGATTGGTAACATAAAGGCTTTATTAAATGGAAGTCACTCGTACATTAGATCTATCAATTAGATTCGTAAAAGGGTCTTTAGTAAATGGAAGTCACTCGTACATTAGATCTACCCATTAGATTGGTAACATAAAGGCTTTATTAAATGGAAGTCACTCGTACATTAGATCTACCAATTAGATTCGTAAAATAAAGGCTTTATTAAATGGAAGTCACTCGTACATTAGATCTACCCATTAGATTCGTAAAATAAAGGCTTTATTAATTGGAAGTCACTCGTACATTAGATCTATCCATTAGATTCGTGAACAGAAAAGGCTTTATTAAATTATTTTTTTCCTATTTTAATACAAGAAATATTTCATCCATTTGTACAAACATACGATGATTTAACGAATAGTTCTAAAGCGACCTTAGGAAAACTGCCAGCCATAGTATTGACATTATTCAACAAATGAAACACAACATCAAAGAGACATTGACCATACTCTTTACAAACTCTTCATTATCCATAGTCTTGTAGCACAGGCAAACTATCGGCCGAGTTTATCAAATATAATATCTATTTTTTATCTTATGTAAAAAATAATTTTGTCTGCTAGGTCTAAATACTTTTTCTTGAAAAGAATATCTGATAAGGAGATATCGTTCATGAAAAGTAGTTGCATTAGTCATACAAAAAGTTCTGAGTGTGATATCCCCATTTTGGAGCTATGGTCACTGTTGTAGGAATCGACAATATGAAAAATGTCATTAAACTTCTTCTTACTTTCACTCTTTGTACACAATCCAAGATGTAAACAGTACTTCGGTATAATATGTTTAATTAAGAAGAAATCTTCAGGCAGTATTGTCTTTAATTAATCCGACAATTAATTAACCCGAATACCTTATTATGCATGTGACAGTAATCTCTTATTAAATTTCACGATCGGTGGGCTGGCATTTAAGGTATATAACGTGCTTTTTTAATATACAATCAATAAGACTATCAGAGGGAAATCATACGAAAAAGATGGAGATATGAGGAGTTTGGTTGTAGCACTAATTCTTCAAATTAATTTACTACATACAGCTGTGTAGAAATTCATGTTCGTGCTAATCCAGTATGATTGGAATTCCAAATCTTCAGAAACATCAGATAACAGTCTTTAGAATCATTTAATCATCTGCTCCATGGTAATATTTAGGGTATCTTTTTTATACAAAATGTTTCTTAAATATTAATGTTAAAACACCAATACATGTGTCTGAAACTATATCATCTATGTGTAAATTACCTAATACACACACACACACACGCACACACACACACACACACACACACACACATATATATATATATATATATATATATATATATATATATATATATATATATATATATATATATATATATATATATATATATATATATATATATATATTGTTACGTGCTTAGGCTCGAATAAGCAGTAACACAGAAAGATTGAAAACTAACAAGCTTGTAAAACTTTAACAATGAATTTATTAAGTACAATCTTTTTCATAAAATAAATAAACTTACGGTTTTAGAGAATCAAATCCAACATTAATCCAATATAGAATTCACAAAAATAATCCACTAATAGAATTGCAAGAGTCCTGACAAAAAATGTTCTAAGAGTTCCAGGTTCGAATCTTGACGATGTAATCCAGAATGGCTGACGATGTCATGTGATGCAGTTCTTGTTTTATAATCATCCAAATGAAATTATGAGCGCATGCTCTTTTCCATATAAATACAATAAATTATCTTGCTCCAACGAATTTACACAATTCCCAGTACAAGGTAATTAAAATTATAACTCAAAGAGAAGACACAACTTAATAATAATAAAGCTCAACATCTACTGACTTTTTCTATCCCAAACAATAATTAAAATACCTGTTTTTTACGTAAACAAGTAATCACGTGATTTTATGGAAGTTCATAGAAGGTCATAGAAAGATGCTACCATCACTAAATCACGTACTTCCCCCATGAGAATCATCAGAAATTCAACTATAACTTTGAAACCAGCCAATTTGTTTAGAAGCTTGTTGACACTGTCTGAAGCAGGGAATGAAATTAGGTCAACAAGCCGAGGTCAAAAACATATTTAAAAAAAAAGTATGATCATAGAGATTTTTTCTAGAATAATTTCCCACTTAATAAATTTTAAAACCCAAAATGACAAATTTGGATCTGACAATTAAAAATAGATAATTTAAATCTAATAGACGTAACAATATATATATATATATATATATATATATATATATATATATATATATATATATATATATATATATATATATGTATGTACACTCATATATCAACATGTTGACGTACACACGCCCATAGGTATTTGTATACACTATAAACTATGTATCAGATAGAAGTATTAACACAACCGTGTTAAAATATCGTCGTCCATGAGGTAAAACATTAGTTAGTTGTGAGAAGTGTTGAACGATCATTGAGATTGGCGTGTGACGTATATAATTGTGAGTTGTATGGGCTATGTTACATTTCTAAGAAACGTTTCATTGTTTTTAATTTTCATCCCATTTGGGTGCATGTTATAACTTATTGGTATTGTGTGATTCCTGGTTTTTAAAACAAATATCTTTCAATAAAATGATCAATGAATCATTATGATGATTTTTCGATACTAAAGGTGATTTTTTTGTACAACATGATGTAAAGTAAAAAAAACTTCAAATCAAACTAAGAGATATCTGAATTATATTGATAATGAATATGACATCAACATCACTTCACTAAATATACACTTCAAAGTATTGTTAACGAAAACTTAGTGGAATAATTTATGTTGTGCTTTTTCATTTTTTTTAGACAAATATCACACTGTATTATCTGCGACATTTTAATCTTCCTGAAATATGCTTCACCAACCGCTACATCACTTGCAGCAACATATATTTTTAATTACTGCTTGTAATGGGAAACTGAAGCTGAAACCGGTGCACTCTTACATATGGCCTTTAATTTAATGAAAACTTCCTGATATACGTCATACCAACACTACTTGCTCTTCTTACTTAGAACTGACGAAGTTTCAAAATTAACAATATTAACGCTATTAATTTTGTATTGATATTTCAATACGACAACCTGTGGAATAACTGTTATACTACAGTACTGATATAAAATGTGTTAAAGTATATATTTTCTCATAACTTGTGTAATTAGGATTGGCAGGATATCCGATTGCAGTCTTGAAACATATTCGTATTAATGCGCGGTATTTAGTTAAAACAAATAGCACGCCATTCAGGACGTCCACTGTGCAATATTGTCAAAAAATGTTTCTTTATTAATTTGTTATTCGCCAAAAAGAGACATATTTATCTAGATTCTACTTCGATAATTATTCATATTTTAAGAAATGAGTAGATGTGATGACCTTTATATTAAGCTAGAGGCATTAAGAATATCATATTCTCAAGCGTGTGTAATCCGACTATTTTGCAAAAATGCCGGCTTTTTAAAAACAAGAAGCATTCGATTGGAATCAATTTGGCGAGAAAAAAAAATCTATATAGGAGTTTGTACCAAAGAAAGGAAATTCTAGTCGTTGGGGTACATTATATCTCACCATTCTAGAAAACCGCGTGTTGAGACATACAATGTAATATATTGACGAACATTTCCTTGTCTTAAAAAGGTGCAAACCCGAATATAAATTGTACTAATCTGACCTTAATTTACATCAATAATTCAGCTTTCTTATCCATATTTTTTTTACCTTTGTTGGACCTTTTTAATTAATAATGAGAATAGAAACATAATTTTAACATCTTCTAGATGGCAGTGTAAATGGAATTAATGATGTTTGTATTTCCACCCAGTTACAGGTATCCGAGACAAGAACCGTGCTTTGAAACAATTCGCATAACAACTGTCATTTTTTATGGCTTTTTTCCTAAGAAAACAGCCACCAGCTGGACGGCAATATCTCTCCTTGGATATATATCGGGTTAAAACTGAAATTTATCCTTTATGAAATAATCTCTCTAAACTTTTAGTATAATGCCACTGATACTGAACATCCGCTACACACACCTATTCAGTAGATTGGAACCAAGATCTAGGATACAGCCTATTAATATAACATAATGGAAACATACAATAATGGGAATGACAATGGCTTTGTCACAAATGTTAATTAACTGAAACGGTTTGTGTAAATGTGTAATGTTATGACACATCCCTAAACGAGATCCATCTATTATGCCACTTGCAAAAAGTTCCTTACTCATATTAAAGAAGGATTGAATTAGTGAATTAATGATGAAAGACACTTACATCGATGCACACATCATACTTGTTCTGCCCTTTCTTTCTTGATTGTTATAAGACGTTTCGAAGTATAAACAAGAGGGAGGCATTGCATGGCAGAAGAATCTGAAACAAGCAAAGTAACTCGCTCAATGAACACCATAGGAAACGACACTTTTCTAAACCACGTTTGTTTCTTTAACTCTAAAATTAAGAGAAACACTATTTTGTGTAAGCTGAGTTTTGTTTTAAGTCATAGAAATGGGATTCGGTTTACAAACGAAGCTAGCATCAAGTTTAAGGCAGGCAATTCGTCCATCAAATATTGCAAAAAGTAAAAATCACCTGATATATTACACTGATAAAGAAAGAAAGAAAAATTTCTTTCTCATATACATTTGTGTAAAACCCCAGTTCTCGTATCCTATCTCATCAGTTCAAGTACTGAATGCTTAATTAAACATTGCTGGAACTCATGTGGGCATCTATTACAAGGCATTAAATTATAGTAGCAGACGATTGTGTATTATGGTCACGTGGCAAATTAACATGGTAGTGTTAGGGACAAATAGCGATAGTCTATGTTTATGCTTTCAATTTATATGATAATTAAAGACTATCTACTGTGGTCGTACATGGCATGAAAGAACTTTAATACTTAGCAATGAATCTTAGTCTAAATAAAGCAGTTTTATTTTAAGCGATAGGGGAAGTAATTGTTTTTGGTTTTGGAGCGTGTGTGTGTGTGTGTATGTGTGTGTGTTGGCGGAATCTTAATGTGCTACAGATTGAATGTTTACGTTATCACTCACATACACCTCTCTCTCTCTCTCTCTCTCTCTCTCTCTCTCTCTCTCTCTCTCTCTCTCTCTCGTAAAATAAAATTATAAAAAGAAGAACCTTAATTTAAATGGTAAATTCCATAATCCCCATGTCACGTGTAAGTTTAAATTTAATAAGTGAATCTGTATCGGAGGTTTCAATATGAACATGATAAAAAGATGGACCCACACAAAGATAAAGGAAAGTCTTTATACAGGCATCTTGGCTATGCGGCCGGGATCCATTCTCTTGGCGTGGCCGAGACAACGAAAACTCCTCTTGCTGAGAATGGAGAATATGATGTTCATCTAGGCGCTTTCCATAATCTATGTGTTGAGTACCGTTACGGAATTGTATATATCCTTTTATTTATTAAGTACATGTACTCGTGCTTTGTTTTTTGCGTACAACGATACGATAATTTACACACACACACACACACACACACACACACACACACACACACACACACACATTTACTAAATGACAGTATGAAGTGCCGGTAGTATGTTATTAACAAACAACTTCCATCAAATACGGCTATTAGAGACAATTATTGCATTAACAGTTTACTTCCAGCTTCAACGTTTTGGTTGGTCGTCTTTGAAAATAACCAATTTAGTTATCAATGTTGTTTGACTGATGAGAATTGTTATATAATGATGATTATAGCACGACACGATAGCGCCCATATGTTTATACGGTTTAGCGAACAAATATTTTAAAATGTTTGTGTATATTTTATATTTTACATTTTCATTTTCATTTTAATCTTCGCTTACTCTTTGGCATAGTAAAAAGAACTCTGCTCCAGTACACCATTTATTCACTCGTAATTTACACAGTACACCACTTCTTAACTCTTGAAAACAATCCATTAACAAATTGATAAAGACCCGCAAAGAACTTTTTTGATATACAGGAGAGATAACTAAACCCTGCAGAATGCCCACTAAACTATACTTGGGAAACCAACCAGTCAGTTCTGATTCTGTTCAAGATATTTTATCTTGACAGAGAAGACCTCTGCGCCAGACAGTGGCAAATGCCTTCGACACATCGCAAAATATTATACACTGTAAAGTGCTTTACAAATAATATGATTTGGAAGAAAGCCTGATTGATATATGCTAATAAGATGATCTTCTATCAAGTGATTTCCATGATTTTCCTATACATCTAAAAAAACAAATTTAGATACGGACCGCTCCAGTGGCATTGTGGTTAGAGCCTTCCGCCTCGATTTGAACCCGGCTGAGGCATACCAAAGCCTTTAGATGTTAGTGTTAGCACTGGTCGGCCTGGTTTCAGGTTAATGCGACTTGGTGGGACATGGGACACACACACACACACACACACACACACACACACACACACACACATATATATATATATATATATATATATATATATATAGAGAGAGAGAGAGAGAGAGAGAGAGAGAGAGAGAGAGAGAGAGAGAGAGAGAGAGAGAGAGTATTCGGTTTATCCTATGCCGCACGTGCGATGGGCTTTCGACGGGAAGAACTGAATACTTTTAGAGCACAGGCGATCCCTGATTATAAATGCCTTACCGTAGGTAAAAAATCTTTACATTACCGAACGTCTTGTCAATGAGTGAGTCTACTTTAAGGACTTACACAATGTAAGCTGTAGAGCCGACCAGGGTGACCAGAGCGAACAGAGTGAACAGGGTGACAGGAGTGATCCAAGTGATCAGAACTGAAGAGCTAAATATAACCATATCAGCTGGAAAGCCGAGCCCTATCAGCCGTAAAACTCAATAGTGTTACTGGTCGAGTAGCAGGTTATCTGGCGTTGCTGACCGAAATTGGTGGGCGCTGGAACATTGATTGATTAACCATGAATACTGACTGTTTGATTGACCAGTGTGACTGGTAAGCGAGTGTAATGGTGACGGAATAGCTCCATACATGTAATATTTTAGCCGTGGCCTAACGTTTGGGGTTCGTAAAACCCGCTGTGTTTTTGAGACTGTATGGATACTTTGTATATCTGTTCCTTTTCATTTCCATAATTTGACTATTTGAGTGAATACATGTTACTGCATGAGTTAAATGCTACATTTCTAACTGTTTGAGTAAAATGCTTCATTCCGTTTGTGGTGAATTTACTGTGAATCATTCACACCCTGTCCTATTATAGTGTAAGGTCATTTTTTTGTATTGTCATTATTTAAGTCCGTGCTTTTAATGTTAATTTATCCAATATTTGGATCTTATACACGCACAAATTAATCATAATTGAGTTTTCATTCGAATCATTTGTCATTCAACATTGTAATTGTATGACTATCAATTGTGTTGTGTTGTAAAAACAGAAATCCCGCCCGGTTACATTGTTTTAAGGGCTTTTTCATGCCACTGGATGTGCAGAATGGGACGAAGGCATCTCGGGTGGAAGCGGTTGAGTTTCCTCTCGTGTAACGCATAGGTTGTCCATGTCTACCTGCAGTAGACGAGTGTTCTGAGCATGCTTGTGTGGTAGACGCACAGTTTGGCCTCACAGTGAGGTTGGGTTTGTTCTAGACCTTCACTCTTACCATCAATGTTGCTGCCTTGGCACTCGTGCCGTTCACCTCAGAATCAATCGAGAGCGAGCTAGAGATGGTGGAACCGAGGCATGTGAAGTTCGCAACAACCGCGATGGTGACGGAGGCAGGTGAGCTTGTGTCATTCTATATGACGTTCGTTTTTTTTCAAACTTATGTTCAGTCCAAACTCCTCACCGATTGAGGTGTGGAAGTTGCGGGATTTCAGTTTATGCAGCCCACCATCCGTGTGTGATGTCAAGGCTACATCGTTAGCGAAGAGCAATTCACGGGTGAGGACAGATGTGAATTTAGTCATAGCACTGAGTCCTCTTTGACTGCTTCAGGTGTATGAAGGCATCTGCTTCTCGAGACACTTCTCCTTCAACTGGCGTAGTGAGTATATCATGTCTACATTTGACAGGCAAGCTCTGAAACCACACTGACACACTAGGTAGACTCGGGAGGCTAGTGTCTGAAAGGAGCGCAAAGGTAACACGGATGAAAGCCTTTCCGACGATGATGAGGACGGAGATGCCCCGGTAGTTTTGCAGTTGGTCTTGGAGTGGTGATGATTTAACGCTCTTGAGAACTTCTGTCGGAATAACGTCAGTTCTAGTAGCCTAACCACAGGCGAGTCAATCGATGTCTTTTATATAAGTTCTTCCAGGGTTGGCGATGTGTCTAGTTCCTCAAGGACTGGCGTGTCTTGTATGGCGTTAAGGGCGATGTCAGTGACGTAGTTTGGGGTTGCACACAGCTCGAGATAGTGCTCAACCCATCGGGTCAGCTGTTTGCCCTGGTCTGTGATGACTTGATCCGTCTTGGACTATAGGGGAGAGGTGGTCTTCGGGTGGGGCAATCTTATAGGGGAAGGGGCGATCCTTCTTCTTGGAGTGGGGCGCCTTCTCGGGTATTATTTTTACCTTGCTGGCCAGTAGGGAATGATCCTTCTTGCAGCCGGCACTGTGGTAGTAGCGGGTGAGGAAGGCACTGGTCAGTTCTGCACGCGTGATAATGACAAGGTCTAACTAATGCAAGTAGAGGACACGTGGGTGTCGCCATGACAAATGGTGGATATCCGTGCAGTTGAAAAAAGGTTGTTAGTAACATGCAAGCTGTGGAAGCAGCACATCTGCAGCAGCACATCTGCAGCAGTTGGTGATCATTTTCGTTTCATTATTTCTGTTTCCGTGAATGTCGAGGTTGATGGACCAGGCCACACGGTCAGCTCCATCTCTAGCATTGAAGTCTCCTGGTAGGTAGAGGCCTTCATTGCTGGAGATACTGGATACTGCTTGCTCCAGGGCCTCGTGTAACTTGTCTTTCTCTTTTTAGGTGGAGCACTCGGTTTAACCGTAAACGTCTGACGATGTTGGCTGTGCGTGCGGATGCTGACAGTCGGTGGGCAAAGATGTTCTCAGTAACTCATGACTGAAGCGCAATGACTGCAACTAGAGTATTATTTAGAGCAAAGTCGTCACCATGCTGCCTAGGTTCATCTTAGGACTTTCTTTGACAGAATAATGAGTATTTGGCTTCCTTAGTGGTTCCGCTGTCAGCCAGTCTGGTCTCTTGGAGTCAGGCAATGTCAACGTTCAGTGGGGCGAATTCTCAGTCAATGAGGGCAGTCTTCATTGTGTTATCGATCTGTTGCCGGTCAGTGGTGGATCAAGGACAAATGAAACTGATTTTCCGTGTGAGAAACGAAGAACTGCAGTCTTCTTATTTCTTCTGTTAGTCTTGTCTGTAGCGGAGTTTGTAGTCCACTTTTCGAGATGGTTCTCTAATCTCCACGCATCCAGTGACGCCGGCAGGCCATTACGGACAGCACCGTACTGATTGAAGGGCTGCTCAGCTTGAGGCGGGTTGTAGCTATCCAGTGAGACATGGTGGTCTCTCCCAGCCTCGGAAGCAAACCTTGGCGTCTAGCTCTACGCTAATCGAACTGCTACTTCCCTTGAAGACGATGGAGTGTCCTCTTGGACAAACTGGTATGGATGATTAGCTGTTGCCCACCAGGCAGATCTACCTGTACTCCACACAGCTGGTGGATCCAAAGGGAACAATAAATATTGATACAGCTTGGCACAAACGGCGTTGCAGGAGTTAAGGAGTTAACAGAATGACCTTGAATATATATATATATATATATATATATATATATATATATATATATATATATATATATATATATATATATATATATATATATATATATATATATATATATATAAGGATTTTTCAAAAATATCATCCAATCACTTCTTCATAGAAATTGCACAGCAAACATTTCTTATTGCGTTCAAAACCAAGAAATATACATTGACATGTTTCAGTCCATTTCATCAGACGGCTTTTTAAATATGAATATCTTCTTTTCTTGTAAAATAACGTTTCTTTATAAAGTAAGCTTTCGTATTTTCGACGCCGTGTGTCAATTTATTAGTAAAGATGGAAACTATTTGCAATTTCCACCATCACGTTCATTAAAAAAATATGTTTAATTTAAATAGAACGCTTAATGTGATCGGTTACTAACATAATTTTATCTGGAATTCCAAAAGTCAATAGAACAAAACATTTCTCGGCGTATGGTAGCATAAGTAATTGATAGTATATATCCTTATACGTATAGTAGATAATTGGTTTTAAAATAGTAAATCAGTGGCTGTCAAGTAATTGGCAAGTAGATATCGATAATAGATAATATCTTAGGGGATAATATGTCACTAGTTGTTAGGTAGTAATGGTTAGTAATGGTGTTAGAAATCCATTGGTCATAATCAGGTTTGAAATTATAAATCAGCAAATGAATTGACTAAGTTCTGTACATTTTGTTTAATATGTCATTGCTGCTTTTCTGTTTTTAAATCGGTAAGGGGTTACAAACAAACGGGGAGTTACATTCAAACTATCTAAAATTTGCTATTTGCACAGTAGTAATGATAGTAGAACACTCAAATCACACCGAAATTACCATTCATTGCTGCCAGTAAATGCAATGTGCTAATAAAGAAATAAAACAAACAACCAAAAAAAGAGAAATAATTGAATAAACAAGTCCGTTCCTTCTTACCTAAAATATCTTTTCAGAAATTACATAATGATTAAAGTTGATTATTAGCTACTTTAATGCAGCACATCACATAGAAAGAATTTGGTCTGGCTTTTAATCAATAATAATCTAACTAAATATATGAATCAGAAAATAAAAATAAAATATCTTCGTTTGTGTCTTCTCGATCCCAGCCCAATACAATGTGAATAGAAATCTGAGCAAACTAGCAAGTCGTATGATATTGTGATAAGAAGCTGATCAGCAACAAATCAGTCTCATGTTGATGTCAAAGACACCTTTACATATCTGTCGTAACTCTGCGAAAGTGATTGAGGGATAGAGTGAGTGATTAGGATTCTTAACGTAGCTTTAAAACAATTTCAGTCATATCACTACGATGTCTGCAGTGTGGCAGTTTACAGTGATATCTAGCACTAAATGCAGCATGATGTCCCACCCAGTTACATGATCCAGACACCGGGCAAACCAGTCCCAACACTAACCTCTTAATGCTGAGCACCAAGCGATGCAGCCGTTAGTACCATTTTTGTAAGTCTTTGGTATCACTCGGACAGGGATCGAAACCACGACCTCTCGCTTCCGCGGCGAATTTTCTAACGGCTAGGACACCGGAGCAGTGCGAAAGTGATTGAATGTCAACCTTTGAGAAAGGAAACATACATACTGCTATGTCAAAAACTAGTACGTTCAAAATCTAGTCAATTTATAATTGTCTAGACATTCAGAATTTGGACTATATTAAATTGTAATAGCGACTCAAGGGTCAGCAAACGGAACATTGTAATTGCATGAAACTAAGGTAAACAACTCATAGTGTATTCGGCTTGCCATTGCTAATTCATCAAAGCTATTGTAGTTCTGTCTGAAAGCTAGTTAATACCTTTCCTGTATGTGAAATACCCTTGAAAATTATTCGTAGTGTCGGAAACTTTTGGGTGGTGACATAGAAGGTGCAACCTAAGAACCATTTATAATTGAAATGCCACTTTGAAAAAAAATACACAGATATTCATCAATTGTATTATATACCTTTTACATTTCTAGCTTTCGTTTATTGTTTCTTTAGATGCATAAAAACTACATTTCCCGTTTGTGACCAGAGTTCGGATGAAAGCAACAATTAAAATCCAGTCAGATTAAAATCACGCTGTCCCACATAACTACTGCATATACGTAGAGATTCATTTTATTATGTATGTCATAGTGCGAGACACTGAAATTTATCAATGGCAAAAGAATGATGATACCACTTTTATCATAATTGTGCGGATATCGTATTTATAACTACTTTACTTTGTGTAGGAACCACACTATTCTGTATGTATTCGACTCAAACTTGTAGTTCCATATATAATCATGAGAAATGTAAAGGCTTGTATATATGTATGTAAGTAAGTATATGCCTTTTAATCCCTTTTTTATTCATTCGTATTTTTCAATTTTATTAAGAAGTTCTGTTTTAAGAAACACAAGAGATGCATCGCGTTTATTGAGGAGTCACTACTGTGTACATGTACACAAGCCATTGCAGTCATCAAATGCTTGTGTCGAAACCGCAGGTATTGCTTGATCATACATTTTCCATTTTATAAACCGGTTCTGTTCTAGATCATGGTTCTGTTATATCGGGTGTCTCATAACAAATATGTATCCCAAATATTTGCAGGTATTATGTGGGTTTAACGAACGTTGCGTAGGTGTGATTGTATACCCTTATAGACCTTCTTTGAAACCTTATTCAATAGCCGCCCGACCCTAAGATAGAACTAGAAAGAGATCCATGTATTAATTGCTTAAAATGATTAAACAAAACCAAGAAAAAAGACCCAGTTAAATATGAAAACGTTTAATCAATGGACAAACAATGTTTTGTTACAGCTAAACTAATTTGATGGAAATATTGATATAAATATTACTTGTTAAAGCCTCGGAAAGGACGCTGATGTCCGATTTCAAGTAACGTTTTTATTAAAGGTCACAGGCCATACTGAACCATTTTTCATTTTACATCATATGTGTTGTTGTTGTTGTAGGATTTCACTGCATTTTTCAGCACATGATAGGCTATACGTGGCGACCAGTATTAACGATAGAAGAAGAACCTGACAAAACCTACGGAAAGAACATCCGATCCACGAGACTCGAACCCACGCAGAGGTCAGATGGTAGTTGATCCGTAACGGAGAGCGCTTTAGAATACTCGGCTAGTCGGGGCCCCTACATCAGATTCGCATTACAAGTTTAAAAGTAGCTATACGCAAACGAAACGAATAAGCAAAATATGAAGTGTAAATAAGAAATAATACTTTCATTACTTGAGATAGAAGTATACAACGATGCTACTCCCCCTTAGCTATGTTTTCTCAACTACAGAGGGCACCAACCGGAAATGACGTTCATATATCCCTATGAGATAAATCACATGATTCTTGTTGTCAAACTTAAAACGCTATACACTTAGATGAAACTATTTAAAACAAATTTAATGTTCAGCCTTATATCGATATACGTGTCCAACGCACTAGATTTTTTGTCGCTTTCAAAACTGTTCCATTGTTTGAATGTATTGTCTTAATTTCAGTTAATACAGATAAAACATAAGTCAGTGCTGGCACTCCTATATCGACCGATTTTGTAACAAAAGAAAAAGAAATCGACATAGTCCAGAGAATCCAAAGTAACCAAAGTTATATTCCTTATTTCGGACGACTTCATTAAAAATAGCACATTTAAAAGAATCCAGAGTCGAGGGGTTGTCTTGCTTTGTATTAAAATATCTTTTATATTTGATATTCTGTCAGTAAGTTTAATGAAGGAGCTTATAGCTCACTGCCAGTTATGTTTATTTATCACACGGGCTTCTGTTTCCTTGCCACATGTAATCATAATTGATGGTTGCAGGGTAATTATTATACACAACAATAACTTGCTTTATAATACGTTTGTAACATGTGCTAGCAAAACGATTATTATTTGCACTCACAGTGAAAGTATTTTCAAATAATGTTTTTCGTTGCGAAATAACGAATTGTAGTTAACATGGATATAACACAATCATGGTAATTTTGCATCTTCCAACGTATCATGTGTGAATGACAGGGTTCTTCAAGGAATTGAGTAATAGTCTGGTCTCATTCAACAGTTACAAATATACTGAACCAGAGATTCTGGAACAACCACAACCACAAGATTACTGAAAAGACCTAATTGCGCGTGTGCATGGCTTGTTTGGTTAGTACACTTATCTACAGCAGCTACGCATGGACCACCTATGCGAGAAACGAGAGGAAACTTGAATGCTTCCCCTTGAGGTGCCAGGGGTGCCCTCTGCACATCCAATGGCATCAAAAAGTACTCAACATATATGTTCTGGAACACGCAAAGATGAACATCATGTTTTCCATTATCTTTTCCCATGGATCTGCTATACGGCGATCTAACAGAAGGCTCACGACTGACTGAACAGCCACAGATGCGTTACAAAGATGTTTGCAAGAAGGACATGATGATGGCCATCATCAACGTCAACGACTAAGATGCTGTGCTGACGACAGCTGCACCTTGCCCCTTGCTCTCAGACAGGGGTTCTGGTAACCGAGGAAGCGTGAAACACAAATCTCGCTGATAAGAGAGCCATGGCGAAGATAAAACAACATGAACAAAACTCGACATTCACCAGCAAACAATGCAACAGACCGGACTTGTCAGCCAATTGCGAAGGTGCAGATGGGACACCCAGCTGGAAGCACACATTGGTACAATATAGGTGCCTTTAAGTATTATCTAGCCTTTGTATTTCACACACACACATACAAACACACACACACACAAATATATATATAAGTATATATATATATATATATATATATATATATATATATATATATATATATATATATATATTTGATGTTAGCTATATGGTTTATAAAAAAATCGCATATCTCTGGCTTTTTAAACAATGATTTGATTACCAAATCTAATTTCCTTTAAAATTATGGTAAAAGAGATTTCGACGCTTACCAAAATATGGGGTGTTTATTAAATAAAATGCTATTTTGTTCTGGATTCATGCCAAGCTAATGATTCCTTCTCCTCGGAACTCTTCGAAACTTCTCTTAAACATCAAGAAACAAATCAGAAAAAGTAGATGTGTAAATATGTTCAAGTGCCACTCATTCATTCATTCATTCGTTCATTCATTCATTCATTCATTCATTCATTCATTCATTCATATTAAGAAGCTTGTTTCAAAGCGACCGAGATGGACTTCATGTAGAAATAGGTCATAGCAGTATATATCTATAAAACCGTAGGAGTCAATTAATGTTTGCGTCAAAACCACCGACATTATTTTCGTGTAGAGTTTCCATTATATACCCTTTTGAAAAGGCTGTCACATATATCATGGTTCTAATCTAATGGATATGTGGGCGCAACGGATATTCAGTAATTTGATACTCAAATAATTTAGAGACCTTACTTGAAATCCAATAAATATCAGCTTCATCCCGAGACTGTTTCGAATAGATCTTGCCGCCAGGTGTGAGCCGTTACCTTAATTAATCCCCAAGCCTATGTGATATGTTTTGTGGACCCGTCGCCGCTCTCCACCTATATTAAGAAAACAAACATTGAAGGGACCCCCTTGTCCGAAATATATTAAGGGTTTTATGTCTGTACTTTGCCCAATTGTCGACAATTTCGACAAACGTTTATTCCTTTTGTAATAAGGATTCTTTTCTTCATAACCTTTATCTGTTTCAGAGAGGCTCGTACTATCCGATCTGGTTTCCTTGCCTTTGTACTCTAAATGGTGATACTTGACAGGAGTCGGTGTGAGTCCAGTATTTGCTTATGTTTGGTGCTATAATGGTTTCCTTAATGCCAGTTGTGTTTATGTTTGGAATGGATCTCAGGATCTTATGTAAAGTCCGCTAGGGATTTATGGTATTGACACGTGGCAGGTGGCATCACTGCTAGTCCCTAATTAGTGCGATCCTTCACGTGTCACGTGAAATTTGGTAAAAATAACGATGTAATTAATTCCATTTTCAGTGCCTTGTAGAACATGTTCAAGATTATTTACTGATTATTAAGTATGCCTAAGTATAACAAATTTCCTAAAAATAGTAAAGCACTGCTGCATTGCTGAATGCAAATTAACGTGAGATAAACTGTTGTCGTTTCATTGTCATGTGATTCCCAGCTTAATGGCAGTTTTTAATAAGTGAATTATCTCCCCTAAATGTATATTTACTTCATCTAGGTTTGTAAACAAGTCTGTCGGTTCGATATGAAATTATTATGAATTATGAAAAGTAGGAAAAGAGCTGAAAATATTTTATAGATAAGAAAGCAAACTTTACAAGTAACTTTTAATGAATGAAACTATTTATTATACATAAATACCCAGCCTGTAGTTAATTACTCTGATTTCTCTTCACATCGAACCAATCTTTCGAGTTGTACTAACTATCCGTTAGATGTAATGGCGGTAGCTAGAAAAAACGCGGGACACTCAGGAACACAGGATAGCAAGGTATTTCATTTTATATATTAAAACATGCACTCACCATCATTAATTCCACTCAAAACAATTACACATCTTTGCTACATTGAGACTCTGTTTTGTTTTTACGTTGATTTAATAGTTCTCTTAAGATCTAACAAACATTTTAGATCAACATGGCGTCTGCCAACAATAACAATGGCGAAACATCAAAAGAAACATGCTTCTAAACTGAGAAAGTTGAAATCAAGGAGGGAAGGCTTTTCAAAGCCTACATAGACCACTGGGCCCAAGCTATCGATCTGTGTCATATACCCGCTCAAGATAGACTGACGGCACTGGCTACGTTAGCGGCAATGGGTATTAACTCTACAAATATGGAGGTTTTTCACCATTTGAGAAGGGACATTTTTTTCTTATATCAAAAGAGGAAGGAATTCATTCTCTCAAGGGGAAACATACAAATATGGGAGCAGGTGCTTAAGGTGACCACCTCACCCCCATTACTATACTAATAGCACGAACACGTACGAAATGTATGTCTCCAACGTTCCCCAAGAAATACCCCTGGAAGTTCTCCACCAGTGATTTTAAAAGAACTGGAATTAAGATTCACACTTTAAGAAGAGACAACTATAAGTCCAAGTCTAACGTTGTGAAAATGCAAAATTGTGGTCCAATTTGCAGCCAGGGATGCACCATCACCACAATACCCGAACTATGCAAGGTGTTTGGGCTCCCCATCCAAATATGGTTTTATGGTTGCCATATGTCGAGGCCTTGCAGCATTTGTAATGAACTTTGCAACGACATATGGAAATGCACATAATAATTTAACAAATTCCTAAAAGAATTTAAACCACCATTTTATGACCCACTTAGCTGACTCAAGAAAATAAAAAGACAATGAAACAACAACTCAGCTTCCACATGACAACCATACTGTGATCGAACAAATTGACCATAACATGTCAAGCAATGAAGGAGACTTTAGAAACCCCACCCCACCCCCACCCCAAAAAATTAAAAAACCCATCAACCAAACAGAAACTAAACAATGAAACCAAAACAACCAAGCATAAGGAAACTAAACTAAACATGTACGCAAAGGCCACCGAAGCAACTCTAAACAACCAAACACCAACCACAGCAAAGGCCACCCCAAACCACTCTGAGCAACCAAACACCAACCACAGCAAAGGAAAACTCTGAAGAACGAAACACCATCCACAAAGGCCACCCCGAAAACGTTTGAATAACCGAACATGAACCATAGCAAAGGCCACCCCAAACAAGTCTGAACAACCAAACATCAACCACAGCATAGCTCACCCTTAAAAACTATGAATAACCGAACACACGGACCACAGCAAAGACCACCCCAAACAACTCTGAACAATCTAACACCAACCACGGCAATGAAACAACTCTATATACCATATAAACACAACGAAACCCCATATTTCTACTTAAACCAATAGAACTACCTTTAAACCCAACAAAGTACCTCTCCCACTCATAAATGGAAAGAAAAGTAAATATTAAACTATAATCAATAACTACTAATGGTCTCGACACAAGAAAAGCTAAATATTTAATTAAAATTGGTAAACCTTATGACATTATATGCTTGCAAGAGATTCATAATATTTGCCAACCAATTATACATTTTATTGAATACAGACTTGGTGCAAGTTTTACTTTAAAAACAGACTACTCAAATATTAATTAAGGTATTGGAATAAATATAAACAAAACAACCAATACAAACAAACTGAAAATAGAAATTAAATAGAGAAAGTTATATATCCAAACAAATGACACCCATATTATAAATGTTTACACCCCAGCAAGGAGAAACAAGAGAAACCACTCTTATATAGACTCGTTGATAACAAAACAATGAAAATGCTATAATTATAGCTGGTAACTTTAATTCCTGTACCAGTGATATCGACAGATAAAACGCAACAAATAACGAAAATCTGTATTAGTACTAAGAAAGCTCTATAGAAAAAAAACAAATAATATACATTTTTAGACTTCACCCAAAATAAATTGAATTTACAAAAAAATAATTGATCATTCGTATGTAAACTAGAGCAACATTATTAAAAGTAATATTCTTACTGAAAACGGACACAAGTTTTAGACCACAAAGCAGTTTCGCTAGAAAAAAAATTAAAAAAACCATCAGATGGGGAAAAACACTGGAAACTAAATATATAAATACTAGATGTTCCTGAATACAAAAAAGAAATGGAGTAGAAAATCTACTTAACTCAAAAGTTTAACATTTACCCTATATGGGACCTAATTACCAATAAAATAGAAGCATCACCCAGAAATAATTCAGAATGCAAGCAGAGACAAACAAACAAATATACATGGGGGAATGTAATACAAATTTGAATGACCCTACTATCAGCAGAAAACAAAAAGAGATTACACAAAAAAGTCTTGATAAATTTAATGATTTTAGAACAACAGGAGAAACAAAATTAGGCTGGCTTCTGTAAAGTTATATATATGATATTGGCTAAATGTTTACTAATGAGAAAACATTAACAAAGGAATATAAAAATATTACAACACTAACAAAGTTTTAATGGAAAACAAAAGCAGAGATAAACAAACAAATAGAAAGGGAATGTAATACAATGTAATAATAAATGACGCTATAATCAGTACAGAACAAATATAGATTACACAAACAGGTCTTGATAAATTAATCAAATGATTTTAGATCAACAGGAGAAAATAAATAATAAGGATGGTTTATATATATAAACATAGGCTAAAACATTTACCAAAGAAAGACATTAGAAAGGAAAATAGACAAAATATTACAAAACTAAAAGTAAACAATCAAAATTATTAATGGAAAACAAACAATACTTGATTATATTTAAACCTTCTATCAAAATGTATACACATCCCTGAACTTGCCAGAAAAAAAATACTGATACTGAAAAGTATAATTTCCCAAACCTAAGTAAAATTGATAAAAATGTATGCGAAGAAATGGTTTCAGAAATCGAGAAATACACGCAATTTAAGGTTTAGCAAAAAATAGATCACCAGGACTATACGTTTTAAAAGCTAAATTATAAAAAAAAAATTAGAAGCACAATAAAACGTTTATTAAGATCTCTGATATTATTTTCAAAATACAATACATGACTGAAAGCATCAAAACAGGCTTAAATACACTTTTATATAAAAACAAAGGAGAAATTACTGACTTCAATTTTTGTAGACCAATATTACTTTTCAGTGTATTCTACATGATTTTAAGCGCATGCTTTGCTAATACAATCAAAACAACTTTTAGTGACATCATTAATACTAGCCAAGTATGTGAAGTAGAGGGAAGAAGCATGAATAACTATATTTTATCGATTAAAACGATAAGTTAATATATGGAATCTAATAATATCAATGGCGTACTAATCTTATGCGATCAAGAACAAGCATTTGACAGAATAGAAATAACTTTATTTAAAAATACTACAAAATTGTTTGCTTTGGAAACAATCTTTTCACAATGAGTGAAAACTTCATATAAAAACATCCAATCAATATTACAAAGAAATGGTGCAAAAAACATAACCTTTCCCATTTAACAGATACGTTAGACAAGGATGCCCATTATCCATGCTTTAATATGTACTAGGAATTTAAACACGTAATACAGCTATACAAGACGATGAACATATACAAGGAATCCAAATACCTAATATACAAAAACCCTGCAAAATATTCCTACATGCTGATGATATTTCAAATTTTATAACTAACAACCAATCATACAACAAGTTAATTTACCATTATAACCTTTTCAACTAGCTTCTAGATCGCAAATTAATCACGACAAAACGGAACTATTATCAATTGGTAACTGGAGAGGAGACCATCCAGGTCTACCTCCAGAATTAATTAAAAAACTAGTTAAAAGTCCCAGGGTTGTATCTAGAAGATAATAATAAAAGTTTAAATCTGAACGAAATAATGAATACAATTAAAAGACAAAAGACAGCATGGATTACAAAATACTTAACACTCCTGAAAAAAATACAAACTGCGAAAATATACTTTTTATCTCAATATGTCATGAATTTTAAATAATATATACTGCTAATTACTACATAAAGAAGAAACATAAATATATGACTTTATATGAAAAAGTGTATGCAAAATATCTAGGAATACATTTTAAAAAGAAATGGTAAAAGGTGGTATGAATGTGCCAAATCTAAACTAAAACATACATCTAACTACAATGATAGACTGAAAACCCTCACCCCTAACTCAGATTAAACATGGCACGCTATTTACATATATTGGTTTTATGCTATCCTTTAAATGAGAAATTTATTTTAAAAAAAAACAACAACAAAAACCACTCTACTAAACACCATTCAATGACCCCAACTAGCGTATAGACAAACCAGAATTATAAAAAGAATATTAAAATATAATAGAAATATGGTCTGCATAAGATAATAAGGATATCTTTAACAAATGGAGATTATCATATACTACCAAATACTGTTTAAACTCAAATACCACTTTTCAAATGGGACATAATGTGCCAGAATTGTACAAAACTAAAGGATAAAAAGCAATAATTAATATCTATGTATATATGAATATAAAATGATGCATGGTGGACGTGGGAGAAGGCTTTCCAAAGAAGATTAATCTGAACCCTATCCATGCCCACTATGCAAAATTATATTGACAACTAAAACATATAATGCTTGAATGTCAAAACCTAAATCAACACAGGGACGAAACCAAAAATAAAATACAAAATACTTTTGGCCATTTCAATAAATCTACACTTCTCTACACAAACTTAATAACTAATGATAATACTGTATAAAGAAGTAATTAAGATGTATAATAAGCGCAATAGAGAAAAGAAGACAAAACATAAGGATAGGACAAAATGACTGAAAACCAGAAATAGGTAGCTAAACAACACAGTCTTCTTTACAAACAGCAAAACAATGACTGAAAACCAGTAATGGGTAGCTAAACAACACAGTCATCTTTACGAACAGCAAAACAATGACTGAAAACCAGTAATGGGTAGCTAAACAACACAGTCATCTTTACAAACAGCAAAACAATGACTGAAACCTAGAAATGGGTAGCTAAACAACACAGTCATCCTTACGAACATCAAAACAATGACTGAAAACCAGTAATGGGTAGCTAAACAACACAGTCATCTTTACAAACAGCAAAACAATGACTGAAAACCAGTAATGGGTAGCTAAACAACACAGTCATCATTACAAACAGCAAAACAATGACCGAAAACCAGTAATGGGTAGCTAAACAACACAGTCATCTTTACAAACAGCAAAACAATGACCGAAAACCAGTAATGGGTAGCTAAACAACACAGTCATCTTTACAAACAGCAAAACAATGACCGAAAACCAGTAATGGGTAGCTAAACAACACAGTCATCTTTACAAACAGCAAAACAATGACCGAAAACCAGTAATGGGTAGCTAAACAACACAGTCATCTTTACAAAGAGGACAAGGAGAACAATGACTAAAACCCAGAAATAGGTAGCTAAATGGCACAGTCACACTTATAAACAGATATCAATTATTGAAATTCAATAATGAGTAGCTAAAACGCACATTCATGTATATATATATATATATATATATATATATATATATATATATATATATATATATATATATATATATATATATATTTCATGGAAAACATCTTGCAAAATCGAAACAAATCCCCCTAGCCATCTGCCCACAGCAGGGTCTCACTATGTAGCAATGCTACTGTTTACACAACCAACAGACACGGGGCTCTCATGGGAGTTCAGCATAAACATCATAGAAGACATCACTCAAACGAGAAGCTACTCCCAGAGACCTCCGTGGCTGAAAAAAACCTTTTTAATTTGAAAATCATTGTTTTATTACAAACATAACACTAGGATCCTATTTAAGGACTCAACTAAATGACATTTTACATATACAATGCTATCTGTATGAAAAATACCAAACTGACTGTGGCAAAGTCACTCCGAGAATTTAATATATACATAAATGGGATAGAAAATTGGCCCCGTGACCTATAGTGACCTATAGTCTCTGTGGCTGACAGTACTAACCCAAGTTCTAGTAAAGTGGGTGAGTGCCTAACCATTATCAACTTTTGGTAAGGGTACTCAGACCCAATGCTGATAATTATAATCCAACTATTAAAATCGTTTGATCAACAAAACCAAGAGAAACCCCTCGAAAAGATTTTTTACTAATCAACAAAACATATTCATAATAACATCTTAAGGAGAGGCAGGGAAACCTTACACCACACATATTGAGAAAACAAGGGGGTCACCTTAATGACGAAACCATCTAATAGGTCTCGGAGGGCCGAAGGCTGTGAACAGGGGAGTTTTATTAAAGATTAAAGTGGAGAGGAACATTTAATCAGTCTATAGACCATTATTAGAAACTTCATTCCATGTGAGGTTATAATCTATGAAAAGTAAGTGTTATATAAAAGTGAGTATTCTAGGACGAAGTATAGTGCAAGGAAATAGTAGTATCCCATCGTATCCCTGTCTGATTACTCGGACATCTTATTAAATAGTCAATGCACGAGTACAGATCGTAACAATATTTAAGATCAGTGTCACCTTCACTGGTTTTGGGCTGAGATGCTGGCTAGTAAACGACATTACTACTTAATGCTTTCCTCGTAAATGAGAAATTATATACCCAAGAAGAAATAATTAGACAATGAAAATACAAATACGTGATCTTTATTTCTTTGACAATAATATAATTATATCCTGATGTTTGAAAAACTCTCCTGCAATTATTCGTCTGCTACAAAAATATGGAGCCTGTGTAGTTTGTACAGGTTTGCGACTAGTATGTGCAGCGTCTCTTTAATTTAATTAGCAGGTTTCAAAGGATAACTCCAGAGCAGCATATGTCATATTAATGTAGAAAAAATATCATCTTTATACTGTATAATTACAATAGGTTTCTTATTTGCAATAGAGAAGAAAACTGTCATAATCAAAGTTTCGTTTGTTAGAGAGTATAAAGTAGTTTGATTGCCATGCAGAAAGGGAAGCAACTTTCATTAACACTTTCTTCATGTACGAGTCACCTCCATTTATTACAGACTTTTATTATCGACGAATCTAATACGGTAGACAGCCTACAGTTTAGTGTGAATAAGAAAGATATCTACTTTTTATAGGATAAACACGAAAATATTTTGCAAGGATTGTTTCCATTCTGCGTCAATTCGGCTAACAGCCAGATTATTACGTCGATGAAAACAATTTTACATTTACAATAACTTTATACATCGTTCATCACATATAATTCATCAAATTGGGATTTTGTTTCCAAGTAATGACTGTATTCATATCAGAAAGGGTCAGGTCTCGTTATTTCCGGTTACATATTTTTTGTTGTTTTTCGGAACGATACGGTACACTTTGGTAGTGATATACTTAATGTGAAAAGATCACAGTGAGGATGAGTCAAACAGTCGTCAGAGTTTTTCATCTTTAAACGTTTTTAATGATTATGATTTCATTATCTTTCTCTTTTTCTATGTTCAAACGTAAATTTTTGCGCGGCCTCGGTAAGCTTGCGGTCTACATCGGAAGCAGATGATATCTACACTAATCAACGTCAGATTCATCCATTGCTTCAAAACACGATTTATATCGCTAGGTAAAAATGTTTCATACTATTATTAATGTACTAATGTTTATGATAGAGTATTGCAGGTATACAATACGTTCAGTCACTTACATTTTCCATGATTCTTATGGACAACTAAGTATTTCAAAGGCAATACCTTAATTACACATTTTGCTTTTCCAGTTAGTTTTTATTCATGTCTTGATGGCTACTTAATGATTGTGTAAGTCTACATTAGAGGGTTTATAATTTGTATACCCTGATGTGGAAGGTAGATCAAGGAAGGGAGTTAGAAAGAGTAGGAACATAAGAGGGAGGAAAATTAATATTTTTTTTATTGGTATTGTAACTAAAACCTAACCCTGAAGGTGTTAATGTGCTTGTAATAGCTGGTTGTCTCTTATGTTCTAATGTGTCAATGGCCTGAATTGTGGTAGTGTGCTAACAGTCGAGTTGAATTATAGCAAATTTTTCCTTCCTTAAATATACTATAATCCCCTGTTAATGTTTCTTTCCAAGAATATTATAAAGCACTTTGTATCGCCTGAGCATATTAAATAACATCAGTCAAATCAAAACTGAGCATATTAAATAGTATCAGTCAAATCAAAATTGAGCATATTAAATAGCATCAGTAAAATCAAAACTGAGCATATTAAATAGCATCAGTCAAATCAAAACTGAGCATATTAAATAGCATCAGTCAAATCAAAATATGAATACAATACTATATATTATTTCTGCTCCTTTGCTGTCGCAAGAAATATATTGTTTTTTCAGTAAGCAAGAAAATGTATGAAACTAAGACACAAATTATAAGCCCGAATGAGGGCCAATGGTTAATTTCTAGAACAATCCAAACTATAATTAGATTGTTTTGTACTGAAAATATAATACATAATATGGTAAACCAGGACCGACAATGGTGGGGTTTGGGTGGGGAACAATCGGGGATGTATATCACTACATTTTTAAAAGTATGTTTTTAATTTTCTCGTATTTTTCCTTATAATATGTTTTTAATATTTGTTAAAAATGGCTCATCGCCTACCACAAACAAGTACTTTCGCTGAGTTACAACAAAGATATGAAAATACGATTGACTGCGACATGAGAGAGTCTGTGATGATGTGCAGAACTGTTAAGCTCCTTTCATCACTGCCGCAATTCATCCACATAAATCGTACAAAAGAACTTTACTCTCTAAGCGTAATGTACATGCTACCATCATTTTCTTTATCTTTATAAAAGCTGTTAAATGTTTACTTAAAATTGTATTGGGGGTGGGGTCGGAGGTGACCTGTCACATATTACGATCATTTATTTATATTTGTTTATACATTTAGTTTGCTAGTTATTGACTAAACACAGTCCAGTTTCTTCCTTTGTGCTGTACTGCATTACAGTAGGTTATGTTCCTCTGCAACCATGATTTAGTTTCTGAAAAGGTATTTCAAGTAAGAATTGACGGGCCGATTCTTCTTCTTCTTCTTCTTCTTCTTCTTCTTCTTATTATTATTATTATTATTAAAAATAATTATTACTATTAGTAGTAGTAGTCGTAGTATTTGACGATGAGATTGATTTTTGAGACAGTGGTATCTAAGAGTGGGAATATTTAGAATTATGTTTTAAATTAAAGCCATTGATAAGTGTGGGACTGTGTGTATGCAGAGAGAGTCAAGATACAAAAATCCACTCAAGGTTGACACAAGTGGAGTTACAAATGTAACAGTTTAGCACAAATACGCAGAAAGTAACGTACACTTAAGATATTTTGTTTTCATTCATCCAGGAAAGCTACATTTTTCTTTCCTAAATATGCTCCAGAGTAAATAATACATTTTTTTTAATGTTTCACTTGAATCTGTGCAAACATGTGATAAATGTGCACACTAAGTTTAAATGTTAGATTCTCACTAAGTTTTATTTTATAATCTGCAAATTCAGAGGATGTCATATTGATGGAATAGTGATCCTTTTACCAACCAGAATAATCATCTCGTTGAAATTCAGTCACTAAACTCATACATGACCAGTCATGATGAAGTCGATTCAAGAGGTGATACCTTTTCTTTAAATAAACTTGTATTCATGAAAGTCAACCAATCTTTACTTATGTGTAACACGCCAACCTTGTAGTCAATCAAATATTTCGTGTTAAGTCAGAGTTTTGTTAAACATTGCGTTATAATCAAAACTATTTCTTTATATTTTTAAACAGATTCCTGTAAAGAACGAAGGACGAATACACTATTGTTTATATACACTATTGTTTATATACATTATTGTTTATATACACTATTGTTTATATACTCTTTTGTTTATATACACTATTGTTTATATACACTATTGTTTATATGCATGCATATCGGGAATCCTGATTAAACATATGGTTACCTATCGGAAAAATGTTAGTTACTTCCGTTTTCATTAGCATCAGGATAACATTGTAAAAGCATGTTTTACAAAATCTATAGAAACGTTCCGTTATCTGTTTTGCATAGTCAATATTTATTTTATAGCATCTAATTACATAAAGAGATATTTATCAGTAAATATTCCAGTTATATTAATTATTAGATAGGAAGTTGGACTTTAAAGTCTGAAATAAAGATGTCTTATCTTCCTATCTTATCTTATTAGATAGGTAGATACATAAATAAGCTTGTTTAAAGGAACAACTAATGACTAAACAATCTTAGTTAATCCATATCACAGTAATATAAAACAAGACCGTTGTCTCTAATATGTAAGATGTATATTATAGACAATGTTATTTTTTTATATTACTGCGATGATTAACTAAAGTGATCGGTTTCAGTCCATCCTAATAACGTCCATACTGAACATTAATATGGAATAACATGTATTATTGCAGACCAATACGAGCTTAATACACATCTATCATAGCGTCACATACTTCGACCTTTAAATCACGTTTTCACAATTTTGATGGGTGCAAGTTATATAAGTGAAAAACGCAAGACTCCTCTTTTTCATTAACAATCATTCAACAGTTATAAATATACGCCAAAATACAACATATTTGCGCGTCCACATAAGGTCTATGCACTTCGTTAGGCAGCCATAACACACAGGTCACGATGGCCTTCTTTTATGAATTGTTATGATGCATACGAATGAATGTAATCGGTTTTATTTAGGCATCTCACGGTGTTTGGTGTATTTGTCTAAAATAATTATGATTGCTGGATGAATATAACTATTATATATTTATATAAAATAGTTTACTCACGTTTGTAAACTAATTTTAGCTGCTAACATTCTTTATCACTTCCACAAATCAGTTTGTTAGCAAATATCCTCATGACCCTTCCATTGCCGCTCCAACCCAGCTCAACCCTACCAGATGCAGTCCAACCTATAGGTCTACTGTATTTGTGTAGGTATTATATAACTCACTTCTGACTTACGATGGATGCTCAAGCATCGATTAATAAATAGTACACCGCTGCCCGTACCCATACATCGGCTAATAAATAATTCACCATTTCCTTTATACCGACAGCTGTTAATAAATAATACAATTTTCCTTATACCTATAGCGATTAATAAATAATTTACAACTGCCCTTACAACTACAAGCATTTAAAAATAATATATCATTGCCCTTACCCCTACAGAAGGTAATAAACATTACACCATTACCTTTATACCTGGACATGCATCTACATTAATTGTATTGTATGTTCGCTGCATATATTTCTCAGTACTGACCATTCCACTGTGTGTCAATCAATACAAATCACATGTTAATCTAAAATAACTCCAAAGATGACTTCGCGGTAAAGTTATTGTCAAGTGTTCAACGGCATTTTTTGAGAGGCTGCATTGTAAACAGATCAACATGTCAAGAGAATAGTTTTCACATCCAGATCATCACCACGGTCTTATTACTCAATATGCATTGTCGCCAAAATACACACAGACGACCACTCTTTGAGCTCATATTTTCAAGAATAAAAAATTACCTTTAAATCCATAGTAAAAAGGCATTAACATAATTCTTATATCACCACCGAAATGAGAGATGACAAAAATGTTCTAAAAATAGACTAGAACTACATTCGTACTGAACTGGAAGTATTAACTGTGATGCGATTCCACATTCAGCAGCATCACCATTCCTATTACGTCAAAAAATAAATCCAAAAAATAATGCAGCTGGACATTAAACACAATTAATTTAGCTATATATAGTCTCCACATTAAACACAGTTAATTTAGCTATATATAGTCTCCACATTTGATTCTGTCAGTCCAAATTACATGCAAAGATGATTTCACGGTGAAGTTCCTGTCTAGGGTTCACTTGCATATTTTTAGAGGCTGGACTGAAAACAAAAGCAGCATGCATTAGAACACAGATTTTTCTTTTCTAAATCAATACCAAATATCTTATTACTCACTTTGCACAGTCGCCGAAATAAAAACACGCATCAATATAGCTCTTATATCAGCAAAAAATGAGAAGAAAAAGGTTCTAGAAAAAGACTAAAACTTCATTCGTGTTACAGAGTTATACAATTTCACTTTATTGGACAAAACCTCTATCCGTGATCGAATCAATGTCTCGTAAATACTGTTGCAAAGTGTTAAAGATCGGGAGCTTTGAATATGACAGGATACAATACAATATTTTTGGACATGAAATTAAACCTGGTCAAAGTTCATCGCAAGATGTTGGAATTGCTTGTGAAACTGTTACGGAGATGCAATATATTGTGTGGACTGCAGTAGAAAACACCATCCATTAGACTGGAGCGTGGCTGAAGTTTAAAGGTTTTCACCTGCAATGACCAGGAGGCCATGTTGACTGCACGTAATATCTATTCCTGTTTGTTTACATAATTTCACTATTTGAGTGAAGACATTCTACTATATGAGTAAAATACTACATTGTGTACTGTTTGAGTAAAATGCATCATTGTTTGTGTGGTAAAATCACTTCGAATAATTCACCCCCTGTTTTCTCACTGTGTAAGGTCATTTACTTGTATCTTCATTAGTAAGTATGTGCGTTTTATGTTAACTGGTCCAATATTTTGATATATACACGCACATATTTATCATAATTAATTTCTTATTAAAATAATTTGTCATTAAAATATTGTATTTGTATATGTGTTGTGTTGTAATTCCGAACATGTTATATTGTTACATATGGAAAGTGACTATTTGTGCATTACAATCTTTGTAAGGAAGTAGGTGTTGCAAACTATTGGGCATTTACCATGATCTTGGACTTCTATGGTGCACTAAATGATATTGTATACAATTAGCATCGATATTCCCACGCTTTACATGTGGATCATTGTTTGTTCGTCAGAAAAATCTTCTGTTAGCCCTCCAATAAAACCTTTACGTTGGCCCTTAAATGTAATCTCTGTCGGGTATCCAAGATGAAATATGAAAGACAACTCTTATAGTGATATAGTTGAACTTGTTTCCTCAATTTATACGTCCAACCAGAAGACGAAAGATGTGTTACGGTTTTGAGTTCACTTCTACGGGGTAACGGTTGGAGATGAGGTGTTCAAAGGAGTGGAGAACAGCGTGGCGTTTTGCCGTGGTGAGCAAATGTGATTGAATTAGCTGCTATAATATGGTGAAGTCGTACTGATATAATAAATTACATGGAACACGCTGTTTGTGGTACTGAAAATCGACCAGACGAAATGGAACTAAGTGAAATTTGATATCAAAGATATAGAGAGTGTTTATTTCTGAATGCACTTGATTTTGGAGGAACAAAAAAAAAAACATTTCCGCTGGGGAAAATGATTTACATGCTTTTAAGTGTTCATGAGATAGAACCATGAAATACAGTTTTTTTTGCTACTATGTTTTGTGCAATTTCATTTGCTTCTTATGTTGCCTCTTTTTTGAAGTGCCAAAGTTATTCTTCAGTAACGATTGTAACATACCAAAAAAAATATTTGTTTACATCTTGATTTGAAAGTTTGGCTGATGTAATGTGTACAGGTGATAATGAGCATCATTTGCCAAAATTTATGAATAATCAACGTCCACATTAATTTTACTTGCATCAACAGGTTGGTGTGTTGTAATTGTACAAGAGGAATTTAATGTTCGGAATAAAATGTAGCTATTATTTAAAGGTGACAATGAAAGCAACTATAGCCTCCATCCTGTGAACACATCCGCTGATTCAGTGTTCATATGACTTCTATATTTGAATGTGAACTAAACGACCAACATGCACACAGTAGATGACTCATTATATTTTATTCTCACGGTGAGGTTCATGTATTTCATATCTCTTTTAAAATATATTATTAAAATATTTTTATGACATAAGTTTTATCACTTTTTCATTATTTTAAGCTTATTTTTTTAAAATTAGAATAATATTGAATTATTCTTCAATGTATGTACAAAGGGATATAACTCATATTGCACTCTCAAACTCTAAAATGATTGTATTTTGCATTTACTAGTAATTAGTAAACACGGAGTTTTAAAAACACACTGAAATTTGAAACACGATGTGAAATCTTCACACTTTTATCAAGTCAAAATATCTTATAAATAATATATTATGCATAATGAATAATTAATACAACTGTGTTATTCTATTTTTGGATACAGTACCGTTTGTTATCCGCTCATTATGGTCTTAAAGATCTTTCAGGTTTATATACGTCGTCATATTTGTTATAGAAAGATAATTCTTGTTTGTAAAACATTTCCATTTCATACACTTCCTTCAGTTTTTGAGTTTATAAAAGAAATCTACGTAGTTTGCTAATATTAAGTGCAAAAGAAATTGTATAAGTTGTCATGTAATGAAATACGTTGATCTATAGTTATGATATGGTTTCATCTCTTCTCACCTCGAATGGATCAATATTTGCGATCAGTGTTATTGTCTCTCTGTTAAAGCTGGTATAGGATCAATATACTTTCAGGGTCATAACGAGTCAAATACTTTAGCAGTGAAGTCATTGAGACTTTATTAAACATTTAAACCACATACACGTTTTATCTCAGTAAGATACACATATATTTAATGTTTGACCTTATATATAGATTTCATATTGGCATGAAAGAATGGTGTGATCTTGAAAAGACATACACTTCTAGAGATGTTTTTGTCCAATAAAATCTAAAATGCTCTATCCTTGGCTGAGTAAATTGTCAAAAAAGCTAAAAGTTCTAGAGATGTAAACGTTTTTGTCCAATAAAATCTAAAATGCTCTATCCTTGGCTGAGTAAATTGTCAAAATAGCTAAAAGTTCTAGAGATGTAAACGTTTTTGTCCAATAAAATCTAAAATGCTCTATCCTTGGCTGAGTAAATTGTCAAAATAGCTAAAAGTTCTAGAGATGTAAACGTTTTTGTCCAATAAAATCTAAAATGCTCTATCCTTGGCTGAGTAAATTGTCAAAATAACTAAAAGTTCAAGTCTGAGCCAAACATATTTTCCGAAAGGTTATTTTTGCTTAATTTGCATTGTATGAAATACGTTTTAAAATTTTTAATTACCAAACTGTTTGTTCCAAATAGGTTAATGCATATTTGTATCCGAATACCAAATGACCCCGTTAATACGTATCTACAAGACAAGTTGACTAATGAACTTTAAATTACATTATTATTACCATCTCTGTTTAATATGTTCTTTGTAATATAATTTTCTCATGCACGTTGTCGGTGCTGCTGACGTTAATGGTTATTGCTCGAATGTTGTGATGCTTTCAGTCAAGACTCTGCTGTTGTAGGGTGTTGGTGGCTGAATGAGGGTCATCGATTCATCTATGGAAAATACCTAACATTCATAACTGTACCTGTTGCTCATTTAAATACTAACATATTAACAAAGCAACTTTCTTCAGCATAATTGACTGGATATGTCCCTGTGTGGTTGACCCAAACACAACTTGCACAAATTAATGCGGCAAAATAAAACAACACGTCGTTGACATAAAAATTATACAAACATGAAGTTACATAAATGCAAAAGACGTGTGGAATATTTTCATTCCGTGCAGCTAGGATAAGTGTCAGCAGCTTATCCAGCTGTTTCAAAAGCTGCAGCACCTCTGGCTGTCGAAACTACACCAGGAATGGTGATAACAAAGGCATTCAAAGGAGGGTAATATAAAAGAGGAATAGTCCTTTGATTACAAGGAACAAGTCATATAAGACTCGGACAGAGGTCTTTGATCATTCAATACAACTGCGGCTGATCACGCCTTTGACCAATGTTAATTTACTTGCTACAGCAAAGTCAGATGAAGATTTTAATGGTGTCTATGCGAAATGAACTTTTGTTGATGGCGACATACAATATGTGGGTTGGGCATCGTCAACACTGAGTTGTCAACAGGACCTAGCATAGCATTCATGAATGTTCTGTCTTCAAAATTGTTTGTATTTTGACTCGTATGAACTTGAATCACCATTTGATGTTGTTGATTATAAAAAGGGGTGATGGTATACATGAATGCAAAACTTGCACCAGAGTTGCCCGCACGACTGTGCGTATTAAGGTCATGGGGCGACATTTGGGAAATAATTATCAAAGATAGAGAACAACAAAAACTAACGTTGTAACCTCAGCAAATAGCCGACACATGTTATACCCTGGTGAAAGTGACTTTGATAGACCTAAACCTAACTTGACTAAAGTTGCGAGAGTATGGAGCATACTTGTTTATCATAGCTTGTAAGGGAAGTGGGTTGGGTAGAATGGTAATGATGATTAACATAATAAAGGTATATGTCACCCATATAACGTATCGATAAACCCGGAAATAAAATACATATTTGCCACATATACAACAGTAAAAACATTAGTTACCGGAAATATAGTTCAGTTCGAAGCACTACGTTAATCCTGACGGGTCGATAACGATCTTTGGCATTTTTGTTTAAGTCTAGATTTTGTCATTATATATACTCTATGGCTTCTGATTGAGTATGATCGACGTGATGAGATTGCTGAATTTACCTACAGTAATGGTAATTTTGTTCCACATTTCTACGAATATCTGCTTCAACTAAGTACAAATTTACCAATGGGACCACCCTGATGTAGAAGGCCAGCTTGGTATCATCGCATTTAATCGTAAAAACCTAAGGTCGTTGACGAACTATCAGGCGAAAAATCACTCCAAGCTTGTTTGGGCAATGATGAAGTAGAATTGAACGCTAACATTAGATAACTTACATTCTTCAATTCGATTCAAATGAAACAAAAGTAAAGGTATTCAACTTCTATTCAGCAATTACACACTTATCCAGGCAATATTTATTACACGACAATGACGAGAACACTTGTGTTAATAAATAATTGGTTGTAAGTGCGTGGGTATTAAACATGAACGCAATGCGTCTAGACTGGTCTGTCATGTTATATAATTGTACGACGCGGTTGTGTTATTAATAGAGAAACTATGATGGAATCTCATTGTTAAGAACGGGAAAAGTAATCGAAGCCGAACCATAAATCTGTGATGAAATCACCAATTGAACCGCACGCATTGTGAAGTATAAACGCACGTGTTTAGTTGCAGATGTTATTAATCGTCTCTCTGCAGAAACAAATGCTAGTCCTGGTGTTGCTGGAGTCACACTCACAGTAGCCATCATAGGTGCACTAAACGAATTACTGTCGGGACTGTATCGATAGTAACATGTGTCTATGGCGACGCCAACAAACAAAGTTTGATACCATTATATTCACATGTCCATGCTGAACTGCTTGCCGCGGCATAAAGAAGTGTCAACACTATTATAGTACTGCATATTGATGATATAATAATGCGCATGCCCGAGTTCAAGATAGTACTGTGGAAAATATAAAATCACCTACCAATCCGAATACAAATAAGGAGCCACACTGAAAACCTACAATCAATAACATTCGAGTAAAATAATCTTCACGTTCGTGTATCAGTAGTGAATCGCTGGTTGCACATTGCATTTTTCTAGCTTTCCATGTCATGTGACATGCTAAGGGAGCCCAAAAGGACACGAGACGGCTAAACCCGTATAATGTTATTATTCACCTACTTACTTGTTGCCTAGTGTTTTCTTGAACGCATCCACGGAGCAGTTAGAGAACAGCCAGGGATTTCTCGAGTATGGCTTGGTTTTGTCATATCCAACTTCTGGCACATTGGGAGACATAATAAACAAATCCTCAGCTTTACAAGCTGTTGCGTTACCCTCGCCGTCGTGCTCAGCTCCAAGACAAGAAATATGAATACCATAATGCACATGACTAGATGTTATAGTTAAATTTCGAACTTCGACTGATTTCTTACATAGCGTGGCAAGAGTCAGTCAGCTAGTTCGTAATATAATTTGCATCAAAAAACACAATAAATGCTTCCACTACACAGGTCACCAATTACACAAAGGCTGTTTCATCAAACTGATTCAGACTTTAGCTACAGATAAGTATGCAACCATCTGTATTCCAGGACTTAAAACATATGAAGCATAAAACAAAGAATTGAAGACAAAATCATTATCAGTTGCTATTAGAAAGCCTAAAGTTAGAAAGCGTCAAACGAGCAGAGGCCGGCAATTTTAATAAGCCATTTTCCGTAGTAACTTGTATTATCCTGGAGGTCATATCATTAAAATAATTCCGAATTTCTGAGTTCTAGTGCTCTTGATCTTTAGCTTTTATGCCAACAGTGTGTATAACAAGAACTTCCAATATAAAGTTTCGTTCCTGTATAGCAAAACAGAAACGGACTGTTGACCAATCTAATGATTCTGCTGGGTCAGAATATTCCACTTAATATATTTTCGTTCTTCCATATTCATGGTTTATTATGAGGTGTTGTTAAGTTAATTGTGCTACCTAAGCTATGTCACAATGTCAGCGACACAGATGTGTTAGAAAGCACACTTAAATATAACAATGCAAATATAAGTAATAAGAAGTGGGTGGAGGACTTTTCTCATGAAAGAAAAGTCAGTTGATTACTTATCTTGAGAAGGAAAATCTTTTTGACGACCCGAAATATGATGTGGTCTGGTTGGTGAGTTATATGAATCAAGTTACACTCTAAAGGAAACTGTGGTATATACTGTATTCTGGCGCTTGAGACATATAAATCAAAAACAACTACAATTAGACATTTATTCATAGCTGAACACGTGAAAATAAGAAACCAAATCCAGGACACCAAAAGTGCAAAATCAAAACGTCAACTCATGGCTTCAGACGTGTTACACATGTGTACTTAAATACGGGATGGTAAAGGGTCAATTTACTTGTGTCCAAGTTCGTGCGCTGCTGTGTTCATTGTAAAAAATTATACACGTGCCCTAACGACCGATACTTTGTAAAGCTTGTCACATACTAACCCAGGGAAGAGAAGACCTCAAGAAAATATAGAACAGAGAATAAGTAGCATAATGACAATCATAAAAGTTTTAAACTATTTCAACCTAAGATCTTTCTGGTATTTAGTGATTCCATTTTCTTCCCTGCTGTTACATTTCAAAAGGTAAATCCTGGTACGGAGGTAGTCAATTTTCACAAGTTACATTCCTGTATAGAATCATATCATCATACATGAAGCATTCAATTTCGCGAGGTATATATTAGACTGCGGCCATACAAATATGTACACTGTAGGTTCTTTCACAAGGTATTTTCTGGTGATCAGCACTCTTGTGAAGGATACAGTTTGGTTCTAAAATATTTTTGATTTTCGATCAGTTTTGAAATTCATATAGAATATTGTGAAGATGATTAACCCCATTGTTTCATGTTTTCTTACCCTAGTCGTTCTTCATCACATTCCATTGAGAAAGTTATTGTATTGGTTGATGTTTCGGTTCATTTTCTGGAGAAACTCAAACATTCCCGAACGGGTAAAACACGAACAGTGTGAGTAGAAAATGCACCTGCTTAGTTTAGAAAGTCAATTTTGTCCAGAGAATAATCTTTATTTTCAAATATTCAGTTTCAGAAAAGAAATAAATCATGTATTGCATTCAGTCTTGACTAATGATATGTAATTCGTATTTGTTACTCTTCTCTTACCTTTATCTTCTGTAACACCTTTCACTTCTTCCATATTCTTCATAATGACTATAACAAATTCGCTATGTCTTATGCCTATCGAAATGTTATTGTGTACTTAACCCGTTGCATACTTGATGGTATATAATTGACATACACTATTCTCATTGTCATGCTCATAAGTGTTTATACCTTATCTAAATGTTGTTTACTGATTTTAGAGTACAAGGTTAGTTAAGATTGTGACTTCATTTTCGTAGTGGGAATAATGAGAATACGAGTGTCAGAAGAGGAGCGTAAGTATCTTGCTGGTGTATACACATGGGTGATGTCGGATATATATGTTTGCCTGGAGACCGTCAGTGAAACGTAGTACAGATAATAAATAGTGTATTTGATTTCAAATCGAATGGATAGCCAGTGTAGGTTAAGAACAGTGGATGTGTGCTCTCATCGTGGTACTCGAACGATGATCTGGGGCAGCTGAGTTTTGAAAGTTTGGACGTTTCTGGAAAAGATATTGAGACGAACCAGGCATTGACTTATAATAGTAAAATCTTGAAAGTACTAAGGAACACACAAGTCCTTTAGAAACATCACGTGAAGATCACCTGAAGATAGTTGCGAATGGAACTGATGTGTCTCAGCTCAAGATATAGAGCCTTGCATATGTACATGATATGTTGGTAAAGTGAGAGATTGATGTATGGGTAAAACCTAGGTCTCAGACTGACTGTGAATTTAATGTTGTTGTTGCTGGTTTTTTTTTTTGAGGTAAAGGATGTGAATAAGAAGGAATTTGTGTTGTATTCAGAATTACTTCATTTGTATCATGATTTATCTGCAGCTTGGTACATGACGTCCATGATTTCAAATCAGAACTGCACCTCTCTTCTCCATGGATGGTAGCATCAACTTCATTTGGGTGCCTATATTTGTATTTGGGTGTCATTAGCGTATAATTGGCGAGACAGTGGATGATGATATATCACACTTGAGAGCTAAGTTGAGATCAAACAAAGTTTCTAACTTTTTGACATGAATGAGATACTAGAATCTGGGCGGTGTAAATCGTTATGGTCGCGTGTTGGTTTCTTCAGCAGAGGTTTTACAATGACAGTTTTTAAAAAACGATGGGGCTTTCCAGGATGAGCGGGAGGTTTTGATAGCACCAGAGAGTGAAGATAATATTGGATATAAGCACTCAAGCAGCAGTGATGTTGGAATGGTATCAAGGTCACATTCTTTAGTGTACTCTTCATCAGAAGTGTGTCTAAATATAAAGACAGAATAAAATGTTGCAAACATTCTGCATTGCAACTGTATGGTGAATACAAGTCAATGGAAATTGTGTCGTTAAGTTTATCTCTAATGGTTTATACTTTGTCACGTAATAAAGTTGTCAACATGTCTGGAGGATGAACGTGGGAGATGGTAGCAGAAAGTGGTGTACCTTTGTTCCTTGTCATTAGGTTCTTAGAAATCTTGACGAGATCTATTAAAGCTTGAACTTGCCATGATCATAGTACTGTAGTGGGGTGATTTAGCTGCTTGTGATCTTCGTCTTAGCGGTTTCATAGATTTACTTGTGAATAGTGTGTATGGTGGAAAGCCAAATCATTTACTGCTGTTTCTATTAGTAGTGGAAAGCTGGTCTATAACACTGCTATAAGACGGACACACCTTTTATTGTATTCTGCACTTGGTTGCTGGGGCACGTTTGTCAAGCAAAGAACGCGTGCAGTTATGAAGTTGTTCTGCTGTAGGAGGTAACCATGTTGTTTGGTTTACTAGGATATATTACATTAGCTGGGCTATATTTATCATACAGAGGTTTCGCTTAGTAGCAAATAAAGGTGGGGGCTTAGGTATTGATACTTCAAGATGGCTTACAATGCAGAGGTGATCTGATGCACGTTCATTGGTCACCACGGAGACTGTGGACTATTATCATCAGGTATATGAAGAATCCAGTCTAAAATGTGACCATGTTTATGGGATGGTTAACTGACTGTTTGAAGTTGAACATACCAATAGAATCTAGGAATGTTTACGTGTGTGGGTTTCCAGGACAGGCAAAGTGAAAGTTGAAATCTTGAAATCTTACCATACCCCAGGAGATTCGGAATCTACTCCTATAAGATACATTCTGAAAACTTGTTTGTTCTACAAGGTGAAGAGCGTTAGATGTAAAAATTGGACTTTGTTCCAGTGTGAGTGTGGTTTGTACTAGTTCAAACGATGTATGGCAAAAATTGATTGTTGTAGTGCGATTAAGAACTGTTGATCATGTGTTTTTTGCATTAACAGCAATTACACCACTGCAAGAGTGGCGGAGGAAATACTTGATAGAGTAACCGGTTGTTTTGAGATTCACACACTTGGGTTCATCGCCTGATGTTTTAATCATGTTTATGTCAGGAGAAAGACTTCGATATTCTGATCGTGAATACAATTAACAATTTGTTTAGGCTTTTCAGGTGGTCCTACTGAAATGGTAAAGAATAATGCGATATGCAGTGGTATCTGTTGAATAGTTGTCACAAAGGTGGACGATTGATTCAATAGTGATTTAAACTATGTTATCTAAATTAACGACTGAGGTTTTAACTTGCTCTAGCAAAAAAGACGAAAGGTAGATAACTGGAATTATTTCTGTTCTACGCCGTACAGATCTGATACAACGTTTTCTTCCGCCTGAGTTTACGTTTGATGAATGTAGTCCGACTTCGTTTAATCTAGTGCGCAATGTAGTGTGGAGAGCTAATGAGTGGTCATTTTAGGCACTTAATGAGGATCCACCAGAGCATAAACGGGTGAAATGGCAAGTATCACGTGATGGAAGTTTGTTCCACAACAAAAGGAGTTGTAGCTGTGGAGCAATATAGCTGTGCAAAGTCTAATTTTTCTCGTTTCCAAAACAAGAAAATTAAGAAACACATCGTACCCGAAGATCCACAAACTCCTCAATTCGCTAATTAGCACAGCTGCCCAACGATAGTTAATTATAGGTTATAAAGTTTCTGGAATAACGTGCCTACAAAACGACACACACACACATATATATATATATATATATATATATATATATATATATATATATATATATATATATATATATATATATATATATATATATATATATATATATATATATATATATATATATATATATATATATATATATATATATATAAATAGTACAGTATTTCGAAATAGTGACTGAGGCTTATTATATGGGGCACGTGCGAAGTTCTATTGATGAGAATAAGCGACTGCTTCCAGTGCACAAAATATATCTGTGTATAAGTTTTACATTAGGGAACGTCTTCTCCGTGAGCGGTCTACTGGTATGGTCATTTCACTTAAGCCAACAGTCTATTCACAACAATACTGTAGGGCAGTAGAAGGAGAGGTAGACAGAGAAAAGTGTGGGCTCACAACATCACAGAATGGGTCAGTAAAAAGGAGAGGTAGACAGAGAAAAGTGTGGACTCACAACATCACAGAATGGGTCAGTAAAACGTTTACTGAGACACAGGCATTGGCACATGATCGAGACAAGTGGAGGGAACTGGTCAGATGTTCACCAGCACAGTGCCTCGACGACCAAACTAAGTCAAGAAACTGATGATGATGGTTTACTGTAAGGCCTTGAACATCTTCAGGTGTAGAGGTATGCGAGTTAATAATGTGTTGTGTGTTAGTTTTAACTATTGTACTACCACGTTTATCTTTGTATATTTTCTATGCAGATTTGATCTGCGTGGTATAATGCAAATATGTTCTGTTCTTGTTATGACTTAGCAAAAGATTTATATTGGCAATACAAAGATGTATTTTCAAGAAGCGTTTAATACCGTAGGATTCGTATTGGGCATGGTTATATTCACTTCTCAGCTTGTGTATTGTTTTGTGATTATTGTGCCGATAATGTAAAATGTATAGCGTACCATACATAACGTCATAGGTATTATCATATAAGCCCATGTCGTGCATATTACACGTCCTTATATATATTTTCAGCTGATCAGAGTGATATCTGACTAGCGTGATATTTGACCAGAGTGATCCGCTGCAGAGCTGACCAGATTGGCCTGAGGTTTAAGAGAGTTAGGAGTCGACGTGGTACCAGCTGCATAGCTAACCATACAATTCGATCATATCAGCTGTAAAGCTGAACCATAGCACCTGTAGAGCTGAATAGTGTTGCTGGTTGAGTAGCAGGTGATCTGGCGTTGCTTACAAGAGATTGGTAGGCGCCGATTGCTTGATTGACCAACCTGGAATACTGTCGGCTTAATTGAACATGCATGTAATCTTTCGACCGTGGGCTATTTCTTGGGATTCGTAAAATCCAATGTGTTTGGGGGACTAAAGATAATTTGTATATCTATTCCATTTTGTTTATTTCACTATCTGAGTGCAGACATTCTACTACATGTACATGAGTACAATATTACATTTTGTAGTATTTCAGTAAAATGCATCATTCATTTTGTGGTGAAATCACTGTAAATAATTCACCCAATGTTTTTGTACTATGCAAGGTCGTTTATTTGTATTTTCATTATTACGTGCGTTCGTTTTCTGTTAATTGATCCAATATGGTGATCATAAACACGCACATATTAATCACAATTAATTTCTCGTTCAAATCATTTGTCATTAAAACATTGTATCTTATCACCATCAGTTGTGTTGTAAATCCGATATCACAACAGCTTATTTTGTTGCATATGAAATGTGAGAATTTGGGTATGCAACTTTCTGTTAGGAGGTAGGTGTAGCAACCTATTGGGCGTTGTCCATATTCTTGAACTTATATGAGACACTAAATGATATTTTATACAATTAGCATCAGTAAGTCTTCTGTAAGCCCTCCAATGAAACCTTTACGTTGACAGTTATTGGGCCTTTAAATGTAATCCATGTCAGGTATCAAAGATGAAATATGAAAGACAACTCTTACAGTGATATAGTTGAACTTGTTTCCTAAATTCATACGTCGAACCAGAAGACGAAAAATATATCACGCTTTGAGTTAACATCAGCGGGGTAACGGTTGGAGGAGAGGTCTTCAAAGGAGTGAGGAACAGCGTGGAGTTTCGCCGTGATGAGCAAATGTGATAAAATTAGCGGCTCTAATATATATACTAATATGGTGAAGCCGTACTGATATAATTAATGGAGATGAAACGCTGTTTATGGTACCGAAAATCGACAAAACGAACTGGAACGAAGTGAAATTTGATATCAAAGATGTAGCGAATGATTATTTCTGAATGAACTTGATTTGGGAGGTACGAAAGAACTTTTCGCTGGAGAAATAAGTGATTTACATGATTTTAAGTGTTAGTGAGACAGAACCATGAAATAAAGCTTGTTTTTGCTATCCAAAATGGCTCAGATAATTGGAACAGATAGATGCAGGATAAATTCAGCACTGATAGAAAGAATGATAGCATAAAATAGCGATCTAACAAACGTTGCTAACAAACAAAAGAAAATAAACACAACAGATTAAGCAATTATTTCATTAACGTAAACTACGTCAGCAGCTGATGCCAATTTAAAACGATAGTGTTTGAAATGGCCAACATTTCATGCTACATTATTATGCGTAAGTCTTTTCTTGTGAAGCAGGAGACATACAATTTTCAGCATGTTCTGTTGGTTCATTGGTGAAACATTTTATAACTGCGAAAGAGAGATATTTTTAATTTAGATTGATTTCATGTATTGGAAACACGTTTGTTGTTTTTATGGATGGCGTTTTTCAGCACATGCAAGGTAATAAATAATGGTTATTAGATCGGATAGCGGAAGAACCGTAGAAAACCACCTAAATGACCATCGAATTGCGGATAGATGCTGCGAAGTTTTCTCGCATACCCACGTTCCACTAAGTCTGGAGACCTACTCACTTTCACGGAAAAGAGTTGTTGGGAAAATTTAAACAACTCAGACTTTATGGTCTCGAAAATACATCACAATTACGTTTTGTGCAATTTCACTTGCGTCTGATGTTGTCTTTTTTCTGAAGTGCCAAAGTTATTTTTCAGTAAAGATTGAGCAGCAGAGAGGGTGAACAGACCAACCTTTTGTAGGCGTCGATTTATTTAGCAAACTTAGGCTTCTACGAAATTGCTTAATAAGCGTCAATTTAGCAAACTGAAGAGAGGGTGAACAGACCAACTTTTCAAGGCGTCGATTTAGCAAACTTAGGCTTCTACGAAATTGCTTAATAAGAGTCGATTTAGCAAACTGAGGCTTCCTTGAAAATACTTAATTAAATTTTTCAGTAAAAAAATAAAATTAAAAACGACGACGCCATTTTTTTGTCACCATCTCGCCTGCATAGATTTTTCACAATGGAGTGAGAACGTGGACTGCGTCTGAGGCTTCAGGGGTAAAAAAAAAGACGCCATTGTCGTTGGCGTTCACCCTCTCTGCTGCTATTCGTTAACTAAATATCTGATCAAGTCCGACACGATATCTTGTCCGAGGATCTGATAAATTTATCGTCACAAATCCGTGTGGGAATGACTGAGCGCGGCTAAAGAAATTTCTAAACTGATTATGATCCATATTACCGCAGCACCAAGTTTGCCAAATATTTCATAGCGTGTGAGTATCAACTCCGTTAAACACGCATAACAAATTGCAGTTATCTCTGATGACCTTCGGGATTTGAGTGTAACGTTGAGAGATATATATCACATCTGTGTATTCTAGCAGGATTCTTTTGATTATCTAACATGATATCATCATATACGACTAAATTGTTAATACTTCCATCAATATCATCAATACTAGGTGCCTCTTCGATATCGGTTATAAACTCAATAACACCATCGCCGTTAATTTCTTGCGCGGCATCATTAAAATCCTTTAATACTTCATAACATCGTTGATCGTCTACACTCGGAGCAATCATGTACAATTTATCCCACTTCATCCATCTCGTTATCAAATTAAGTAGCAATTGTGTTTTACCACTTCCAGATGGTCCGATGATAATCGCGCGAATAGAATTTGGTAACATTGCATGGTGTTTAATAGGTTCCCGTCGTCGAGTAGCTGAATAATCAATTACATTCATAACTGTTATATATAAATTATGGATCTATATTGTGTGAAGTGTAGGACGCGTACTGGCACAAATGACTTGACGACGATTACAACGAAAAATAATCGATCAGCGCTTTCTGGTAAATGCGTACAATGTAGTACGAAAAAATTTAGATTTACTTCCACGAAACCTTTAAAAAAAAACGAGGAGGTGATATTGCAGCCAAATTGACAAAACTCCCAGGAACACCGTGGGCAAAGTATCCAGGAGAAAAGCACCTTCCAGGATATAGCTACTGTGGACCGGGAACACGATTAGATATCAGACTTGATGATCAAAATCAGCCCCGACCCGGCGAGTATCCAATAAACGCTATTGATAAGGCGTGTCATGCTCATGATGTCGCTTATAAAAGCAGCAATCTTCAACACAGACATCTCGCAGATGTAAAATTAATTCATGCGTTAAATGCTATTCCTGATAAATCCTTCAAAGAAAAGTTGGCTTCTTGGTTGGTAAAATCTGCTATGAAGGGTAAATTGATGTTAGGTGCTGGTAATTGAAAATGCTAGCATTTTAATATGGAATCTATTTATTATTCTCCGAGAGGATACTGGAGAGGTTACGTGAAGTTGATGTAGCAACAACAATACTAGGGCTAGCAAGATACTCTGACGATTATACAAGATCGGCTGGTCCATCTATGATGTTCACAAAAGATATTACTAATAACGCTAATAGTAATCCTTATCTAGTAAGGCAACCAAGGGATCGTGCTGCTAATCCTGTTAATTTTATTGCTGGTGCTGCTGGTGGTATCGAGAATATGATTATAAATACTAATCCTGAATATAACCTAGGATTTGCAACACGATTAGCAACATTACAAGGAAATCGCAGACATTTTTCATGTGCTATTCCGCTCCATCACATATTTGGATTTTGTAGAAACGTCAGAAAGGTTATTTATGGAGTAAAGCATACTGTAGCACTAGTGAGAAAGGGTGATGATAATAATGCAATCTGGCGTCCTGCTGCTCTTGCTGATGGTACTCCTCTTGCCGCTGGTAGAGTAAATTTATCAAAACTATCACTGTGGATGCCAGTGTTGACTCCATCATTGTCAGTAGAACCACGGTTGCTATCATTTATGGATCAAGGGGGAAAGAGATTATTAAGCTGGTTGACAACGTCTACAGATACCATGGATTCTAATATTGATGGTACACTTACATGGCATTTGGCAGCACGACAGGGTGTTTCAGCTCCACGGCATATTTTTATTGCTCTACAGGATAAAGCGCGATTAAATGATCAAACACGTTCTCATATGATATTTGATCAAATTGGGTGTAGTGAAGTCTCGTTAAAAATAAACGGACAGCAAGAACCATCAGAGGATATACAACTTAACTATGAAACCAATCATATTGCACGAGTTTATCATCGATTGCTATCATTTATGGGACGTGATCAAAATGTAGATACTGGTCTACAAATATCACAATTGGATTTTAAAGGTCTGTATCCGATTTATTACTTTTCGTTGGAACATCTTGACTTGATGAAACAATCCGTAGTTGATATACACTTCCGAGCTCGTGTAACCCGTCCGACTGGTCCACCAGTTGGTGGGATACGTCCCATCCTTATCCCGAATTATAGAGCGGTTGCTGTCATTCTCAGTGATAAGTCAATGATACTCGAGGGTGTTGGTGGACGAATGAGATTGGTAGATGCACCAGTAGAAAATCTATAATTGACTCAATCAACTCCGTTAAACACGCATAACAAATTGCAGTTATCTCTGATGACCTTCGGGATTTGAGTGTAACGTTGAGAGATATATATCACATCTGTGTTTTTGTGGCGCCCTCTCGAGAATATCCTAGCAGGATTCCTTTGATTGTCTAACATGATATCATCATATACAACTAAATTGTTAATATTTCCATCAATATCATCAATTCTCGGTGCTTCTTCGATATCGGTTATAAACTCAATAACACCATCGCCGTTAATTTCTAGCGCGGCTTCGTTAAAATCCTTTAACACTTCATAACATCGCTGATCATCTACGCTCGGAGCAATCAAATACAATTTGTCCCACTTCATCCATCTCGTTATCAAATTAAGTAGCAGTTGTGTTTTACCACTTCCAGATGGTCCGATGATAATCGCGCGAATAGAATTTGGTAACATTGCATGGTGTTTACTAGGTTCCCGTCGTCTCGTAGCTGAATAATCAATTACATTCATAATGTTATATAATAAATTATGGATCTATATTGTGTGAAATGTAGGGCGCGTACTGGCACAAATGACTTGACGACGATTACAACAAAAAATAATCGATCAGCTCTTTCTGGTAAATGCGTACAATGTAGTACGAAAAAATTTAGATTTACTTCCCTTGGTAAAAATTCTTCGAATTTTCTAACCAAGGCTTTAAAAAAAAAACGAGGAGGTGATATTGCAGCCAAGTTAGCAAAACTCCCAGGAACACCGTGGGCAAAGTATCCAGGAGAAAAGCACCTTCCAGGATATAGTTATTGTGGACCGGGAACAAGACTTGATATCAGACTCGATGACCAAAATCAACCCAAACCCGGTGAATATCCAATAAACGCTATTGATAAGGCGTGTCATGTTCATGATGTTGCATATAAAAGCAGCAATCTTCAACATAGACATCTCGCGGATGTAAAATTGATACACGCGTTGAATGCTATCACTGACAAATCCTTAAAGGAAAAATTGGCTTCGTGGTTGATAAAATCCGCTATGAAGGGTAAATTGATGTTAGGTGCTGGTAATTAATAATATGGAATCTGTTTATTATTCTCCAAAAGGATACTGGAGAGGCAAGGCAGCAATCAATAAACTCGCTAGCGCTGCAAAAGTGAAAAATACTACTGCGGCTAAGTGGTTATCTAAACAGGCAATATGGCAAATTTATCTACCAGCGCCTAAACAAATTAATTACTCGCATTTTGATGTTACAAAACCTAATGAAGTTCATCAAGCTGATATACTATTTCTGCCGCATGACAACGGTTACAAATACGCGTTAACCGTAGTTGATATTGCTAGTCGATACAAACAAGCAGAACCACTGAAGACAAAATCATCTACTGAAGTCGCTTCTGCATTTGAAAGGATTTATCGACGAGGTCCACTACGCTGGCCAAATCTGTTACAAGTTGATCCTGGCAAGGAATTTCAAGGCGCTGTTTTAACAACGATGAAACATCATAATGTCGCCATCAGACGAGGGCATACTGCGTTACATCGCGATCAGGCAATTGTTGAACGATTTAATCGGACTCTTGCAGAGCGGTTATTTGGATATCAATACGCGAAAGAATTCATCCAGGATAAACGATCCCGTGAATGGGTCAAGAGATTACCAGGTGTAGTTACCGCAATCAATAATGAGATTACTAGAACAATTAATATGAAACCTGTCAACGCGATTAAGAAAGCGTCTATACCAAAAATAGAAATCCAAGGAATTTCACAAAAAGATTTCAAAAAACCAATTCTTGGTAGTAATGTCACTGTTAGGTATTTATACTAACCAGGAGAGCTTGAGGGTGGTAAAAAAGGAGCTACTGATCCTATTTGGAGCGTCACGACGCATAAGATATCCGGTATAACACGATCTACGGGTAGACCGTCAGTCTATAAACTAGATTCAACTGCTCCTCAGCGAGGATTTACTCGACAACAATTACAAGTAATTCCTGACGATACTCAATTACCACCGCGTGGTCTTAACTAGCACCTCTGCGTCTGTTGCACTCAAGACAAGTCAGCATAACGTTATCGCTGGTATGACCAATGCTGCTATTCTTTCTGTCTACGGTAAATTGCCGAGGATCTTTATCCGACCAACTCCAACGCATTATACAATTACAACTCGCGCAGTGATTATTCTGTTGTTGCTTTAGTGAAATAATCAATTCAGCATCAATGTCAAATTTTCTATTATTTTTTTATCCTGTTGTTTATATCCGGAGAGTTTTTTTCTGATTATATAATCGATATCATCGGCGCTGATTGTAGTGTCATTATCGTGATCATTGACTTCGTCATCATTGACTTCGTCAACAACAATTCTTCGAAGTTGATTTATTCTTCGTACTCTGGATACTGCGAGATAAACTAAATTCGACCACTCGATGCGATTATCTACCATCTAAACAATTGTATCTGTGATAGTTAATCCCTGTGAAGAGTGTATTGTTGCTGCATAACCTAACGTCCACGGGGATTTATCAGCAGAACTCTTTGAGTTCCCCAATGCATCTTCGACGACGCTGATATCAACCAGCACAATATCATTTAACACTAAATTCTGCTTTTGTTGTTGTCCAGGAATATCAACTTCAATATTCTGTCGCCGTGTATCCGAAGGCCTATAACACAACGGTACTGGAAGTGTTGCAAATTTACGTTTATGCAATTCAAATAACTTTATCTGAAGTGCGTCTCTGACTATCTTTCTACTCGCGATTATCAAATCATCTGGCTTCCATGTTTCCCAAAAATCATTCATGGAAGTTTCTGAAATTATTTCACGCGCTATTGCACACTGGATTCTATCCGGTTGTAATATAATTAGCGCTTTTAACTCTCGTAATCGTTCCTCAAGTGATCTATAATCAGTGGTAATTTCTTCATAATAATCTACAAAACCCTTTAGCCATTCATGTGGGGATGCACCGACAAATAGTGGTGGATGGCCGTGATCTCCGCACATGACGACTTTTGTGTTTTTGTTTAACAACCATTCAAGAAATGTCTCTAATACACTCAACGATACAGTGCATATTTCATCCCATATTATTATTTCAGGAATGAATTTATCGCCCATTCGATCAGGAGTCCATGTATCACCTTTCCATCGAAAGAAGCTGTGATAAGTACAGGCTTTTACTCCCCGCGCTATCATCTCTCTGGCGAGTCTGTGAGTCGGCGTTAACACAATCATGGTTGACCGACGAAATAATTCGATTGCACGAGTTGTCTTTCCTGACCCACCACAACCGTTTAAATAAACTGTCTTGTATCTACATACGGGATCAGATACGGGTGGTGCATTAGAAAAATCAGATTGAATGTCAATACGGTTACAACAAAGATATTTATCGTCGTTGGCAACATCTGCGGATTCACAATACTCGTGTAGTTTTTCCTTTTTAAATCGCCAACACCCCCACGCTTCCTCCGAGGATGTGAATGCCGCTACAGCTGATCTGTATTTGTTATGTATATACATCGAATCAGTAGCTACTCTAACCGCGGTATTTGGAAATCTATTTATCATCGAAAATAGATTAATACAAGCATAGGCTAGCATAGAACTTCTCAAGTGTGTATACTGAGGGCTATATCCATCACAGTAGGTAACAACCGTACCTAATTTCTCACCGTTGGATAGAAAAGCATCCCTACGGGATACAAGTTTTCCATGTTTCGTTAAATCCGCTATGATAAAATCGTATTCTGCGTTGTCTATGATCAACCTCGAAGAGTATTTCGAATTGTCATATCTTCCACCTTGAGTGAATTTACCAATTATTTTTCGTCCGAAATCTTTGGCTTGTTTGTTTTTAATTTCAAATAACTCCTTAGACAAATTCATGATTTCTTCTTCTGGAAACTGTTTTCGTATTTTATCAATTATATAATCTAAATCGGGTTGTGGTAACCAAACATCCTGCTGCGCGCGATAGCATATAATAGCTTCGCCGACAATCAACGATTGTAACATCTTACAATCAATCATATATCGTAGTAACACAATTAGCATCCACGCCTTTTCAGATAGGTGTCTACCAAGCCAAAGATAACTACATGGATGTAACCCTGCAGCGAATTTGAATGATATCACACGAGCGAATCCGGTTAAATCAAAATCAGGCAATGGCCCATTAATCGCAACACGAGTCAATTCATACGTGGGGTGTCCAAATCGTTTAAAATACTCAGCGCATTCTCCATACCCGAGAAAACTTCCAGGATAACACGCGGATATATCAATTGAAATCATACCATCACGTGCGTGCTTCGTATTCCACAGTCCTCCATGACCAAATTCGACGCAGCTCAATTTAACGTCCTCGAGAAAATCACTTCGTGTCGGACGCCATGAGTTTTTCTCTCTTGCAAAGTGAGCTACCACTGATGGAATAGTAAAACTATCCGTGAGTAGTTTTTCATGAAAATTGCTTTGCAATTTCACCGGTGAAAATTCATTAGCGATTTTTCTCATTCTGTTATCTAAATCCTCAGCACGATATAATTCACCATTTGGTCTTACAAATTGATCAAATCCTGATTCGGAACCATCACTGCTAAGTAACCACACTGACACGGGATCATCTTTACACAACGTGTGAATAACATCGAATAATTTCTCTTCATAGAAAACATCCCCTACGAACTCCTCGGGGATATATTTCACGATTCGTTCTCGTGGAAATACATTTACTGCAGGTGTCCACGCGTGTTTGTTATGATCAATAATTTCAATTGAAGCTCCTCGCGATTGATATTTTGGTTCGTATAATACTTCTCCGGTTATTGTCGTTACTGATATTGGGAATTTTAATAATGCTTCTAATTTAGCTATATCGGAAATCTTTGCACCGTGCTGTTTCACTGTCAGTTCCCATTCGGTTATTTTCCTACGTCGCAGATCAGTTAGTTTATTTCCTCGGGATGCATTTGTGAAGTGTTCCATTATCCGTGTTGCTACACAATTGAGTGTCGACGAAGTTTTCATAGGAGCTAGTTTTGCAATACTCGGCTTATCATTTAGCTGGTATATTCCGTAAATAACTGCTGTTACAGGGTAAGATTTCTCGTAGTATGGTTTGTCAATTCCAGTTAGAATTCCTGGTTTGGAATCTCTACTCACAATGACAAATTTTTTATCCTTGAGGATTGGTTCAAATTTATCTCTGATAACCCATTCACCTTCGTCTTCGATAATGAATTTTATTCTAAAAAAATACCGTTTTCGAAGATGCGAGATTATCGCAGCTGCTCTTGTATCATTTATGGTAGCATCAATGACATCGACATCGATAATTCGAAATGTCGACCACGTATGAGATGCTCCATCACGCTCAAATTCATTAAAACAGTCTCTGATTTTACTCAATAGGGTTTTGTCATCTATTAGACTTTTTGGTATATTAGAGATTCTATCGAGATTAAATCTAGCATTTTTCCAAGGCTTAATTTTCGATAATCTCTTGAATCCTTTCATATTATAATAATTAAAACAAGTATTTAAATAGAAACTTTTTATATAATGAATCATTGCAAATGGCTTATGATTGGATCAAAGACTCCGTGTAACAAATCATGCAGAAATGAATTCTGTGGGTATCATATGCAAAGCGTTAGAAACGGTTCAAAAGGTCCTCTCCCATGCATCCATTGTGGGGTGGGTGTTAGAGGCAATTCGCAATTATGCATCGATTGCGTGGGTAGGCGTTATAGAGAATTAAAGCGTTATTATGACAAGCGAAGAATCAAAAATCCTGACTCTGTCAATGACAATGGCAAAATCATAAAAACCGCCCAAGACTACAGAGAAAGATTTCTCAATATTATTTCTCAGCCAATTAATGAATTAGACAAATAATATGAGTATTGTATACAAATGAGCCAAGAATTTCAAAAACATCCTGTTATTGAAAACTATGAAGCTTCTCGTGATGGTGTTATTAGAAACTCTAGACTCAAGAATCCGGTTGGGAGTGATAATGGTATGGGGTATTTGAGTTTTAACACTGGGGAAAAGAAATATTATTGTCATAGATTCATATTCGAGGTGTTTAATGGATTGATCAAGGATGGTCTTGTTATTGATCACATTGATGGTATTAGGACTAATAATTCTTTATCGAATCTTCAGGCTATTACACAACGTGAAAACACCAAACGAGGTGGGACTGGTAATTATAAATCAATTGGGAAGAGACCAGTAAAATCAATTAGCACTGACAACGAGGAAATAATATTTCCGTCTATTACTTCAGCCGGTAGATATTTTGATATTTATCCGTATTCTATTCAATGCGTAGCAAAGAATATAACCAAAACCGCCTTTTCAAAACGTTTTTGTAAAAAAGTTCGATTTGTTTATGTTCAAGGGGAATAACTCGCTAGTAACGCGCGTGTGACAAATTATCAATAACAGAGTTATCGTTGAAACACTGTTATTTGATTGGTTGTTATAATTATCATGAATAATCAATTATCTGTTGCAATTTCACTTACAATTCAACGATACAAAATCATCATAGCGTTTACAAATAATCTTGTTCCTTTTTTTAGTGGGTTTTTTAAGTACTATGCGTTACTTCAACGTTGTGAATCATCGCTTTTAAACATAACAAAACAATTACAAGCAGACACCATTCTATCTAACTTCGCTGCAATGAATGCTTATATACAATATGGTCTGTATTATAATTGGGCTTTTAGCCGAAACTCAAGTGCAAATCAAATCACAACGTCTCACGTGGTTTGATTGTTATTATTAACATTCAAACTCAAATTGGATTTTGTAATTTGAATTTGCACTTGAGTGTAGAATAGCCCGCGTCATCCATTGTCATTGAATCAATTCATACCATTCACAATCATTGAATCAATTCATTGTAAATACCATTGTTATTATAATCTATTGTTGTGCCGCCGTCCATTGTCATTGAATCAATTCATTGTAAAAATACCATAATCACCTATAATCTATTGTAGTATCGTCCTATTTGTAAATACAACCGCCTATACACTCGATAAGGGGTTGTGTAAGTGCCGTCGTCATTCATTGTATATAATCATAATCTTATCATCGCATTAAGCTTCTGGATATGCTAAGATGACCAACACCTTAGCGTGTCCAGAATTCATTTTGCTGATTTTTCAAACAATTTAACAAATAAACTTTTCATATATATGAATCCTGAAAATCTCAAATGTGTTATTGTTGAAATCAACAAGCTTAAAGATCAAAAGATCGAGTCATGTCCAGGGTTAAATTGTGATCAAATTATGACCGATTTCGATGATATACAATTTGCAGAGCAGAATGGAAAATACGTACTAGCTAAGAAATATTTTTTAATCAAGCGTTTACAAAAACTTATTCGTGAGAGTTTAATTTTCCATGAAGACATTAACGTGTTTGTGCCACTATGTAACATCGTTGAACATATTCGGAGGCAATTAAGTTCAGAATATGAAAACAGAAAACTTATCAATTGTAAGGTGAGACAGTTAAAAACGTTAATGAAGCAGGCTGAGCCCCACGCGTAGAGAGCCTCCTTTGTTGTATAACCGGTACAGGTAATTGTATTGTATACATGAATGAGGAAGTAAAATTGTGTGTGCAACAGGGTGTGTGCAATCTAGTGATTTCTTTTTTTACTCGTAAATTGCAAAGCAATTCCTATTGCAATGAAAATCTTCGATTTTTAATTGAAATTGTTATTAAATCCAAAGGATTTTAATTTAACAATACTGATACTATTTCAATAATGGTAGGAACATCACTGACTACACGTAACACGAAACAGAGACTGATCGATCTAAATAAATTATTACCAATTCGTAATCGATTACGCGAAAAGCTTCAGCAGCGGCAGTTAATGCAGACTGATTTTACAGAGGGTTCTGAACAACTCTTTAAACCTATTGTTGCTGCAACTACAGATGTGAAAAAAGCTACTGAACGAGCTATATACGGAAAGATCCCTGAGGAGGGAGAACGAGTAGAGAGACCTCTTCTTGGTGAACTTGAAAAAATAGCAAAACCAACTAAACAAACAAAAAAATCATTACGAACACTTCCTGGTGATATAATAACTGCTGTAAGACAACAAGAAGAAGAACAACGAGAACTTCAGGAGGAAGAAGAACGATTAGGTGATATTGATATTCCCCCACCACCTGAAGAATTTCAAGAAGAAACGGGAGCTGTTTCAAAAGGGGACTATCCTCCTGAAAATCTATTTACAGTTGAGGCGTTAAACACAATCAAAAGAATCCAAACAGACTCTGAATTAGCTAAATTTACCAAAGATAATTTTAAAAAGAAAAGATATGGCTCTTTAAAAGACGAACCATCTAAAAAATTTGTAGGTACTATAGACGTTTGGGCAAATAAGGTGTTTTTAGCAAACCGGGGGGAAACTAGAATCACAAAAGAAATAAAATCTGATTATAATCAATTTCTAGCTATGGTAAAGGGAGTCACACAACCACCACCAGTATACACAGCTGACCCAATCCCAAGTGAAATACAAATAATGGCAGAGGCTGATTCTGAGAAGGGTGCAACTGGTACAACTAAAAAAAAAGGTAGTGGTTTAGTTGGAAACTCTAGTGTAACATGTCCTGGTAATATTCTTGGTGATATAGCACGATTAGAAATACTTGTAGGAGGAAAACGAGCCGGGAATAACTCACCAGAAATAATCAATGAAGCCGCTGATATTTGTAGGAGGTTATTTCAAGGTGGTATCTTGGATATTGCAACATATCGAGATTTTATTGAAGAGTTAGTAGAAAATCCTTTGGATTTTCACGGTCACCATAGTGATTGAAAATCCCTTGGATTTTTCGTCACCACGATTAGATAAATTAGATAAATAGCAATTGAATAGAGAATGATCATACACTACAACCATGATAAACCAACTAACGTCTACGTGGTAAACTCACGATTGCCAAAATACCGGGCATACTATGGAGATGGTCTCGGTAACACTATAATGGGATTATTTTCAAGAATGGCTCCAAAAGTAGCACCGCTAGCAAAACAATTGTCAATGAAAGCCATTGATGTTATCAGGGATAAGGGTATTAACGCTGTTGGTGATCTTGCCACGAAGGCGTTTTCAGCCGCAAAGGATAAACTAACAGCGCTAGTTCGACGGCGAAAGAAACCAGGACCGTTACCATCTACTGCGGTTATGCCTGCAAGTGTTAGTAAAATAATAAATAACGCAGTAGATGAAAAACTACAGTCGTTGATGACCGCCCAGGATAATATAACAGCAAATATGATAGCGGGAAGTGGTCTTGGAAATTCAAGGACTTTCTACAAAAGTCAAAGATGTCGATGAAAACTGCTGCTTGTAGTTTATAAAAAAATAATTATTATAATAAATGAAAAATCTGCGATTTTCAATTCTGTATTTTTCACTGTGAAATCACAAAAATTGTGATTTTATTGCTGAATTTTGGGTGATTTTTGATGATTTTTTGACTGTGAAATCACATTTTTGTGATTTTATTGATGATTTCCGTGAGAATTAGGAAGAAATTCGTAGGGTAAAGTGGTCGAATTTACATGGGATTTTCCATAGGAAAAAGCTGTTAGGAATTTGTTTTGTCGTTTTTGAAGCAAAAATGATCAAAAATGATCAAAAAATCAACAATAAATTTACAAAAACGTGATTTCACGATGAAAAATCTGAAATTATTCCGTAGGGTTAAGTGGTCGAATTTGCATGGGATTTCTCATAGGGAAAAGCTGTTAGGAATTATTTTAAAATAAATGTTGAAAATTGAGGATTTTCCAAATAATTTACATTTTCACCTTCAATTTAGACCAGCGGGTATATAATAAAAAATGTTCAAACAGAACCCTGATATTGCATTTGACATGGACGCCCCAGTACTCAAAGATGAATCTGTACGCGATTATCAATTTTTGCCTATCACGCAGTACAACCTGATCTTCGGGGGAGAATCGAACTTCAAGTTCATGATACCAGTAAATACTTTTTGCCTTGTGAAGCCTTTATTGAAGTCGAAGGTGAACTTTTACAAGCTAATGATACACCATATCCTGATAACCAAATTACCCGAGTTGGTTTTGTTAACAACGGCATCATGGCGTTATTTGAAAGTGCTAGATATCTCATTGATGGAAGAGAAATCGAATCTATTGAACGTGAAGTTGATATTGCAACGGGAATAATCGGGTTAGCGAGATATTCTGATGACTATACTAGATCAGCAGGTCCGTCTATGATGTTCTCGAAGGATATTACTGATAACGCTGATCATATCCAGTATATCAAAATACAGACAGCACGAGCTACAGCAGTAGATCCACAACTCGATACCTCTGAACACAGAGCCAGACCAGCTGGTGACTTTGATATTCTCGGAAGAGCTAATACCAGTTACAACCTAGGATTTGCAACACGAGTAGCAATGTTACAGGGACAACGTCGACGGTTTTCATGTGCGATTCCGTTGCATCACATATTTGGATTTTGTAGAAACGTCAGAAAAGTTATCTATGGAGCAAAGCATACGGTAGCACTAGTACGAAGAGGTGATGATAATAATGCAATCTGGCGCACTGCTGGCGCTGCCGCTGCCGCCGTTGCCGCTGGTCAAGTCGTTTTATCAAAACTAACACTGTGGATGCCAGTGTTGACTCCGTCGTTGTCAACAGAACCACGGTTACTATCATTTATGGATCAGGGAGGAAAGAGATTGTTGAGTTGGTTGACAACATCCACAGATACCATGGATTATAATATTGATGGTACACTTACATGGCATCTAGCATCGAAACAGGGTATTTCAGCTCCACGTCACATATTTATTGCGCTACAGAATACTGCGCGATTAAACGATCAATAACGTTCCCATATGATATTTGATCAAAATTGGGTGTAATGAAGTCTCGCTGAAAATAAACGGACAACAAGAACCATCAGAGGATATACAACTAAATTACACAGAAAATCATATTGCACGAGTTTATCATAACCTGTTGTCATATATGGGACGCGATCAAAATGTTGATACTGGTTTACAAATATCACAGTTTGATTTTAAAAATCTGTATCCGATTTATTACTTTTCGTTGGAACATCTTGACTTGATGAGACAGTCCGTCGTTGCTATACGCTTCCGAGCTCGTGTAACCCGTCCTGTTGGTATTATTAATTATAGAGCGGTTGCTGTCATTCTCAGTGATAAATCAATGCTACTCGAAGGTGTTGGTGGACGAATGAGAGTGGTAGATGCACCAGTGGAAAATCTGTGATTGATTACATATTTCCATCTCTCTCTCTGCAATTTAGAATCAATCTATTTTGTATAATGTCGTATAGTAATATCAATGTCACGTTGACACCTGGTCAGCTAAAAAAATTACAATCCAAATCAGCTAAGCAATGTGGAACCACAATAACGCTGAAACCTAATCAAATGAATGGCGGGGGAAATAAACTATCACTGACGAAAACTCAGGTTAATCATTTTAATAAAGCGCTTAAAGAAAAAAAAGGAGTTCAGGTTACTCTTTCTGCGAGCGCGATTAAAAACATGGAAAAGACTGGTGGTATATTCCCGCTGTTAGGGTTGATTCCAGGGTTGATTGCCGCAGCGGCCCCAGCGGTAGCTAAAGCGGCAGCGTTAGGGGCTATTGGTACCGCGGCAGGAATGGCACTAAAGAAAGCAACGGGAAAGGGGTATAAAAAAAAGGGGAAAGGTCTTAGACTACCAGGAACTCCACACACGTGGTACAAAGGATCGGGTCTGAGACTAGGAACGGTTTACTAGTGAAAAATCTTCCAATGTCCAATTTTGATTTAATTGATGCCGCTAAAAAACTCGCGATTAAAAACTTCAGAGGTGTTTTTATGAAAGATCAGTTACCGGCACAACCTAATCACGTTGAAACGGGTATTATTAATCTTGATAGCAGTGATGGACCTGGAACCCACTGGGTTGCATACGCGATTTATCCACGTGGAATTGTTTATTTTGATTCTTATGGACTAGCGCCTCCGAAGGAATTTATGCGTTATATTAAAGATTTGAAATATAATGTTTTTTATTCCACGTTACCAACGCAAACGATGATTGACCCACCAATATGCGGCAGTGAAGTATTAAACGTACTTGATGCTATTTCAAAGGAATCTTTGATGAAATTGCAGAGTAATCCACCTCATGTAGTAATGAATGAGTATACTAGCAGTCGTTGGATTGAAAATCTTTGATTAAAAATCTTTGATTGAAAATCCTTTAGATTTTAAACAGAGAAAAGATTTATATGATAACAATGATTGATATTTGGGGACGACCTTTATCAGCGCTGAAGAAACCGGATACTGATGGAGTTGAAACCCTTGATAAAAAGGATGTTAAAAAACTAATCGAAGATGAAATATCCGAAACGTTGAACCTAGTAGGTGTTGATCCTGGTGAAATAGTTGTATTTGGCGATTGTCAGGGTAAATTGAAAACTAGTGATATCTCCCTCGATAATATTTTAGTTAAACGACGAGACGCAGCAGAAGATACTATCGCGTTATTTTCCGAAGGGGGTAAACTCAAACCAGGTGTACTTATTTCAACGATCACGGATAAATTAGCAACTTTCGATAACACGGTGAATTCATTGAAATCGCTCAATGATAAATATGACGATCATATAGTTGCATTTGATCAGTTTACTACAGTCCAAAGTAATATAATTTACAAAATTGATAAACCCCTGCTAGAATTCTTTGGAAATCCACCAGTGACCACACCAAAACTCACCTCGATAAAAGATTCTATGTTGGAACTAGCAACTCTTCAATCCGAATATGAAAAGCACGTGGAACAGTTTTCAATGTTTCGTAAAAACCTCATTGATAAGTTTATTGGAACTCCATTCGATAAAATTGAAATAACCCTTCCTGATATTAAAAAGGCTGTTGATGATATAAAAACATTCAACGACGCAATGAAGGATGATACATAGAGGATGATAAGCATTATTGAAAAAATAAAAATTCCTCATAAGAGCACTAACAATATCGTATACACGATTCAACACGGTTCATTTGCGTGGACTCCCACAAACAACATTTTAAACATAACCGCAACAGTCAAGGGTATTTATCGATTAACAATAGTATCACCGAATCAATTCAATATATCATCAAGTAGTTCATCTGGAGCCAATAATACAGTATCAACGATCATCGTCAAGGATGTATCTGAACAGTTCACGATAACGACCGCAGATAGAAATCTAGTGTTTCAGTAACGTGGTACGTAGAATTCGTAGCGGATTTAAGTAAACAATAAAACCACTAGTGGTTTCAACTGAAAACGCTATCAATTGAAAACGCTAGCGCTTTTAAAATAAAATGACAATCCCTTCAGTGTATCAGTATCGCTATGATCAGGTCAGAGAATTTCAAACTAAACTCAACTCGCTGTGTGAGGAGTATCAAATAAAACTACAAAATTACAAACGAAGAATAACCGCGGTTGATATCACCGTGTATTCGGTGTCGGGTGTAATTACTGCTGCTGGAATAATACTATCTTCGGTTACAATGATTGCTCCGGTCGTAGTTCCAATCGCTATTTCCGCGGTGGCTACAGTCGCGGGTATATTAACCGGGATCACAAAAAAACTATCATCGTGTAGCCAGAGTAAACTACACGACTATGAAATTAAATTTCACATTGCATCTACCGGTCACTCGCAATTATCCTCGTTGATATCGTCGTCGTTGGATAACACAACAATATCAGATAGTGAATTCTCAACGATGGCTCAATTGTATAAATCAACTATGCTAAAATTAGAGCAGGATAATAATAATAACAATGTCGTCACTACAATTCAACGAATTGCAACTACTTCAACAAATAGTGAAAAACACAACTCCGGTGCAAACTAGTATGATATCAATAACCTCAACGAATCCTGAATTCAGTGTAAATTTCCCAACCCCCGTTCCAGTGAGCCAGATCGCGCTAGCAAAACTACGAGTGTATCATAGCTGGCCTAATATCAGATCTGTAGCATTTGGTGGTCAACAACCAAATAATTCCTTGGTATTCGCGTATAAAAATCGTGAAGATGGAACTCCAGACTGGAATGTTGTTTCAACTCCAACTGGGTCATATCAAATCGAACAAATCAATAACGAATTCCAACGAAGAATAAAATCAATCACTGGAAAAGAATCAAAAATGGCTATAACGGTTCACGAGCCGACGTTATCATCTACGATCGAGATTAATTCCCCTGCGTATGCTGTGGATATTTATCAGAGTTCTATAAGATCAGTGTTAGGATGGCCTGAAACAACACCGGAAATAACAATCCTCAAATATAATAATGATCCAGATAGCGGTGGTAGACATATCGCTCCTCAAAATGTGAATATATCCTCAGTGATAGCGCTAAATTTAGTATGTGATGTTATCGAAGGAAGCTATCAAATAAATCTCGAGCGATCAAATCAAGCTCAGCAGGGATATATTCTATATTCATTTGCACCAACGGCTCCTCCAGGGTTTCTAATTATTGAAAACCCAGTTAATCCAGTCTTTATGCGATGTCATAATAATTCTTTAACGAGAATTAATTTCAAACTCACTGACCAATCTAATAATTTAATTGATCTACGAGGTGACGTTTTGCAAATTAGTCTGTTTGTGAAATCGTAAGGACTTTCAATCATAAAAGGATTGTTAACGAATAGCAGCAGAGAGGGTGAACGCCAACGACAATGGCGTCTTTTTTTTTACCCCTGAAGCCTCAGACGCAGTCCACGTTCTCACTCCATTGTGAAAAATCTATGCAGGCGAGATGGTGACAAAAAAATGGCGTCGTCGTTTTTAATTTTATTTTTTTACTGAAAAATTTAATTAAGTATTTTCAAGGAAGCCTCAGTTTGCTAAATTGACGCTTATTAAGCAATTTCGTAGAAGCCTAAGTTTGCTAAATCGACGCCTTGAAAAGTTGGTCTGTTCACCCTCTCTTCAGTTTGCTAAATTGACGCTTATTAAGCAATTTCGTAGAAGCCTAAGTTTGCTAAATAAATCGACGCCTACAAAAGGTTGGTCTGTTCACCCTCTCTGCTGCTGATTGTAACATACCAAAAAAAATATTTATTTACATCTTGATTCGAACGTTTGGCTGATGTAAGGTGTACAGATTGGAATGAGCATAATTTGCCAACGTTTATGAATAAGCAATGTCTATATTTCTTCTACTTGCATCCACAGGTTGGTGTGTTGCAATTGTACAAGAGAAATTTAATGTTCGGAAAAAACTGCAGCTATTATTTAAAGGTGACAAAGAAAGGAACTGAAGTCTCCATCCTGTGAACACATCTGATATTCAGTGTTCATATTACTTCTATATTTGAATGTGAACGATACATCCCACATGCACACAGGTGACTCATTATATTATATTTTCACAGTGACGTTCATGTATTTCATACCTCTCTTTTAAAATCTATTATTAAAATATCTTCATGACATGAGTTTTATCACTTTGTCATTATGTTTAAGCTTATCCTATAAATTAGAATAATATTAAATTATTCCTCAATATATGTACAACGGGATATAACTCATATTGCTCCCTCCAACTCTCTAACGAAGATTGTTTTTTTGCATTTACTAGTAATTAGTAAACACAAAATTTAAAAAACACACTGAAATTTGAAACATGATGTGAAATCTTCACACTTTTATCAAGTAAAAATATCGTATAAATAATATATTATGCGTAATGAATAATTAATACAACTTTGTTGCTCTATTTTTGGATACAGTACCGTTTGTTATCTGCTCGTTATGGTCTTAGATATATTTCAGGTTTATATTCGTTTTCATGTTTGTTATAGAAAGATAATTCTTGTTTGTAAAACATTTCCACTTCATACACTTCCTTCAGTTTGTGAGTTTATAAAAGAAATCTACGTAGTTTGCGAATATTAAGTGCAAAAGATTGTATAAGTTGTCAAGTATTGAAAACAATTTATCTATAGTTATGATATGGTTTCATTCCTTCTCACTTCAAATGGATCAATATTTGCGATCAGTGTTATTGTCTCTCTGTTAAAGCTGGTATAGGATCAATATACTTTCAGGGTCATAACGAGTCAAATACTTTAGCAGTGAAGTCATTGAGACTTTATTAAACATTTAAACCACATACACGTTTTATCTCAGTAAGACAAAAAAAAAATATTTGACCTTATATAATGATTTTATATTGGCGTGAAGGAATCTTGTGATCTTGAAAAGGCATAGACTTCTAGAGATGTTTAACTGAAAATATGCCAAGCTGTTTGTTCCTAATACGTTAATGCATATTTGTATCCGAATACCAAATGACCCCGTTAATACGTATCTACAAGACAAGTTGACGAATTAACTTTAAATTACATTATTGTTACCATCTATGTTCTTTGCCAAAAAAATCCATTGTATTTGATTAGCAATATTTCAGTGGTTTTTTTTTACTATTTTAGATGCATGTTTGATGAAAATTGAGAAGGAATGAGAAAGTGGCAGTATTTAAAAGAAACAGGCACATTGTAAAGTAAGTTTGTTATTAGTTCAATAAAACTACAATACGAAGACTTTAAAGAAAATAATTAGAATTTTATATGAATCATTTTTATCGATAATCGTGTTCTTAAAATAAATACACTCTAGACACGTGTCCGTAAGGCCATACACTAGTCTAAGCACGAGTTCGCTACAGACAAGTCGTTTAGAAGGTATGGTTGATCGTGACTCCTGAGAAGAAAAAAAATATAGTATTAGTTGATGTTGTTATATGTTATAATCACGCAGAGATAGACGTGTTTTACAATTGGAAAGTAATGAGTCAAATGACCGTTGACCATTTTATGAGGAGGATTTGAATTTATTTATCTGAACATCGCACGAAGTTTTTTTCACCATACGAAATGTTTGTTAAGATGTCTGCCACATTCAGTAAACAACTGAAATTTCTACAAATAAATTTTTCTGTTTTATGACAAAGGCGGAATGCATTTGGTTTCGTAGCCGATACAATATAAATAAATATGTTAAGCTTTCTTTGTTACTTGATAGACTAACAGTCCTGAGTAGGCCTTTGGATGAGATATTCGCAGTATATCATCCGAACATGTTACACACGAAACCAATTCACAAGCTCTCAAATGTATGTCATTGAACTGAGAAAATAAAAAGTATTAATTCTATAAAGATATCAGAAAATTATTTTTTTTCTTGACAAAATAAACTAAGACTGTGACATAAGAAACAACCCGAGTGTTAGATACTGATCTTAGCAGCTGTCGCTCATTGCTAGTACAAACACTCGTATAAACAGTTCATCACACGACCAACACTCATAGTAACAGTTCATCACTCGACCAACATTCATAGTAACAGATCATTGCTGGTACCAACACTCATATAAACAGTTCATCGCTCGACCAGCGTCCATATAAATAGTCCATTAACCGTGTATACTCCCATATAAATAGTCCTTTGCCGGTACCACGGCTCATATACACATAGTTTATTGATTATACTGTAATAAGTTTGGATTATGCGCATTTGATAGCGCCCCGTTTTAAGCAATTCTTCGATTTATTTGTGTGATTATTGGGATTTGGCGCCATGGCAATACTCCTTGCCCGAAATAATTAGCCAATTAGCAGGGGCAAACGTCACGGAGTCGAGTGCTAATGAGTTTGAACCATGCCATGGTTCGCTAGCAGTGAAGTTAGGTCCAAGACGAATGGCTGTCCGAGGTGTAACATAGTCCATATTAAAATCTAGTTGTGTATAATAGTGGTCTGGCTGAGATGGCAGTATATACAGTAGGAAACCGGTAAATTACACAATGGAATCAATAAGTAGGGACTTGGTAGATACCGTTTATGTGTATGTAGTGGAAAATAGATATAGTTATATTAGGGTAATACGCCGGTAAAAGTGTATATCGACTGGCCTAGGGTGGCGGAGTTAATAGTTCCCAGTGAGAAAGGGGATACTAGTGTATTTTATATGGTATAACCGGTTGGGGGTACGTAAATCTGATGATGGTGAAGAAACACCATGCAAATGTTCGGTTGATGTACTTTTGGCAAGTTGTTTTATCTGTGGTCTCGAACTGATTAGAGAAATATTTAGTATATAAAGACAGACACGTCTGACTTTCCAGTTTACAACTCAAATTGTATGGAAGTCTTTGGAAATTTGGGGAAAACATATGACTTCCAGCGGGATTCGCGCCAGGGTTTGACACCGCTCGGTCAAGTGATACCCCTGTGCGTGTAACGGTACCACTTCCATATAAACAGTCCATAAAACATGTATACGCCCATATGAATAGTCCATTGGTTGCACCATCACCAACGTTTATCTGAGCAGTTCATCGCTCGACCAACGTCCCTATATATATATATACAGTACGTTCAACGTGTATATACCCGTTATGAAAAGTCCATTGCTAGTACCAACGCTCATATAAACAGTTCATTGCTAGTACCAACGCTAATATAAACAGTTCATCACTTGACCAACACTCATATAACCAGTTCATTGCTTGTACCAACACTCATATAAACAGTTCATTGCTAGTACCAACTGTTCTATAACCAGTTCATTGCTTGTACCAACACTCATATAAATAGTTCATTGCTAGTACCAACTATCATATAACCAGTTCATTGCTTGTACCAACACTCATATAAACAGTTCATTGCTTGTACCAACACTCATATAAACAGTTAATTGCTAGTACCAACTATCATATAAACAGTTCATTTCTTGCACCAACGCTCATATAAACAGTTCATCACTCCACCAACGTCCATATAAACAGTCCATTAACAGTGTATACTTTTACAAGAACAGTCCAATATTTGTACAAACGCTCATATAAACAGTTCCTCGCTCGACCAACGCTTATATAAACAGTTCATCGCAGGACCAACGCGTATATAAACAGTTCCTCGCTCGACCAACGCTTATTTAAACAGTTCATCGCTGGACCAACGTCCATATAAACAGTCCATTAACCGTGTATACACCCATATGAGCAGTTCATTTATTATACCAACTCCCATATAAACTTATTCATTGATTGCACCAATGCCCATCTACAAACAAAATCGCTGACGTCTATCCGAAATAAATAGTCCGTGGTTCATGACAAATTCCATATAGATAATCATGTAATTGGTGGTGACCCAATTAAAAAATATAAAGTGTCATTAATATAACGTTACCAGTAAATTTTATACTATATTTAAAAAAAATAAAATCCCAAATGTGTGATGATTACCAAGTTTTGCACGTGAAATACTGCCGGATATTATTTAATTGTAATTATGTTGCTGGCTATTGGCAATGTAAATCAGGTTATACAACTGCTGCGTAATAGGAATATCTCAGAAACCATTTGAAGTACCATGCTCATTAAAGACCGTAAAGTAGTTTATTGCATTAGTGTTTCTAATTTAATATAAGAAAGATCATGAAAATTTAAATGCGGAAATTACATCAGAATATGGTTTTTCAATTGTTCACTTTATTTTCGTTTTCTCTCAGTTCATTTAAAATTGGTTGGAAATATACATGTTAACTCTGAACCGTCACGCCATCAAGATTGTTATAATACAATTGTGACCCCTAAATAGTCGAGAAAATGAATTAAAGTTATAGCATTTTGAAAGTGACACACAACTCTCATAAACATAGTACGTACCGCAAATAATGTGAATAGGGAAGTGCTAGAATTTAATTTATCAGTGGATCATTTTTTATCGATATTATAGTATACGCCTATGCGAAAAACGCAAACAAGATTAAACATTCTTAGCATTTTAATAGAAGTTGTAGTCGTTCATATGTCAATGATTGTAGCAAGTACATTCCAAGGATCACGTAGGATAAAAACATAAACTTATATATATATATATATATATATATATATATATATTATCACATATTATATTACAGCCAGTATAATCACAGGATCATGTAGGATATTAGAACAATACACCAACTTATAAATTACCTATAGCAAGTATAATCCTAGGATCATGTAGGATATAAGAGGAATACACCAACTAACAAATTATTTATAGCAACTATAATCTCAAGATCATGTAGGATGTTACATAAATACACCAACTAATACATTATTCATAGCAAGTATAATCCCAAGGTGATGTAAAATATTAGAACAATACACTAACTAATAAATTATTTATAGCAAATATAATCCCAGGATCATGTAGGATATTAGAACAATACACCAACTAATAAATTATTTATAGCAAATATAATCCAAAGATCATGTAGGATGTTACAAAAATACACCAACTAATATATATATATTATATAACATATTAGAAATTACACACTATATACACACTATATATATATAAAACGATTACTGTAACTTATAGATATCATCACCTTCACTTCTAGAAAGAACGAGGAACTTGGCGAAGTTTCTTTTAATGTGTTCTTAGAAAATCAAGTGCATAAACAAAATCCTGATCGTCTTCGTCAGCATCATTCTTTCTTGGAATTTACTTCACATTTTGACTTTCTTTTAATTAATAATGAAATTAAATGTCAAGACTTTATTGGCAAATATTTCAAAAAGATTGCAGTAAATAATTAATAATGTGTGTTGTCAATACTAACGATAGTGCTAAAATAAATTCCTAATGATTGTGGTAAATACCTTTTAAGGATTGTAGAGCGAATTTTGTTGGTTCATTTGAATAGGAGATATTATATAGTGCGAATGCAATAATTAAATTACCAACGGGCACATTATGGCAGCCGAACATGCCTGGTTTGACCAAGATTCGAATATTCATACTAACCTTTGTGTACTTTGGATCTTACCACAGGACATGTACTAACATATTTCAAAGGTTAAGAAACACATTTTCCTTCGATGCACCACTGCAATAAAAAGTCATTATACATGTTTTTAAGGAAAAAAAAGGTGTTATATTCATAGCCATCCATTAGTACTCGATCTGAATGATTCGCAAGAAAGCCTACGAAGATGCCTGACTTAATTATACAGCATACTTAATGTTTTCTTTTATTTCACATCTAACTATAGCTTTAATGCAACCAGGCAGTCCTCAAATTGTAATGGTATAGTCTGCCATCTGATTAATGATCTAATGACAATATAGGAGGGCAACCATATTGAGAGAGAGAGAGAGAGAGAGAGAGAGAGAGAGAGAGAGAGAGAGAGAGAGAGAGAGAGAGAGAGAGAGAGAGTACCATATTTTCTCCACAATGGGTTCCTGTAGCTGCACGGTAAAATTTCCATACGCATTGCTTCGTTATAGGATCCGCGCATTTCATGAAACTACAAATATCTGCAGACACAGTCTTAAAAGAGAAGAAACAAATAGAAATAGATCGATAGGTATGATGTCATTGAACTAATCAGCCACCGCCCCCACGCGTCCAAATAGTTAACTCATGTGGTATGTAAATATAAATTTAGATTAGATGAAACAGGTATGAGTCCGAGATGAACTGTTGATTGATGCAGGATAGATGAGAACATGTTTCAGATTTATATTTGTTGTATCTGCAAATCTCATTCATTACCAGTCTAATTAGTTTCATTACATATTTACTTCCTGTGATCTACATTTTCGACGAACTCCAGTGTATTGAGTACAGGTAAATCATAATTAAATTGCATATATTAAAAGCTTACACTGACAAAACATACAGCAATCATCATTTGTTATGCTGCCATTATCTCGGAATAGTTGTATTTTCTGAATCCGACTGGAAATCGCTTCCAGAGGTAACACATTTACTAGATCTGCAGAGTAGCAGGATCGAATTTGTTTAATTTATTCATTAGTAAAGTTTGTGGAAAAATGATCAATAAGTCAATACACTCCTAATATCAGGGCTCAATGAGTACCTACTAGACTACCTTTTTTCAGTCATATTGCTACGATGTCTGCAGTATGGCAGTTTATAGTGATGTCCACTGCTGGAGCATCATGCCGTAGACATGTAACATGATGTCACACCCAGTCACATTATCATGATACTGGGTCTATGAGTCTTAACACCAGCATCTTAATGCCGAGCGCCTAGCAACTCAGCTGTTACTATCATTTTTATTAATCTTTGGCATGACTCGGCCTGGGTTCGAACCCACAACGTCCCGGATATGATGTGGACGCTCTAATCGCTAGATTGCTTTGAATGATAACGATACCTAATAAACCAATACATCAACAATATGGGTGCGCTGATTGATAATTACAAAGACAACTAATCTGGACATTGGTTTTAGGTCGAATGAATGATAAGAAAATAGCTGTTGCGTCAAACATTCCACCGTAGGGTAGACAGATACGCATAAAATAACAACAAAATATTGTCAGATACAATGTTCTAGTAATTAATAGTCCTTCAATAATTCAAGTGCCACTACAGTATATACATATTTTTTAATTTCTTTCATGTTGGTTTGCATGGTGGCCAGTGCTTAAATTAAAGGAATTTACATAATAACAAACATTGTGAATTCATGCTAAACTTGAAAGTCCAAAGGGATCTCTCCAAATATTGAGAGTAAAGTCAAGGAATGGAAAATTCTTTGTCATGTAAATTCAAACTTCGGCTCCTGTAACCTCTAAGAACTAAAGCTGGTGGAAGCTTCACTGAATCATAAAACACGTTTAAATGGCAGACGTAGCTAATGAAAATTGTCTCTTCTGTTGGTGGATTTAATGAATAAAAGTAACGTTTCAGCAATTAATTAGTTACATCGTTAGTTTGCTGTATAATTTTGTTCTTTTACCGTACAATCGTTCATGGATACTTATTATTAGTCACTCTAAAATTTAACTAGCTCCGAGATGGTGATTTTTTTTCCAAATTTAATTAGCATATTAATTACATTTATCACCCAAATTAACTTAGAAGTTATATTTATCGCAAACGTGACCTAGGTCAGATTATATTCAAGCCCGCAAATTAACTAATTCAGATATTAACTTTCCCGAAAATGACTAGTTCGAAATTTTACAAATCCCGAATAAATCATATGGATTTCAATACCATCTAGATTTTATTCATAATACATTTGCCTTTTTCATCTAATTTTAATATGTAAGAATTTAGAAGCACTTAAACTGTGGTTCAAAGGCATTGATCTAATACAGTTTCTTCCAATCTTTCTTTTGTTATATAATTTACGTGTTTATACGATTTATAAAATCTATTATTTTCAACAACTTCTGACGGAACATGATCTGCGGATAACTGTAAAGTATTTTTTTTTTTTTAAATGTGTCTTTCTTTTCCTCATTCAATTAAACTGAAAATATATTTTGTACTCGTTTAAAATTTTCTAGTGCTCATGCTGTTATCTGAGCGAACGCCGACACAAACACACAAACCGGAAGTCGACGAAAATATATCCTCTACTTTGCTGAAAATACTTTTGCTGCATCATCTTTGTAGATCTAGTTGGTCAAATTGGGAATCGTTGTTCCGTATTGCATATGTGCAATATAATGATGTATACATAAACATTTTTATCGCAATGAATGCAGGTCTTAATTTCGTCGCTTTATTTTTAATTTGTCTTATTGTTGTTATATTATTATAATTATAATTATAATTATTATTATTATTATTATTATTATTATTATTATATTTTCGTGTCACAGTAGGATAAAATGGGAGTGGGTACAAGTTGTATCAATATAAAGCTCTCTTTTTATATGAAACAAATATTGGAAAATATTCAACATGACAATCTAATGATAACAAATAATGAATGAGAGAGAGAGAGAGAGAGAGAGAGAGAGAGAGAGAGAGAGAGAGAGAGAGAGAGAGAGAGAGGAGGTACATTGTCATTAATCACAAGCTGGGAAAATTATTCGAATCTTCCAGCAGGTGTTACTTATTGGCGTACATGATACAACATTCTATGTTTTTCATTGATTTGTCCGTTGCCCGAATTAGTCCATTTTAAGTTCAATGTTGCATATGACAATGAAATTAAATTTCTCATCAACTCAGTTCGTTGTCATATTTACTTGTAGAACGTGATACAAACGGATAGCGTTTTCCATACCACGAGAGGAAGAACAAAATGAGTGTCTGGATAAATGGTAAACATGGTAAATGAGCATTTAATCAACTTAGATTGTTTTGTAATCTAGTATGGATAATATCCATTTTTCGATTAATAAAACGTGGCATGTCAGATATACCTTTTGGAAACAAACACTTTTCAAAGCACTGTACTACATATCACACTGGATGTTCTGTTCGAGATTGTACCACAAATATATGGTTGGAAGTATTAAAAGTATTATATCCGAATTTTGACTTAAACTGTAAATGACCATATTTTTTTAAACGTTATAATTCCTTTGTCCAGACACATGCGGAGGGAATAATTCAAAATTATAATTAGATTTAGGCTCATTTTAATGTTGTATATTGCTAATATGTTTATATTTTTTTTCTAAACTGCAGACTTTTCTACCCTGTTTCACAATAGAGAGATTGCATTTCTGTGTATTTTCGAAGTCCTGTAACTATTCTCGCCACTTAGAGCTGCTGTGCTTCCAATTTCTCTGAATCAATCACCGAGCATCCGTCACAGACTACACTGGTATATTACGAAACAGACATGACAGTTATAAACAGTTTTGATAAAATGTACCTACTTAGTTTTGTTTTAGTTTCCGTAGATTATCTCTTCGACAGGATGATGTTTCAAATAATATTAATGTCCATGTGCTATTTGATGAAAGTATTAATCCTTGATAGCGATAAAAAATAACATATTTAAGATTAATATTATCTAAATCAAGCATAAGATTGTTTGCCAAGTTTATGTTCGTCTAATAAATAACTTTGGACTTTGTCTGAATTAAACAATAAGAGCCATTTATAGGAGCGGTTAAGTGGTTTCATCGCGTCATTATTCATGAAAAGATCTATATTTTTCATCGCGTCATTATTCATGAAAAGATCTATATTTTTCATCGCGTCATTATTTATGACAATCTCCATTTTAGCGCAATATAGGGACAAAAATGTAAAACTGATTCATCTATAAACATGACGAGTGAGATAGATCATAACTTTGGAAGTATCGTTTACATAGAGTAACAACAATTGTGGCCCAAGCACATTTCCTTGCGGCACACCAGCATTTGTTATCTTTTCTCGTGAATATTATTAAGTATCATACAAAACCACCGCCTGTTTTATATTACTTAAATACCTTTAGAAAACATTTATCAGAAACTCAGTACTTTATTAATTTCAATAATAAGCCTCTGTGACTCAAACAAAAGCTATTGCTCGATCACAAAATACAGTACAACAAATGGTTGATTGTTCTATGCCACATATACTATAATACATTTCAGGAAGTTGAAAAAAGTGAACTGACCAAGAAGGAGTCTTGATCGATACGTATAAAAAACGGTTTACATGAAAGCAATTTTTATGCATGTTTCAAAATGTATTTCTAAACATTCATATTCAGGATAACACTAAAGGACAATTTTAAACAGACCATCTCTTATTTCTGTCGATAACACCGATAATAGCAAACTTGTCTGCGCCTGCTATGGCTCGACTGTGAAAGCACTAGTATCCATAGGTTTATATAGATTTTTTGATGAAACTCTTAAAACATCATGCTGTCTAATCAACATGTATATATCATTTGTAATATTGCTTAAGTCTGTTATACTCTTGATGTGATTCGTCCTCCGTCGTGTCTAACACGCTGACGAGGATTGGTGTTAAGGAATACACTATCATTTAGGGACTTTTTTCATTTTCAGCAATATATTTAAATTCAGTATCTTAATCGTAATTCCATATCCACCAAGACGATCCGATTTACAATAAACACAAAAGACAACGCAGAGTTATAACTTATATTTGCATGAGAACGCAAGAATGACTGTGTTAGTCCAGAATCACAACCGTTGGCTTTCGTCATTATGCAAAGAAAATATGAAGCTGACTTCGATTTCTAGTTTATTTTCTGCATCTGGTTTAATATTCCATTTTAACATAATGTTCTGTTTTGGGTAGAACATCACAAGCAAAGCAAGGACATTGTTCTAATGATTTTCGTATGGACTCTAGGATGTAATAACAACTCATCAGCTCATCTAGAATGGTGAACTGCCTTCCTGTAACATCCCTCAATCCCAATATCAGCGTAACATGTGGCAACGCAAAGCATTACTTATATATATATATATATATATATATATATATATATATATATATATATATATATATATATATATATATATATATAATCATCATCATCATCAGCCTCTTGAAATAGTGTGATGCTGAATATCTGACGAGTTCCCTACACTGGTCTCAATCATGCGCGAATGCCTGTGTCTCCTCAGAAAGTTTTCTGGTTCATTGTGCGATGTTGTCAGTCCACTGTTGAATCTGTCTACCTCTACTTCTGCCACGCTGGACGCTACCCTACAGTACTGTTTGGATAGACTGTTGGCTCTAGTAACACGGTCATAGCATTTCAGCTTTCTCATTTCGATAATGGTGAGGAGGTCTTCATAATGACGTACTTTGTGCCTGATGGCGTTACGCTCTTCTTCGTTTGTAATGTGGTCCATGTAAGGGATGCTGAAATTGGTTCTGTAAAATCTCATTGATGTGCATGGATTCTTCTTTGCAATTCTGCTGTCAGGGTCCAGGTCTCACGTGAATACAAAACTATTGAGGTGACTAGTGTTCACAACAGTCTGATGCTAGTTTTCAGACATGTTTTCTGGTCTCTCCAGATGGGTCTTAGCTTTAACATAGCTGTCGTTGCTTACGCTGCTCGTGACAAAAGTTCTGATCTTGATCCCTCTTCAGTGATTATGAAACCAATATTTTGAACTAGCCCACTGTTTCTAGTTCCTGTCCTCTGACTTTAATCTTGGATCAGATTTTTTTTGCCACTATCTGTCCTCAGCTTTTTTGTCTTGGCGCTTATGTCCATGTAAAATCTGGACGATGTTTCATCCAGTTGCTTCACTAAGATGGTAAGCTCGTCGTCACTGCTGAAAATCCATCAAAACGTAGTCTGGAGATTTTACGTCCTCCAATGCTGATTGTCCGACAGTGGTTTTCCAGGTCTACACTCATGATGCGCCCTAAGTATATGTTACAAAACTGTTGTCTTGATCCAGTCTACCACATAACTTAGAGTAATTACTGCACTGATATCCTTGGCGTACAACTGTTTTGTGGTATTGGTCAACATTTGGCCCATGTTGTACTTCTTCATTATGGCTCACAATTCGTCATGCCACATTCTGTCAGAAGCCATTTTGAAATCTACGAAAACATGATAGATGCCTTTTGATATTGCGAGTACTTTTCACACATAACCCTAGGATTTGACTATTTTTTATGTTGCGCTTCGTTTACTCTGTACTCCCTTCCCCCGTTCTTTAACAAATGTCTTCTGCTTGTGGGTTTAGTTTCTTCAAGATCATCCTCATCATCACCATTCTAGCATGGCTGATCAAACAGATAGTTCTGTAATTTTGCCACAGTGGAGATCGCTTGTTATGGGGAGTGTTATAATCAGTGAGTGGGTCCACTGTAATTGCCATTTACCTGCCTGAGGATAATTTTGCAGATTGCTGTTACTAGCTCTGTCATTGATTCACTCGCATTCTTGATAAGTTCAGCTACGATGTTGTCTACTCCTGTTACCTTCCCATCGTTCAGTGCTCTTATTGCTGACTTTTCTCTTCTTTGAGACTTGAGGATTCTCATTTGTGTGGAGTTGGGAACTTCAAAATCTTTTGGGTCTCCTGTGGTCGGATGATTGTTGAGTTCTGTACAATACTGAATCGATCTTTCTGCAATGTCACTTTCTTCTGTGAGGCATTTTTCATTTTCTTTTTGAATTGTACTGACTCTTGGTTGCTTCTGTCTGGTGATGTTTTTTACAATTTGGAATGTCATTTCGCTTTTATTCTTTATCAGACTGCTCTCTATTTTTGTAGATTTTTGTCCAATCCAATATTATGTTGATTTATTCAAGTTCTTCCCTGATATTCTTGTTTATTTCTCGGTACGCTAATCTTAGTGTTGTGTTTCTGGTGTTTTTAAGGTCTCTTTGGGCATCACACAGATTCAGAATCTCATCTGTAACCCAGGGTGATTTCTTTGTGCGATGGAGATCATTGAAGACTCCGGCATCTGTTGTCATGACAGTGTTAAAAGTGTCTGTCATAACTTTAACATCAACGTGTATCACAATGAGAGTAGGACGTTTGCCTCCAATTGCGGCTTCGATTGACTTGGAGACGTTACGGTCCTTCAGTTTGCCAAGGTTGAATTTGAGCCTGATTTTCTTTGGCTTGTTATTTTTCTTCCGTCTCACTTGGAAGTTCATAATGACGAGGTCGTGATCACTTTCAATATTAGCACACGGGAACGTACTTGTTTTTGCCCTATTGATGCCAGTTTGTTACCGTTTTAAACCAGTATGTAGTCTATCTGGCTATGTCGGGTTCCAGTTGGAACGTGCCATGTCCAGCATCGTGAGGTTTTATGTTTACCCATTGTGGTGGCTAGTACCAAGGTGATGTAGCTTGCATACTCAAGCAACAGTCTCCCTCGTTCATAGGTAAACTCATTGCAAGAAGGTCCACAATGTTTCTCCCAGTCTTTCAAAGCATCGTTGCCATCCTTGGCATTCCAGTCTCCTTGGATAATGAGGATGTCTTGTTTTACTTAACATGTTAATAATATCCAGGAGTTTGTTGTAAAACTGCTGTATTTCTTCATCATCATGAAACGATCAAATCATATACATATACACATATTTGCTATTTGAACGGAATAAGGATCGACCACGGGCAGCTGTGTCATGCCCGAAGAATATACTCTTCACATCTGTTTATATTGTGTCCGCTACAAAATGTTGTTCTGTGCCTTTTGTAACTATTAATAATCACCATTGCAAATTGATAAATTGATGTTGTTTTCAGATTATAGTTTTATATACGTAAAGTACTGCTCCATTGAAGGATCAAATCTGCATTCACGCGTAAGACTGGTACATCAAAATGACTTATACCAACACTTCAATAGCCATTCGATTTTTAATGTATTATTGAAGTAATTAAAATAAACGTATATACGACTCACGACTTTTTTCTGCGTTTATCGTTCATTTCGTTTATATTCTCAAACGCATACCTGTTTACTCTTTTACTTTAACGGTGAACATAGCACATGCTATTTGTAAGGATTGTCTGCCTAAATATTTCAATATTTATGTACCTTCGTCAAATGTTTATACCTCTCTTTTATTGTTTTTGTATTCTTTGCAAAAAAGTCAAATTTGCTTGATTTGTTTCAAATATTGCATATTTATACATACTTTTCATATATTGTTTATTTATGGTTTGTTTGTTTTTATAACATTAATTATAATCTTGATTGACATGTTAGATCTATATAAATAGTCTGACAACGCTTATCGTATTGTATAGTCCTTCCTGGATAAAGGAAGCAGCTTATCAATAGAAGAAACAACTAATGTACTTACCCCACAGAAAAAAGATCCTTGTCCATGAATAAACTCACACTGCATATCATTCGAATACACCTCTCCTGGTCTTTTTTTAAGAAACTGCCTCCATTCTTTCCAGTTGTAGAAAATACCTTTATTCCTCAAGCAGTCTCTTAATAGAAAAACAGACGTTTTACAGTTATATATATATATATATATATATGTGTGTGTGTGTGTGTGTGTGTGTGTGTGTGTGTGTGTGTGAAAGGTGTATGTGCGGTAAACTTTGAGAAAGGCATTGCTTAGATCAGGGAATATCATCTTATTCGGGGTGCATACATTTATTTTGTTAGCTTGGAAATACCGTACGCTGATCATATTGTCAATGTAATTTAGATGTGACAATATATGAAAGTTCAAAGTGAGGATATTTGTATCATTTGCGTAGCTGGTAAAACCAATCGGATTGCTTTCAGATGGGGAATGGTTTTCTGGCAACAAAAAGACAAAAACCTATTGTGCCAGTTTGACAGGTCTAGATCGATATCTTTGGAGTTTATTTTATATTTTAGGGCGGATGACGATGTGAAAAGTTCTCACGTTTAAAGGAATACGAGTTAAATATCTTTTTCGTACGACCAGGAGTCATCCAGTGATTAAAGCCTACAATGTAGGTGAAGTTGGTTCGGCTCATTATACACAAGTAAGAATCATATACATTTTAAATGAATGCACTGTTCAAGACAGGCTATTCACATCAGCGAGTTAAGCAACTGGCTAATCCATCAGATCATCAGTTTTAATGTTTCAATACATTTAAATGCACAATAATCACTCTTTAAGTAATTTTTCTTTCATGATATTGCATGGAGAGATGACCGGATTACTTAAAAGAAGATGTTTGATTCATAGATGAGTTTTGTTTTTAATGGCCCTATACTAAGGTATTATATACAAATGCAATCAAACCATAAATAAGATCCACATCGACGTACACGCACCATCAACTCAATTTACTAGGCTTCAAGCGATGATCTCAAAGCGGGCTTTTAAAAACCATTTGCACAGCTGATTAAAACACCAAAGAAAATGGCCAAATGTAAATAGGATATTAAAAAAAGCGACACGGGCAACAGAAGAACACATTGACTATGCTAACTTAAGCGACAAAAAATGCAACTAAAACAACTGCAAAGACTTGTGGATACTTACCATAAGCAATTCGAGAAACAGTGGAGACGTTGATGAAATTGGGAAAACCTTGTGTACTTGCAAAATGTACACATCTACATAAAGATGACGTTGGAGGGATGATTGCAAGGATGCATGTCAAACCTGCCACCTGACGAAATATCATACTTGCAAACACCGGTTCAATACTTTTATGAAAATGCATGCCAGATGATGTCGCAAATCCTGTATTTTTTTACACTGTAACAGACTTTAAAGATGGAAAGATTTCATGGAACAATGGCAACATACTTATAATAAATACTTGAATACGATTGGCCTCATGTAGTATTCAGGGAATTTAATTTGAAACAAACAATGCACAAATCTAAACTATATTTGCGAGTGGAAGAGCAGATGATCGTGAAGTTTATGGAGACAATACTTTGGCACTGTACTTATTTCAACAAATTTCTAGTGACACAGAAGCCACGAATGAACGATAAAGGTCAAGTGGAAAAAATGTTGCAACAAAAAACAGCAACACCAAGCACGTGTTCCTAAAATCCGTACTTACACAACCAAAACGCAAATCACCATTTGCAAAAGCACAAGAAGAACATCGACATCTATTTTTCATTTTACCTTGCTTTTCTAGATAACTGTTTTGTTTATAAATTGTACAAAGCATGTTTTCGTTTTTTCTTTGTTACTGTTTATTAGAACCTGAAACGAAAAAAAGGAAATTGAGAACTCGTCGATCGATTCATGAATTTAGGCTAAATATTTCTGAAAACGTTGTTTTCTGTAATTTGACGCACTAGTTTTTGTAAATTTTTTAATCCCAAAAATTATTTACAATTTTGCAATCTTTCGCGAAATCAGCAAGCTTTCCTCTAGACATCATCAAAGGTAAAGAACTTTTTAGCATTTAAAAATGGAGCTACAGCTAAAAAAGAGTTGGAATTAGGGATAAAAAATGTTCAGTTTCAGATAAAAATGATACAAATGAAAGCAAGATGGATGTAGGACTAAAGCAGTTTGAGAAATAGATGGACGTACGACGAATGCATCATTTGCAAAATGAGAATGAAGAGTGAAAATGACAAATGTAAATTTAATTAAATATTGAAGAGAATGAGAGAGAGAGAGAGAAGAGAGAGAGAGAGAGAGAGAGAGAGAGAGAGAGAGAAAAGAAAGAAAGAAAGAAAGAGAAATACAAATGAAGTTACAGAAAGAACAAATGCAATAAGACGAGAGAGAGAGAGAGAGAGAGAGAGAGAGATAGAGAGAGAGAGAATTGCAATTTTCTAAGGACGAAGAGCAAATGCGTCTACAATCAAAAAAGTATGAAAGGAAATTTAAAATGGAACTAAACTATATAGGGCTAGCGAAAGGAAAACATTCGCCTATCTTTGATGGTTTAAGCAGTGTTAAGTTAGTACCTCTTTTACTGGAAAAGAAGTCTACAAATATTTCCTTCGTCTTGACAAAAAAGTGGAAAATTTGAAGTGGCCAAGAGAGCACTGGATACTATTACTACACTGTGTAACCGCTGGTAAGGCTAGTGATATTTAGAAGTCTCTGTCACTAGTGCAAAATGCTGACTATGTTGTAGTAAAGGACTTAATGGACTATTAGCTAATCCCTGAGGATTATCGGCTAAATTTCATAACCTATACAATATAGCTGACCAGACCTATGCCGAATTTGCTTGGGGAAAAGCGAGACAATTTGATAGGTGGTGCTCTTCTAAAAAGTTCAATACAGATTAAGAAAGACTCAGACGTCTCATTTCTGTTGAAGAGTTCCAGAATTGTGTTCAATGTAACATTAAGACTTATCTTGATAATTATACGATCGAGAGCATGGAAATCACCGCTCGAGCTGCTGCTGGTATGTCTTTAAGTCATAATCTTTGTTTGTAAATAAGTCGTCCGCTCACCAGTTTAATGGCAGAAATGTATTTCAGTCTAATACAAGCACTTTTAAATATCAGTTTGAAACAACGTCTTAAAACCAAGTTTCTTATAACTTGATTCAAGATTCTTGTCTCTTCCTATGTGTAGCTATTGCTTGAAAAAAGATCACATTATCTCTGATTGCTACAAATATAATAATAGGCATAAGAATCGACACAGACCTATTTCAAATATTCTTATTTCTAAATTGAATAGGAAACTGTCATATATTGAAAGCAATTTATTTGTTGCGTCTAAAAAAATAGTCTGATGTTATTATCGAGAATCATGCGCCATTCATATCGAAGCTTTCTTTATCACGTTAGCGTGATTCGGCCATTTACGTTCATATTACAAATTAAAGAACACAGTAGATTCTCAGAGTCTTTAATTGGCAGGTACCACATTTTATCTGAGAAGTCATCTTCTAATTAAAGTGTTCTTGTTTATAAGTAGAGTGGGGCTTTGTTAAATGTTTTTAACACTGTATACTTGTCTTCAGGCCTTGTCTCATACCAGTGCCAGTCGGAACGGGGATTTCTTTATCCTTAGAGGGTATTCATTGTGTATTATGCAACGACGGATCTGGAGACAAGGTTATTGTTAATAAACTTGTAATTGACAATCTTTGCATCAGAATTGAACTAAAATGAATTCCCTGATTTTTCCCTCGTTTGTGACGTTCCCCAAGCTATGACGGGGAATGCTCTTGAGAAATATCTTGATAATTAAATATCCCTTTAACTGACACATATATTAGTTTGGCTTTTGATCAAATAACATTCACTATTTGTTTGGATCAATCGAAAGGTATGTTGCACATTATCTTCATCAAACTACTCAGTTTCTTTATTCTCATCAATTTGATAAGTCTTCCTGTTTGTTTGAAACTGCCAATATTTAAACTGAATCTTCGAAACTACATGTCTGTTTCTCATTAAAAATGGATTTATTATCAAACACTTGAGACCTCCTGAAGTACCTGCTGTTAACGAGTGGTCCATGAGATATAAACTTTTGTTTCCAAACTGTTACAGAAAGGAAATACATTGCCCGGCTTGGCCTACGATACTCAGTTTGGCTGGTCATCCTTTGGGGATTAATTGGACTCACCAGACGATCTTGACTTAAAATTATTGGCCAAAAACCGAATCTCATGTAACTAGTCTTGATCTTGTCTCATACGTGTCAAATGGTAGGAATACCCTATATTTTCTCATACGTATCAAATGGTAGAAATAACCAATCTTGTCTCGTACGTGTCAAATGGTAGGAATACCCAATCAGAAGATACAAAAGTCTCTCCTACAACATATTCATGCATTTGCCGAACCATTTAGAAGTTTCTTTGAGGAATATTAAATGACAAAAACAACCGTGATGCATTAATAACGTGGGTATGCTTAATTTGGACATCGCAATTCTTTCGAATCTAAACAAGGATCAAAGTGCATATCTGAAATTAGGCGTTCAATGCTCACCTTGAAAGTCAAAGGGGCATTATAAATATTTCATCAGACGTTTAAACAAAGTATTAAAACTTTTTTGATATGAGTAAAAGTGTTTACAAAATGCATTCATTTACTGTTGTTTGAATCATTTACTGTTGTTAGGGCATCAGTTTAAGAATTCTTAGGCGTTACTTCCATTGAACTCGTTTTGGACACCCAGTGCGTAGACCATTGAAATCGTCGGGAAAGAAATTTCTCTATATCGAAGACACTCTATTAATCTTCTCGATTAAGTTTCCACCTTTAAGTATTCGGCCACTTACAAATAACTGCAGATTAGTAGAGATTAAATGGTCACCAGGCACTCCCTGAAAAAATTCACAATATGTGGACCTTATATGTACGGAATCGAGACACTGTTTGACCAATTTCAAAAGAATAAAACTTACATACATTGCCAAATTGTTACATTTCATTACATCGTTTGGGATTGCTCATGCTATTTTTTGTCGATATATCTTTTCATGCACGTTGTTGGTGCTGATGTCATTTGTGGTTGTTGTGATTCTTTCAGTCAAGACTCATCTATGGAAAATACCTAACATTCATAACTGTACCTGTTTTAGTTTAAATACTAATAGGCTACTAATGCAACTTTATTGAGCAGAACTGATTGGATATTTCCATCTGTGGTTGACCCAAACCTAATTTCTCGTGGGTGGGTGATTTTTTCCGGCGGGTTTTCTCTGGTTTTTCCTCCACCAATAATACTGGCTGCCATGTATAGCCTATCGTGAACTGAAAATTGCCGTCAACTTCTACAACAACAAATTCAGTAAAATATTTTCGGGGTGTCTATACAGCATGACCTTGTGTTGATGGCGACACACATGGTTTCGGCATAGTTAACATTGAGTTGTCAACAGGACCTAGCATTCATGAATGTTTTCTCGTCAAAGTTATTTGTATTTTGACTCGCATGGACTTGAATCACCATTTGATGTTGTTGATTATAAAAAGGGGTGATGGTATACATGGATGCAAAACTTGCATTAAAGTTGCATGCACGACTGTGCGTATTAAGCTCATGAGGCGAAATTTGGGGAATAATAATCAAAGATGGAGAACGACAAACTAACGTTGTAACCTCAGCAAATATCCCACTTATGTTCTTTCCTGGTAAAAGTGGCTTTGATTGAATCAAATCGAACTTGATAAAGTTGCGATAGTATGGAGCATACTTGTTCATCATAGCTGGTAAGGAAAGTGGGAATTTTGATTAACATATCAAATGTGTCTGTCACCCATATAACGTATCGATAAACCTGGCAATATCATACATGTTTTCCACATATACATAAGTAAGAAAATTAGTTATAGGAAATACATTTCAGTTTAAAGCACTAGTTTATCCTGAGAGGTCCTTAACGATCTTTAGCATTTTTGTTTTAAGTCTAGGTTTTGTCATAATATATTCGTTATGGATTCTGACCGATATTGCCGAATTTACCGACAAGGTGTTGGATACAAATGATTCTTACAATGATGGTAATTGTGTTCCACATTTCTACGAATATCTGCTTCAACGAAGTAAAAGATTGCCAATGGGACCATCTTGATTGCGAAGGCCAGCTCGGCATCATCGCATTTAAACGTAACAACACACGACCGTTGACGAACTACCAGGCGAATAATAACCCCATGCTTGTTTGGTCAACGATGAAGAAGAATTCAACGCTAAAAGTAGTAAGCTTACATTGTTCAATTCGACTAAAATAGAACAAAAGTGTCTCGACTTCTATTTAGTAAGGGCACACTTATCCAGTCAACAGTTATTATACGACAATGACGGAAGAAATGCTTTAAACAATCTGCACGGCTGCAACAAGTATATTTTGTAATGATCCTGATACCAAACAATATAACATAGAGTTGTAGAAAACTTACATGTTCTTCAAAATAATTTTTCATATAATTGGACGACAATTGTGTTAATAAATAATTGGTTTTAAGTGCGTGTGGGTATTAAAAATTAAGCATTAAGTCTAGACTGGTCTGTCAGTCATAACATTGTACGACACGGTTGTGTTATTAATAGGGAAACATTGATGGAATTTCATTGTTACGGACCTGCCAAGTAATCAAAACTGAACAACAAATGTGTGATGAAATCACAAATTAAACCGCATGCATTGTGAATTATTATCGTATGTATTTAGTTGCAGACGTTATTGGTCGTCTTTTTGTTAAAACAAATACTAGCCCTGGCTTGGCTATAGTAACACTCACAGAAGCCGTCATAGGTGCACTAACCGCATTATTATCGGGACACAATCGATAGTAACGTGTGTATATGGCGACGGCAACAAACCAAGTTTGCTACCATTACATTAACAAGTCAATGCAGAACAGCTTGCCGCGGAACAAAGAAGTGTCAACACAATGTGTTAGAACTGCATATCGATGATATAATAATAACCATGACTGAGATCAAGAAAGTGCTGTCGAAAATATAAAATCACCGACCAATCTGAATACAAAAAGGAGCAATACAAAGACCTTACAATCAATAAAGTTGGGAGTAAAATAATCTTCACTTTCGGGTGTCAGCAGTGATCTGCTGGCTGCACATTGTATTGTTCAATCTTTCCATGTCATGTGACATGCTAAGGGAGCCCAAAAGGACAGGAGACGGCTAAACCCGTATAATGTTATTATTCACCTACTTACTTGTTGCCTAGTGTTTTCTTGAACGCATCCACGGAGCAGTTAGAGAACAGCCAGGGATTTCTCGAGTATGGCTTGGTTTTGTCATATCCAACGTCTGGCACATTGGGAGACATAATAAACAAATCCTCAGCCTTACAAGCTATTGCGTTACCCTCGCCGTCGTGCTCAGCTCCAAGACTAGAAACATGAATACCATATTGCACATGACTAGACGATATATACAGTTCAGTTTTGAACTTTGACTGATTTCTTACATAGCGTGGCGAGAATCAATCAGCTAGTTCCTAATATAAATTGCAGCAAATAACGCAATAATGTTTCTATTACACAAGTCACCAAGTACGAAAAGGCTGTTTCATCAAACTGATTCAGACTTTAGCTACAGATAATTATGCAACCATCTGTATTCCAGGACTTAAAACATATGAAGCATAATACAAAGAATTCAAGACAAAATCATTATCAGTTGCTATTAGAAAGCCTAAAATTAGAAAGTGTCAAACAAGCAGAGGCCGCCAATTTTAATAAGCAATTTTGCGTAGTAAAATTAGCTTGTGTTATCCTGGAGGTCATATCAATGAAAGAATTCTGAATGTTTGTAGTCCAGTGTTCTTCATCTTTAGCCTTTATGCCAACAGCGTGTACAACAATAACGTCTAATATGAAGTTACATTCCTGTATACCAAAACAGAAATGGACAGTTGACCAATCTAATGATTCTGCTTGGTCAGAATATTCCACTTATTATATTTTCGTTCTTCCATATTCATGGTCTATTATGAGGTATTGTTACCTTAATTGTGTTACCTAAGCTATATCGCAATGTCAGCAACACGTATATGTTAGACAAATCACTTGAGTATAACAATGAAAATATAAGTAATACGAAATAGGTGAGGAATGTTGTCATGACAGAAAAGTCAGTTGATTACTTAACTTGTGAAGTATTCTTTTCTTAAGGACCCGAAATATGATGTGGTCTGGTTGGTGAGTTATATGAATTAAGTTACACTCTAAAGGAAACTGTCGTTTACACTGTATTCTGGTGCTTGAGACATCTGAAGCCAAAACAACCACAATGAGACAATTAATCATGGTTGAACACTTGACAATGGCTCCAGATGTGTTACACGTGTGGATTTAAATACGGGAGGGTAAAGCGTCAACTTACCTGTGCCCAAGTTCGTGTGCTGCTGTGGTCATTGTGGAAAAATATTCACGTGTCTCGACGATCGACACTTTGTAAAGCTTGTCACATACTAATCCAGGGTAGGATAGACCTCAAGAAAAGAAACAACAGAGACTAAATAACATAATGACATTCATAAACGTTTGAAGAATATATAACATAATGACATTCTTAAACGTTTGAAGAATAAATAAGATAATGACATTCATAAACGTTTTATGAATAAATAAGATAATGACATTCATAAACGTTTCAAGAATAAATAAGATAATGGCATTCATAAACGTTTAAAGAATAAATAAAATAATGATATTCATAAACAGTTTAAGAATAAATATCATAATGACAAAAGTTTTAAACTATTTCCACCTAAGTTCTTTCTGGTAATTAGCAATTCCATTTCATCCGTGCTGTTACATATCACAAGGTAAATTCTGGTACAGAGGTAGTTAATTTGCACAAGTTACATTCCTGTATCGAATCATATCATCATATACCAAGCATTGAATTTCGTGAGGTATATCATAGACTGCAGTCATAGCAATATGTACACTGTAGGTTAGTTCACAAGGTATATTCTGGTGAGCAACATTCTTTGAAAGGGTACAGTTTAATTCTAAAATATATCTGATTTCCAATCAGTTTTGGAATTCATTAGGATATTGTGAAAATGATTAGCCCATTGTTTCATGCTTTCTTACTTTCGTCGCTTTTCATCACTTTCCGTTGATAAAGTTATTGTATTGGTTGATGTTTCTGTTCTTTTTCCTAGAGAAACTATAACATTTCCGATCTTATTAAAAACGAAAACTGTCAGTTGAAAAGGCATATGCCTAGCTTTAAAAAGTCAATTTTGTCCAGTGAATAATATTTAGTTTCAAATATTCAGTTTTAGAGAAGAAATACATCATGTATTACATTTAGTCTGGATTTAATGATATGTAATCTTATTTTCCCTGTTCTTGCCGTTATCAAATGTAAGGTGCTGACTTCTTACATATTCGTCATAACAACCATGATCAATTCGCTGCGTTTTATACCTATTGAATTGTTATTTTGTGCTTAAACCTTTGCATACCTTATTGTATATATCTGGCATACACTAGTCTCCTAGTTATATTCATAAGTGTATATGCCTTATATAATATTGTGTACTGATTTTCGAGTTCAAGGTCTAAGCTTTGTTAAAATTGTGACGGTTCTACGAGCAAACATGTGCCCCACATCCATGTCAAATTATTGCGTTTTACGTTTTAATACAAGATTGTGGTAAATATAATCATGCATTGCTATCTTTAAATCAGTCTATGGAATAATTTTCAGATGTATTCAATTGGAATTAAAGATAATTTTTTTATTAAACAATTATTCATTATAGAGGCAAACATTTTCATTAATCTTTGGTTTAAATCTCTCTTGGGCTTATTGTGACTTAGTCCAAAGATATTTTGGATTGTATCATTTTGATACACTAAGACCGTTGGTATATCTACCTATTCAAGACCATTGGTACATCAGCACATTTAATATTGGAATTCATGCTGACCATTCTACATATTATTAAAACTTGTAAACACTAATGAATAGCTGATTGCAATGGACAGACATGCACCAAAGGTAAAAACACTATACAGATGCTCATAACAGTTACACGACCTTCTCTCCCGACTCATTGCATAATTTAGTCCCAATTTGGCTTGATACGAAGTAAACGTATCCTCCTGCATACCTATTGATCTTTCTCTCTAGCGAAAACCTGTATATAATGCCTACATGTAAATAAACTCTGCCCATCTGATTCATTGACTATAAAAGTTTAATTTTTTTTGTAAACGTTAAACGTCATTTTAGCTGAGTAACATTATGAATATTCGTTATCAAGTGTCTTAAACATGTCGATGATGTTATGTTCATACTCAAATGCGGTAATATATTATATCACGTGACATGTGGTGATCAGCCACATGAAGCATGATATCAATAAAAGAAACCAATAGATTACGCTATACATAAAACCTCCCCAGTTAAGACCAACAAATTTAAAGAAGCGATTTCGCATTAAAGAATACCAAATATTAATATGCTGTACAGTGTACATTTTTGTGCAAACGTTAGTGAAAAATATCTCCTGATAATTAAGAGTCCTAAATGCCATTTTGCGGAGAAGGAGAGTAGTAGTTTTAAAAGAATATATGCTACAAAACGTACAAGGATGACATCAGCAGGGTACGTTTGTTTGTTTGTTTGTTTGATGTTTAACTTAGCTGTAACAATTTTTTAGTCATACCGCTACGATATCTGCAATGAGGCAGTTTATAGTGATGGGGAATCATGCTTCAGATATGTAGCATGATGTCCCACCAAGTCACACTATCCTGACACCAGCCCGACCAGTCGTAAGTTATAACACTAACCTCTTAATGCTGAGCGTCAAGCGAGGCAGCTGTTAGTACCATTTTTGTAAATCTTTGGTATGACTCGGCCGGGGATCGAACCCACGATGTCCTGCTTCCGCGCGGGACGCTCTTACCACTAGGCAACAGGAGGGGTATCAATTGCGTGATATGAAACTAGAACTATTTTGCACATGTTATATTTTCTGAATCGGCTTCCTATCAAATAAGTTGGTAATTAGTGTACCATTTATTCAGTTGATACTGATTCTAAAATATGAAATCTGACTTTGTTGCGTATTATACGTTTCAACATATTTTATGAAAACATTGTAATGGCAAATTAATTAGGATCAGAGATGGAACGAGTTTACTTACCTGTAAAGTCAGTTTTATCGGGCGAACCATCATACAGATCAAATCTAGAAATAAAATTAGACATGATGTGTATCTGTAAATTATTCTATTTTGACTACTTGTACAATATTTAATTTGTTGTACTTGTACAATATACTTTTTGGTGTACATGCGCATTATGCTTTTTGTTGTACTGGTGCAATATGTTGTTTAGTGTACTTGCACAATATTGTATCTGTCTTACGTGTACAATATGATGATTGATCTACCTTTTTAATATGTTGTTTGACGTACTTGTACAACATCCAAATTTAAGTATTTTTACAATATCCTATTTGATGTACTTGCACAATATGCTATTTGGTGTACTTTTACAATGTTATATTTGGTGAACTTTTACGATTTTTTCATTTGATGTACTTGCACAATATACGATTTGCTGTAATGGTTCGATATGTTATTTGGTGTATTATTCTTATAGGCTAATAAATAAGGCTTTATGATTGAAATATTGCACGATCTGGTGAGTGCAAAATATGCGTATGACAAAACGTGTTTATAATTTCCTCATAAGGATACAGTAACCTTTTCATTATATGCTCATTTTCCTATTCTACGTAAGGCTTAATTATATAAACATAGTACATTGCAAGAAACAATGTAACGGAACATGTGACATTATTCGAAACTGAGTACACAAGGGCAGATTAATCATAACATAATAATAACATTAACAACGCTAAACATAACTTTCGAGAGAAAAGGCTTTTCGTCTACTATATATACTAATATGTTAATCATTAATTTTAAAGAGTAATTGAGTGTAGTAAATCCCATAATATATAGAAGTGATAGGTGTATATTTAAAATCTTTTGATTATGGAAGAGAATAGTTCATATTTGATCCGTATTGCAAGAGTATTCGGTACGCAAATCAGGCTTATTCCGCTCTTAATCGTTGTGCTGTAGATGTGTACATTTAGTTATACCCGCTTTACATATACTTACTTTGTAAAGAGCATCATTTGGTCGCTGAAGTCACCGAAGACACCAGTCCAGGCTGCAAGATCGTCAAGATACTTGTTAACATCAATAGAACGTCTACCTTCACTTTCCGTCACCTCGGACATGTTGTGTCTGAAGTCGTGAATCGTCTTTAAACAAAATAGGAACCAATTAAAACATCCCAATAACTATGAAACAGAACTTTCTTTCTACAAGCAAGATTGGCAGCAAGTAAGAAACGATGTAGTAATTAGATTGATCTCTTACTAATTTAGTGTTACAGTCAGCATGGGAAGCAAGTGCCATGCTGTCTGGTGGTTATTTCATGTGGGTTTTCTTTTTTGTAGGGGTAGTGAGAGGGTGGCAGTATTTATTTCATTAGTACATAGATAATTGTATATCTGGAGATATTGTACAGTTTTTGGTATATATAAAGTGGTCATAGACATAGCCATTAAAACACAATTGCACACAGCAGAAACAAGGACGGTGAGAGAGACAGTAATAGAGAGAAATAGAGAGCGAGGGATGATGAAAGAGACTGAATGCTGAGCAGTACAGTTTTTCGTTTTCATCTTTACCATTATACATCAGTAACTAGTCAGGAAATACTATTTCAGTTTAAGAGTTACACCTTAAACATAAACATTGGTCATTATCAAGAACATGTACGAGTTCGTAAAATGTCTTACCTTGAAAATGTTAAATTCCCGAATGGTGATTTTGATTGCTATGCTAGGATCCTCTATGTTTTTGTAGAGCATGCTTGCCTATGACAAAATACAACAAGGTTTTGACGATTGATTATAATGTGCATGTTTGATATTAGATTTGAAGTTTCTTCTTTTTTAAGTATTCAAGGGAAACATGTTTAGAAAGGAAGTCAGATAAAAGCTGCGACCGTAAATGATGTTTCATAGCAACTACATTTATAAACATGACCGTTTATGTATTTCAAGCGAGTTTCATCAAAATTATTAGGTCATTTTCCAGATTTAGGAGATATCATATATATATATATATATATATATATATATATATATATATATATATATATATATATTTCGTCAGCCAAGTTTGATCACATACCTTTCCATTCCGCTAATTTTTATTTTGTTTATTAATTTTATTGTATATGTTTGTGTTTTATTGTTAATCTTATTATGGTATACCTTAAAAACATAGAGTATAAAAAGTAATGGACTGTGAATGTGGTCAATAGTTAAAAATATATTACTTACGCCGTTAATAACGTGTGAGAAAAATTCTCTTATCTTTTTCACCACGTCAGGAGAATCTATTGTGCTCTCACTGCTTGAAAACAGAGATGAATAGCTGAAAGGGCACACACACAAACACGTTTTTATGCGCAAATGATTTGCAAGAAATGAAACTAAAAATATATAATCCTTTTCTTACTACAGACGATTCATCATTAATCACAAAAACAAGAGCAACAGAACAAAAACAAACATAATCGCAAAGAGTTCGAAAGATAGAAAATAGCCAAAGTCTAGAGGTCAGAAATATCGCATGCACATATTAACAAGGGCAATAGACCGTCGCTAGAACCTGAGAGCTCAACTCATTTTGTATTCAGTACAACATCGCTACATGGATTTTCCAAAGAGATTACATTTAACAGTTGCTTGTAGGGCAACATTTTTTATTTCCGCTTACATCGCTACAATAACGTTCCTGTTAAATGATAATGAAAATAAGTGTCTGGTTTTCAGTTTTGTTTATAATCGGATACAACATATCAATTAATCTGGTCTCATATCTAGATGTCATCGATAACAATAAGTACTGGTACATAAGTATCGATTTCGATATATGTCGACAAAGGAATGGATGCAGCTATGGCAATAGTGAAGTGGAGAGAGAGAGAGAGAGAGAGAGAGAGAGAGAGAGAGAGAGAGAGAGAGAGATTTAGCGTCAAGTTGTAACGTACAAAAGAGAAGTATGAAGATAGATGTTTAGGTGTACCGACTGAGTAATACATTCATACATACACACAGAGAGAGAGAGAGAGAGAGAGAGAGAGAGAGAGAGAGAGAGAGAGAGAGAGAGAGAGAGAGAGAGAGAGATTTAGCGTCAAGTTGTAACGTACAAAAGAGAAGTATAAAGATAGATGTTTAGGTGTACCGACTGAGTAACACACACACACACACATACACACACACACACATACACACACACACACACACATACACACACACACACATACATACATACATACACACACACACACATACATACATACATACATACATACATACATACATACATACTGTTTGATTGTATTCTTAGATAATACTTACAAGTCCCATACTCCTGAATCTAACAGTACAGCCATCTCAACATAGTATTTGTCCTTCGAAATATCTTTGACTGGAATTTTAAACCAAACAACATTACATTTGCATGGTTTTAGCCTTTGAATGCTACCATTAACAGAAGATGTACCTTTCTTGAATTCTTTATACAGAATATATTGACGTCATTTTATCCAAATTATCTTCCATGTAAAATGCTATATACTTGGTCCATATTTTCTGTGAGAACGTAATGCTTAAAAACATTAAAGGGATATAACTGACCATAATTGAATTTTAAATTTAATTTGCCATTCTCATTCAGATTTATCATGCATTACTCATGTTTGGCGAACTCGTACCATCCTTCATCTTTTTTCCACAATAACTGTTCTCACCTTCAGTGTTTAAATCTGATACATTTCTAGATGTCATATGAACACGTGTGTGTTTGACGTGTTTCTGGGGGAAGCGTATGAGCTCTCTAAGTCCTTGTTTGACTTTTTTCTCACTGACGTTTGCGGCATCTGCAATATGAGATTTTCTTTATCATAATTAAATATTTCGAGAAACTTTGAGTTGGGGTTGTAAGTCTCAAGTGACTTCTATATTTCAAATTAAAACAAGTTCGCATAATACATGTATCCATAGGTTATTCGTGATAGAAAAACATGCTTAATCACACTGATACGATTTTTTTGTTGATCTCTTTGTCACGGAATTGTATAAACCGTTTTTATTTATTTGTTACATTCGTCTACTGGTTGATGGCGTACAACGATACCTGAAAATGATAAATGTATATTGTGTCGTGTGTCAAAATAGTGAGTTCGGACCATCCTATGTGCAAAGTGTTGTTGATGGGATGTACTGAATGCCTTCAAGTTCAAAGACAATATCTGCGCATAAATACATCACCGCATGTAAATCTCTTTATAGTACGGATGATCTTGTCAGTCAGGTGACTACTATGAGGATTGCACTTCTCTCTCCAGCTGTAGAGGGACGCAAATTTATTCATTTATTGTATATAATATATCACTTTTAGAAAACGTTTAGTACAGTAAGTTCCTTATCGAGCGCGAGCAAAATTCTATATTGTTATCTAACTGAGTAAACCATATACATCTTTTCATGGTTTAGTCACTTAATCTTTCGCCATTCGTGTTTGTATTTTTCAGAGTAATTAGTTTGAATTTTGCATTATTACATTTGTGCGTTGTTATGTTAAATAATGCAATACTTGGATTAAATATACACGCATGTATTCATAATTTACGTACTCATTCAAGTCGTTCATTACTAAACATTGTACGTATATCATCGTCAAAAGTGTTCTGCTGTGTTCTTTTGTGATTCTGAAACATTACACCCGGTAATCTTGTTACAATAGTCTTTACTTTAACGCAAGAGAAATAAAATATCATTACACCGTAGTGACAACAATAGTCATCATATTTGGAACAGCAATACATAGGAAACCACAGAGAGAAACAAAACACAAAACACGACACAACACAAACATCAAAATATTATTCATAAAATTTAAAAATCACACCTCAAACAAATATTACTGGGCTTTCCGCATTACAATTTAACTTCGTGCCTATGCAGTAAAATAGAACTAAAATTAATGAACATTTGCTTCTTCAAAAATGATTAGCTCTTGCAAAACATTGATATTGACTAAACTACCTTTTTGAATATTTGCTTGATGACGACGAACATATCGTATGCCACGATAATCCGGAATATCCAACGTGTCTCTGGATTTGATGGCCGTCTCAGCAGGTCCAAGATCGTAATTTGTACCGTCCATTCGTATGTTCCCATTCTAATTGAAGGCATAAAAGATAGAATAGATAGAATAGATAGAATAGATAGAATAGAATAAATAGAATAGAATAGAATAGAATAGAATAGAATAGAATAGAATAGAATAGAATAGAATAGAATAGAATAGAATAGATAGATAGAATAGAATAGATAGATAGAATAGAATAGATAGAATAGAATAGAATAGATAGAATAGAATAGAATAGAATAGATAGATAGAATAGAATAGAATAGAATAGAATAGAATAGATAGATAGAATAGAATAGATAGAATAGATAGATAGATAGATAGATAGATACAAAATACCTTTTAAATTTGACGTCGAATATAAACTGTATAATTCGATAAAAAACCATATTTAAAAACATTTTTCTCAAACAATGTTACATTAACGAAGAACTGTCCATCCAAGACATACAATCATTTGACACTGACAACGAAATGTTTCAATGGCTTCTGCAATGAAAATTCACGTACGTTGTCACATACTTTGTTCCTTTAGTCAAGGCAAGACTACACATATATGTCGAGTTCCTTGAAATAGTTTCCAAAGATTCGAAAAATAAGTGTGTCGATTCTACCTACCATGGGCATTCACCAAAGATGAAGTAGCGGATTAAGTAGAAAACAAGTCGCATTCCTTGTATTGAGTATGTGTGTAAATATAGGAGCAGACAATTGTACTAAATCTATACTATATTGGTCTTTCATGATTCAGGATCATGTCTGCAGATGTTTGCTCTCTGGACGATTGCTGTGTTTAAATAAATATTTGTGAGTGGTTAATAAGACGCCAAACACATTCAACATATATTTTTTCCCCTATTATTCAAAATGAAAATTCTAAAGATACTTGCAGCAAAGTAAAGAGCCAAAAATCCTGATGTTCACTGACAAATCCAACAATAGAAATGCTCAAAATGAATTCCAATACTATTCTATGTCGTTGTGTAAAAACGTCTTGAATATCCTGATGTACCATAATGATTCACTCCGTAATGTCTTTGAATTAGTTCTTAATAACCCCGAATTAGTGATGTAGTCCGAAATGAGAACTTTTTAAATTCCAATCAATATGTTATATAAAATACCTGCACTCAGATCATATTTACAAACAACTATAAACTCTGATAATAGATTCACAAACCTTATGTTAAACAGGAATAAAGTTCATTATAACTGATATTAAATAAAAACTTGACATTTTTGGTCAAACCTCTTTAAATACAAGCTTCGAAGTAAAAGATTCCGTACGAAACAAAAACAAAACATTCTGGTAAAAAAGTTAGGTCTTGAAACATGACATAGGTCAATTAGGCACATTCTTCATTTTACACTATCCTCAATCATAGACAAAAATGTATAAGTAGACAAATCGAGCTTTTCAATGTAATTTTTATCAACCGGCTGTATATATATATATATATATATATATATATATATATATATATATATATATATATATATATATATATATATATATATATATATATATATATATTCCATAATAAATATATATATAGTAAATAATACTTACTCTTGGCGTGCATTATTATAGTAGTATTAGTATTCTTAGTATTATTCGAAGTTGTATTATTATGCTGGTTTTTTTTTTTTTGCTTCTTAATTTTAACGAAAAACAATAGCTATATGTTTAAACAATTATTTGCGATATAAGTATTTTTCTGCCTTCATTTCTTCATCAAAAATCAATAGTGTTAGTTCTGTTTATGGTAGATCTAATTTATACCACAGTGAATAATGCATTCAGGAAAAAACTTATATTTAGATACTGAGGTAGAATTACAGAACACAAAATACAGTTTGATATTTTAATTTCTTTCACATGCAATGATATACAAATGTAATGTACTGTGTTTTTGCATTAGCCAAACATGGATCTAAACGTTCTCAGTTTTCAAATGATTATACTTAACTTTATTTTCCTTGTCGCAGACGCCGATTGTCATATGTCTCTGAATATCATAAAAATGTCGCAACACTTTTGTAAAGCTACTTTCTCGGTCTACATTCATCACAGTCCATTTAGTCTGCAAGGAACTTATACTGTCCTAATCGTTTTTTAATTTATTTTTCATTAATCGTCAAGTTATTTCCAGGTAACAGTCATCTTATTGAACATTGAACTTATTGTTACTAACGTTTTAGTGAAATTACGTCCGGTTTTCATTTGTTCAAATTAATTAATGTCGAAACGTTAAGATCTAAATTCACTAAAGTAACACAGTAGTTTATACGCATTGTTTTACGATCAATCTTTAATGCATTTAACTTAATAATTGGGAAAACGTTCTGATGAATAATCGTAGTCATATTATAATTATATCTGATCACGAGATCTAAGCGGATCGAGAAATTCCAAACATTTCATGTGTTTCGTCAGTAGTTATGAATACTTTATCCATCACGATATTGGACAAATGTATGATAGTCATTTTTGTACAATATAAAAGTTTAATATCTATCTCCAGACATCGGTTTCGATGTTTTCACTGATCGTACTGACGTCACTATCTCACGCAGATACTAAACATCCTAACCCATTCAGAAGGTGCTTTGGGGATCCCTTAAAATAATGTAAATGGGGGATTATGGTTGTGTAGAAGCATATAAAACTTTCACAAAGAACATAACGTTAAATATGAGATTGAAAGGAAATTTAAAAAAATGCGGGTAACAACCACCACCACCACCACCACCACCACCCAAACTAGCAGTTAAACATTACGTAATACAAATTAATGATCACTCATAAATTCGACATTGGTGAGACTGTTTGTTATCTGTTCCTTCTGTTCAGATTAAGAATAAAACATTGTGTTATAACGAAATCGGTAAATACGGTAACATAATATTTAATATAAGGCTAATCCAACAAAAATATTGCTGTTCAACTCAATAGCTACTAATAAAGGAAATCTTATCTTACAGTATTAGAAAATCGTACTGTTACCGAGAGTCATCATATGATGTCAATCGAATGCGTGCGAATTACAATAAATTGATGTGGATTATTTAGAATGACATTTAGAATTGAAAAGACAATATCAAGTAGAAAAAAAATGTAAATAGTTTGTTTGTTAATCAAGTTGAATTTATAAATTCTATTGGTGCATCTGACATTACAAAATGGCACTATTAAAGAAAATATAACAACTATAATTATTACATTTCAAAAGACATTAACGATTTAATTGAAGAAACAAGTACAGATGAAAAGCTATGTTAAGTAGTACATTCGACAATGATGAATGTATACGAGAAAGATATATAAGTAACTTATAGAAGTGCACACAAACGTGCACAGAAAATAATAACACCATTGTGTCTAAAGTTAAATAAAAGTTAATATATATATATATATATATATATATATATATATATATATATATATATATATATATATATATATATATATATATATATATGTTTATCGCTCCTGGTAAAGAAATATATATTATCAATTGATTTTTTTACAAATTGTGTTACCCGCGGCAAAGGTGGCCACTAGTTTTTCATAACAGTTGACGATTATAACAAAGTTATTGTTTTATAGAGACACTGTCAAAGGAAAATGTCTTGGGGTTTGGGTAAAATATTTGACGACCAGTATATGCAAGGCTGATTATTAGAGTTTAGGGGTGAAACAAAGAAGTTTACTGTAATGATTTTCACTAGATTGTTGTTGTGTACTAATTCATTCCTCTAACTACTCTAAAATATCTTTTTCTATCATATGGTGGTGTCGATTTCTGTAAGCACGGTTTTCGCGCCTTGTCCCCAGCCTCGTAATAGATCAAAGAAATTGGGTTTAATATATGCTTAACGCAACCACTCATTCTGATTGCTAGTTTTGCGCAAAAAGGTTATTCTGACAGTAGTACCAAAATTCTTAAATTCGATTATCATACAACTATTATTAGTAAACAGTTTCTTGTATAACCGATGGTATTAAATATTTGTCTCCGTAACATGTGTAATCATTCCATCATTTTACTTTGTCCTATGGATTTCCACAACACATTGTTTCCATCTTGATCTTGATGTAGCAATGATATTGCATTCAAATTCATAGGGTAATACTATGGTACAATGTGTCATTTGTTATAGGAATGGAGGGTATTCCCGTTTATGTCTAAACCTGGGTTGGTATAACATGCTTTTCAACAAGAATGTCGATTCATATAGATCTCGGTATTAAAATAGGAAACTTTAACAAGACATAAACAAGAACAGCCAAATTTAAAAGTATTGCTGTACTAAGATTTCCTATAGGTGTCTCCAAAATATATTTATCTTTCACTTTTTTCTTCTTAATCCAATTGTAGACATGCTGAAACGGTTTTAATCCCCTGCCAGTGGCTCATTTACCACTGCACATATTTCTACTCTCTTGTGCAACCTTTGTTTTGTTCGATCTCCATACAATCATATTTTAAATTATTTCTTTAACGATTCAGACAGGCTTTCTCCATACAATCATATTTTAAATTATTTCTTTAACGATTCAGACAGGCTTTCTCCATACAATCATATTTTAAACTATTTCTTTAACGATTCAGACTTAAGGCTTAAGGAACACTTAATGTATCATCTAATGTGTTTTCATAATTCACTTGCCCCATGGGTCTAGCAATCAAATTGTATTTATTCAGATGTAAAGGCTTAATAAAGGCGATGCCATTATATATATGTAAATATATTTACTTTGCAAAACATTTTGGATCACAAATTCTGCGCAGTACAATTCAATGTGCTACCATGTAGTTGATTGCAAAGTGTGGACATACATTTTGATCGCTTTACAAATGAAGACGGGGATATAAACAGCCTAGAGACCCTGGACACCACATTGATAATATTTAATCGAACTAGAAACGTGAAACTGTGCGCCAAGAATTACTTTAAAAAAAGAAGTTGGCTACTTACGATGATTCCATCACACTGTCCGTATGCACGTGCTATATCTATTAATTTCATAATATACTTACGATGATTTTGTCACACTGACCGTATATACGTGTGTATTAATATATATGTGTTTGAAATCAGAGCAATGAGCATTACTCCGTGCACGGGTATAAGGAGAATTACTCTAGATTGAAATTATTTGGAGGTCATTTGTTTTCGATCCCGGGACAATCCATGCTAGAATAAGGCACGTAAATCGCCAGCCCACACGTTCCAGAACGTGCATACCCTCTTAGTTAATAAGATAGATCATTTATACTTCCAATGATTCTGGCACACTGTCCGTATGTACGTGTTATACCTATTAATTTCATCATATACTTACGATGATTATGGCGCACTGACCGTATGCACGTGTTATACCTATTAATTTCATCATATACTTACGACGATTCTGTCACACTGTCCTTTGGATCTTCTGACACATCTAACTGTCATGAATGCTCCATTCTCCCTGTCTTGGTAGTATGCAATATCCTATTAAAACATGCACCAATTAACAGGCAGAAAAGCAGGAGGCATATATTTCAACGTATTTTGGTACATAGAGGGTTGAATAAGTATTAATGGTTCTTTCTTTCTTTTTTGTTAATTTGTGTGTGTTAGACAGTATCTCTTGAACTGGATATGTGCTGCAGTTTGTTGTTGATTATGCAAGTGGTTAATATGATGGCGTGTATTCGAGGAGGAGAGATTGAAATGAAAATAGGTAGGTTTTGATGATATGCTGCTTTTCTACTTCAACAGCTATTTAGTTGTTTAATTGTTTAGTTCTGGAATTGAGTTGTAAGATCTAGAATACAAAATTTTCTTCAAATAATTGTACCACATGCCATAAGTGCGATATCGGTTTTGAGCTCAAACAAATATGCACGTTGAGTAGATAAACACAGTACATGATTAAATAGGTAATACATGTGACGTGATACATTAATTATAATAATCTGAAGGCATGTTCGAGATCGCTTTAGGAAGTGAGTGTTACATGATCATTTTTCTGTCTTAGTCAAGCCGAGCTATGATCTCTAAACATTTTCCAAATTAACTCTACGTTCTATTTCATGACATTCGAACTTTCAAAATCAATCGAATTCATTATATCTCTTCAATACTGTAAATAATCTCTATTGTTATAAATTCAATATTTTCTAGAATTGGCAACATACGTATTTATTGGATTTTGTATCATAAAAGCAGAAATCTCTATTTCAAAAGATAACGTATATTTGTGCATAAGTTTGTATATGAATCTTTCTATCCATCGATGTAGATTAAGAACTTGGCCTCAATTATCTGTTGGCAAGCGTTATCTACGTAGGTGACATGTGAGCTATATCTGCACACGTGTAGGCACACAAGAGTTGCTACATAATAGCTCAGACTTACCAGTGGCACGTTTTCTCTGCCTCTCAGCATCCTTCTGCTGTTCTGGAGAACGTTCGTCATATGTGATTATGTTGCGCCAGGAGGCACGTTTTTGAATAAAGTTCACCCACGATGCACTATTGATATACAGCTGTTTACAATACACCATCAGCAAATCCTCCAGCAGCTCGCTTTCCCTCTTACAGTTCACCAAATAGCAGCTAATTAGAAATATGTTTATCTGGCATAATAATGAGATATCCTGCCAATCTAGCCTGGGATGTGATACCGTTTCTCATGAATGTCTCGGTAAGAGTAATAATGTCTTGTTAACCAATATAAAATGCAATGAGTTGTACGGACCATCTGCAAAAGACCGTCCACGTATCGTCAGCATATAGTTTCGTGGAGAGCATTGAATCAGTGAACACTGTCAGCTTGGTGGTAAGACTAATTTATCTGCGGTCACACATTCCCCCGTAATCTTGCTATGGCTGAGCTGAGTCTGGCGATTCTACTGTTGACCTCAGTGTTAGTGTTGATGACATTTGTAAGATTGCTGCTCCGATACAAGAAGGTTTCGGCAGCTTGGAGTTTCTGATTTATCTTTATGAATTTCGGTTAACAAATGGTTTATCATGGGCACATTTGTTCATACATTCAGTCATTGTGGTGCAGTTGTCGTATGCCACAGCATACTGTCCACACTGGCCTGCATGTTATCCACCGACCTGGCATTGAGTCCTCGGTTGACAGCAAAGAGGAGTTCGCTGATTGTTTCCTAAACATTTGTGAATAACTTTCTGTCAGTCCGGTATTGGACGATGATTCCGGTTAAAATGTTATATGAGGAGGGCGATGAAGGTCACACTGAAAAATGTCGGCGCCAGAATTCATCAATATGTGATTGGGATGGCATCGAAGTGTTCGCTGTTGTAAATTAGGTAGGACCACCGTAGTGGACAAGCGAACAGATCTGATTAACTTAGTCAGTCAACAAGAAGTTTCTGGAGTCGTCGTGCAGCGAATAGCATACCCAATGTCCAACAACGTGTGTGAAAACCGTTCTTGCTTTCTGGAAGTAGACACTGCTCAGATGATTGATAATGAGGTAATTGAACAGGACGAGTGAACGTGTCTTGCCCGCAACTTGCAGGTAGGCTATTCTAATGCGATGGTCGTAGCGCTGACGATAACCCTATCGGGTCTGGTTATCTGCTGGGCCTGGAATCCTGCATTTTGCGACCTGAACTGTTCTTCGCATACTGGTCATGGCTGCGGCCTTGGGGGATGATGAAACATTGTTCGGAAAGGCATTATAAAGCCCCTCGTTTCTGCAAGTAATTTCTGTCTCTTCTGCTTGTTATCATGGAACACGTTATGGTGTCTGTGTGACCCATGCGAAAATGGGCAGTGTTTCTAAAAGCGACCGAGTCCTCTTCCGCACTTGCAATTGGGCTATTGCTCTTATTACTCTAGATTATTAGAGACATTTAGTCACGTTATATTTATTGTTCCGTGGGAGCATATTTTGGGCTAAACTGCAATATAGTTATGAATTTGACGAACCATGTAACAGAATAAAGGTAGAACGTTTTGGGTCCCTTACCTAAGACCAAATTAGGCAACCAATAATTGCTGACAATAATGTATGTATCCATAACCCAGAGACAATTTCTTTGAGGAACCATAACAAAAAAAAAGCCATGTAAAACGCTTTGATAATGTTGTTTTATCTCATTTTTGCCTATCCATATTTGACCAATTGGATCAGGGGTAATTTATTTATGTTGTGATAGAATGTGTTAATTTACTGTTGTTTGTTGTCAGGGTATCGGTTCAGGATTCTTAAGTCCATGTTAACGTCTTATTGATATACCGTTGGTCTCGTTAAAATAAAACTTCTTTTAAATAAAGATATTGAAATTGATCTTATTGACCATGGTTTTGAATCGAAATTCAAATCATGTGTAAACGCGATTAGTTCAATGCGTATGCTACTTGAAATAGTCATGTTAATCATGATGTCACATACTGTGAGCGTTTAAACAATGGAATGGTGTAAGCAATCTTCGAACATCAGAAATGAAGTATCTGAACCAGACATTTACAGATCTTTAGCAACATGAAATGAAAAGACTAAAATATATGTAACTTGAATATATGTACTTGTTTCCAGATGTTCCTTGAAAAACAAACACTGTTACAATGTTGATGAAATTATAGATTCCACACCTGTGAAACAACATCCGGACAGGATGAACTCACTCAAAATGTAATGTTTTGGAGAGGAAAAAATTTCTTATGTGTTCTCTAATTTACGTTTCACTGATGGACTCCGATCCAATGTACCTGTCCGGCTTCACCCATGTGTGCACACCAGCAAGAGACTTACGCTCCTCTTCCGATAATAGTAGTAATCTAATTATTCTTGCATCGGGAGCGAAGTCATATGGACAACGTTTTTGGTATACAATAGCCCTGTAACGCAGGACTATATGCATTTTGAAGTTAATCTCAAACACACAGTGATCCCTTTCAATAGTGGTCTTAAAACTCGCCAATTGCGATTTCAATAATAAACGTAAAGATTTAATGTTTCCTACCTTACATATTTGAAGCAATAGTTTATGTTTTCAAATTTCTTTGTGTTTATTTAGTTACATTATTACTTATGTTTTAAAATGCTTAGCAAATTCTAATTGTTATTGTTATTAGTAGTAGTTGCCAGATTTACATTATGTCACATAATATTAATTTGCGTTAATGTATTTTAAAATATGTATTATATTCATCACTACATGAATCGATATATATATATATATATATATATATATATATATATACAATCAGAGCAGGAAACAGCATCGGCATCACCAGTTGTTATATTAGAACTATTGGGCTATTTTGCAAGACTCCAAGAACTGACAAATCAGATGGAACAGTACACATCACATGGCACATTATGGGACTATGTGAAGTAAGATGGAAAGCCATAGAAGAACACCAAACTAAAGATGGGTATATATTCCACAATAGTGGAGAGTTTTACAAGTCCATACATGGAAAAAGCATCATTGTAAACAAAACCATCAAGCGATTAGTGCTTGAATGTCGCCCAATATCCAGCAGAATCATATTAGTCTGAGAGCATGTCCCTTTAACATTATAATTATATGCAACAACTACTGAACATGATGATGAAAAAATAGAGGCGTTTTACAACAAACTCCAGGGTATTATAAACATGGTAACACAGACATCCTCATCATCCAAGGTGACTGGAATGTAAATATTGACAAAGATGTTCCAAAAGACTGGGATGATCATTGCGGACCTTCTTGCAATGAGCTAACCAACGAAAGAAGGAGACAGATATTCCAGTTTGTAAGCTACAAAACCCTAGTACTAGGCAACAGCCTGGGACAAAATAAATCTCCACGATGCAGGACATGGCAACCACCAAATGAACCCCATCATAACTAGATCATCAACATACTGGTTCAAAACCGTTACCGATCTGGCATCAATGGAGGAAACACACGACCGGCACCAGGTAAAGATGTTGGGAGTGATCCCGACTTCGTCATTGTGAACGTTTGAGTGAGGCTTACAAAATGTAACAAACCAAAGAAAACCAGGCTTACTTTCGACCATAAACAAAGGAATGAGCCTAATATCGGCATGTCATTCAAAGCCAAATTGTATGAATGTTCGCTCCACTCCTTGTGATGGATGTTGATATTAAAGTGATGACAGACACTTTTAAGACTGTCATGAAAACAGCTGAGGATGATGATGATGATGATAAATGTTATATATGCAATGCTTCGAAACAACCCAAAATGCAAAACACTCCACCAAACATAGTCTCAAATCTATACATTATTATCCTCTTCCCTTCTTCGCAACAGTTGATGTATCGGAATATTTTTTTTAATATGAAACTGAAAGCCACTCTGTGGTTAGCAAAAGGTATTATGTTTGCTTGTTGTCCACAAATATAACCGTATGATTGCATTAATAGTAAAGATAATTCCACTGTAGAGGTATTTGATTAACTTGTTTAATTTCTTATTCATATTATACGTTATCACTATTTTATTGCTACATTTAGCTTAGTTTTCTATCTTTTCTATGTAATTTCGGCTTACATAGCATAATACAAATATTTCGATTAATGTTTGTTACATAGCAAGATATTTGTATTAGCAATATAAAGTTGCATTTTTAATAAACGTTTAGTACCGTAGATTTCTTATTGGCAATAGATAACCTGTTTATTGTTGTGCATTTATTGTGCCGATAATGTAATTTGTATTGCTTACCGTATATATATATATATATATATATATATATATATAATGTCATTATGTTTAATCGTATACAACCGTGTCGTGCATAGTACACTGTGGTATATGTATTTTCAGCTGGTCGGATTCGATGTGGTACCAGCTGTAGAGCTATTCATAAAAGTTGACCATAGCAGACTTAGAGCTGAGTGAACAGTGCAACAGTGAATCTGATCGAGTAGCATGAGATCAGGCTTTTGCTGACCGATATGTGGCCGCTGCTGGCTTGATTGACCAATAAATGGAAAGAAGGCTGGTGAAATCCTGGGATACTGAGCAGTTGATTGACCATTGTGACTGAGAGCCAACGAATAGAGACCGAGTGTGTAACTCCATGCATGTAATCTTTTATTCGTAGGCTAATTTTGATGGTTGTAATGCCCAGTGTATTTGATATTGTAATGATATTTTTTATTCGTAGGCTAATTTTGATGGCTGTAATGCCCAGTGTCTTTGATATTGTAATGATATCGGTCCCTTTGATTCCATCATTTTACTATTTGGGTAAAATATCCCGGTTTTCACTATCTGAGTGAATTCATGTTTACTATTTGCGTAAAACAAGTGTTTCATTTCGTCGCGTGAAATAATTGAACATTTCACTTTTTCTTTGTACTGTGTTAGGGTCTTTTCTTTGTACTGTGTAAGGGTCTTTTCTTTGTACTGTGTAAGGGTCTTTTCTTTGTACTGTGTAAGGGTCTTTTCTTTGTATTTTTATATGTTGCATTATTAGATGCGTGTGGATTATTTCAATATGTCCAATATTTGGATCTAATACACGCACGTATTAGTTATAATGTGCTCATTCAAGTCATTCATCAATAAACTTTGTATTTGTATCACCATCAAAAGTGCTATGTTTAAATCCAAAACCCAAACGGATTATCATGCTATAAATTTGTTATATATGTTTCTAGTCAGATATGTAAATGTTGAATAAATATGACTATATCATGTTATTGGTGCAGAGTATGAATTTTTCAACTATGCTAATTTTACAGATTCAATATCAGCATAAACAACAAACGAAGTTTTAAGGAAGCGATGATAATTGTTTGATTTACAAGTTAAGTCTCTTCTCGCATTGTACATATTGTGTTGTCGGAAGTGCTTCATATGTACCATATGCATACTCTTGACATAGTATGTAAATTTAAAAACAAAGCGATGAATACAGTTAACGTTTCCTTTCGTAATTACCCACAACTTACCTCCTTCTCCAAATGAAGCGCTTTCTCAAGAAATTGTCGACCGTCTGTCAATTTTCGCACAAAATAGACGTTAGCGTTAGGATCAATCCCATGATTTCTTTTCAAGTTTAAGGCCAGAACATCTGATCCGTGACGGAGATGAAAGGTCAAATCGTCAGGTAGATCAAGGTCACCGAGTGTCCGTTTACCTGTCTGGAAACTTGCGGTTACATCTTTTAACCAGACCGTTTCCGATTCAGTCGGTTCTGGCAAAACACAGAGATTACATGGTTGAGAAAAAAAGAGGTAATACAATAAGAAACAAAGAAACAATTGCAAGAACGAGATAGACACGAGTACCTGACTAGGAGTGATTTCCCATTAGTAAAAAAGCAAACAATTATATAATAAAAAATACATACTGTTTAAAACAATCAGATTTCGGACAACCAAACACACGCTACAATCATTTTCCAAATAAACTGATCAAACTCTGTGTATGTGTGGGGTGGGTGGGTGGGTATGGTGCATGTGATTTAAATTTATAACGTAGCTTTAACACTTTTCAGTCATATTGCTACGATGTCTGCAGTGCGGCAGTATATAGTGATTTCTTGCACTCTGGCATCATGCTTAAGACATGTAACATGGTGTCCCACCCATTCACATTATCCTGACACCAGCCGACCAGTCCTAACACTTGCCTCTTAATGCTTAACTCGTAGCGTAGCAGATGTTAGTACCATTTTTATAAGTCTTTGGTATGAATCGGCCTTTGATCAAACCCACGATCATCCGCATTAAAACATAATAATAATAATAATAATAATAATAATAATAATAATAATAATAATAATAATAATAATAAAAATAATAATAATAATAACAATAATAATAATAGTAATACGTTTCCATAATTAATAACACTAAAGTGCATTTAACTATTTTTATGAGATCAATTACTAAAAATTGTCAAGTAAACAGAAAACATTTCTTTTCATGGATAATTATTAATCAGGTTAGTACCCCTTGCAATCTAAAGTAAGGTAAAATACTAGGCTAAAACTGAAATTTGGTGTATAGTAAATGTAACAAAAGAGTATATACGCTATTAATACAGAGATTTAGAGACATAAAGATGTACCTGGCAATACATAGGGCACGACGCATACGACAAGAACAAATACTCCAGCCATCGTCATGATCTCACTGGCTGGCCTCTGAGAAAATACGGAAGAGTTATTGACTTTGGAGTATTGCCAAATCGTCGGATGCGTTTGGGTTGTGCATGTTATTACTAGTTTATTCCGGTCCTGTTTTGAGATTCTTATGCAACCAATTGGTCAAAACTGCTAAAGAAATATTTAATAACAACGTGCCACAATAATTGTCATAATCACAACTTACTTTAAGCCGTCTCTGTGACATGGTCGTACACAATAGGTCGTACCTCTTATTGCAATTTATGGAGTGGAAATGTGTTACTGTGTTACATGTTACTGTGCACGATACCGTACAATATTCTGTTCTAGACATAAGTATGCAATTGCGGAGGAAATATGATTCCCTTTATGCATATTTGCTTAGGGCGAAAAGCTATATTTTCTATTAGTGCTCTTAGAGGAAACTATATTCACAAAACATAAATTTGCAAATAAGACAAAAGACAGGTAAAAATAGTACATTTAAATGAAGCTGACACGCTAGTTTTCCCCCAACATCATGCGTTCCATAATTCCTTAATTGCGAGATTTGGCTTGTTGCTTAACACAATAAACACAAAATTTACATTATTGATGTATTACTTTGTATGGATGACGGGAAGTAAGTAAAAGGCCTGGAAACGTTCGCAATTCAATTAGTGATTTTAAAACATATAATATTCACATACAAAACAACATAATAACGTTCATTATTCAATTTAAAAAAGTTACGTTTCGCATCAAATTCTTTAAAACAAAATGGTAATTATTTGCAAATGAAAAAGATTCCCTCCGCTTTGGAAAATTCATTGTGTTTCATGTAGCTGAGACTCGACCTACCAGGTAAGAATATACTATGCAATATAACGTTGGACAAATATTGAATACTGTTAGGAATTGTATAAATACACAATATATTAAATACCTATTCGACCTATATGGTATTGAATCGAAGGTAGAACGTGATAAGTAGATAAAAGTAAACGACGTTTGCCCATCATCATGAAAGATTAGTTTTCAGACATGTGACAACATGATTACAGTCACTAATACAAAGTGACAAGTTTCATTCCGAGTTCACGTTGCCCCAACTCGACAACAACATTAAATCAACATTCAAGTTATCCACAACCGTTATAAAAATGTATTGTAACGCGTATTGCCATTAGTTGAAAGCAGATAATAAAAAGAATGCGTGAAATGAAATATTAGACCTGTTTTGATTCCAAACCTTGATTTAAACAAATATTACCGCAGATTTATTGCAACGACAACTATGTCAGATAACTATCCTGCTATCAGAATCCATCCAGATTGTTCGTGTCAACTTTTATGTTATTGTCTCGGTTTTGAAAACAATTATTTATCTGTTTTAGTTTTGTATTCTATTCAATGTCGCCTCCAGTTTCAAAACATGAATCTCATTTCCAAAAAACACGCTGATGATTATTCGTTATCAATTGGATATGAGGTTTTGGAAAAACAGATGTTATGTTATGTATGGAGAACCATATTCTGATAGTGGGACTGGAACAGTGACAACATGTGCTCTACACTTACTTTTGCCAAGACACGAGCAATGAATTAAATGGATGTTTAGAGTCGCATTAGCTAACAATATAATATGCCACTATTAGTATATTGTCGACAACATTTTGCTGTTAGCTTTTTGGCGATGTATACGCATACAATTTAAGAGATAAACATTATTGTGAATACTTTAACGATTAGATATTGCAAATATTAATCACACAAAACGCATTACGTATATTAGGTAGCTGTCTTATGAAATACAATGGCGCATTAGCTAGATTGTATCTTCGCCCCCTAGTAGAAAGTTTATTGTACGTTAACCTTATAAAAGAGCAGAATGCATACTTTAATTTCAAGAAACGTACCTCGCAAATAGTATTCAAAACAATAAGGTAAATGTTAGGTATGCTGTATCATTGTCATACAAATCAAAGAAATCGTGAGTATGCTATAACTTCGCTAAAATTTGTAGGTAGTTATACCTTTGGCGGAAAGTAACAATAATATGTACCAAAGGTATCCTTGCATAAAATCTCAGGTAAGTTAGAAGTCTTGTATCTTTACAATTCAAAATGACACGTATACTATACTGCATCATCGCCATCTAGAGAGCAGCTGACTTGTATTTTCACCAAAAGAACAACTATTTTCCAAACTTGACAGTTTGGCGTCAACCCACATGTTCTCTAAATCAATATATCCTCCGAATACACTTATCCATTAAAATATTATTTTTTCTAGGCAGAAGAGAGTACAATTATTAATCATTTCATTGGTCACTCATATCAAACTGTTTCGTCACGAAAACAATAAAGTAATAATTATATCTGATTCAAACTAACTGGTAAAAAATGACGACAACGGCTGAATGTAGAATGCCTAATTTGCTTTTAATTTGCCCGAGTAAACCTGAGTGTGCTAAATACCTTTTCTTTCTGTTTTGAAACTTACTTTCTAAATAATATTTTTTAATAGCAACAATTTATTTTTTAGAGACCAATGCCATTCCTGAATGTTTGATATTAAATGACCTCACTTTGTATAGATAATTGCATAAAAACCATCTTATATCGCATTTAAACAAATATCGGACTAATTTTATTAAAGTCAGATATAACCGGAACCACCGAGTTCATATCTTACACTAACTAACCAAAACTTAGAACTTTATCAAATCAAATCTACTTTCTGAAAGCGTTTAATTCAGTTTCGTGTTTGTGCATTAGGAATGTCTTATCTTTGGTCACATTTTGTAGATTCTATTATAAACTTTAGATAATAATATCGTCATATGTTACATTGAATATTAATTCGACAAAAGGTTTAACATTCAAAGAGGATGTATGAAATGAGATCTATTATAACTGGATATATTTATCATTTGTACAAAACTAATTGAGCAAAGAACGGAGGTAGTCTAAATATTAAGTAATACGAATAAATACTACAGTATATTTTATTTCGTAATATGCAGAAGAAACCTCTTTAACTCTGGATGAGTATAGTAAATTCTAAAGTCTGTCCGTTATCTTTCATATTGCTGACGTTCTAGGTTTTTGCGTCAATTTTGATAAAAGTTTTGGCTGAGAGTAAACGTTTGAATTGAGAACATATTGTCAGTTATGAGATAAGGGTATTATTATGTGCAAAGCTATTAAAATGATACAAATAAAAAACGAAAATAAAAATGAAAAAAATTATTATGAAAATAGTTTAAAGGTCTGCGCCATCTAACCACACATGTGTATTATCAAAATTATATACTTTCATCACCTTCATCACCATAAATGCATTCTTACGCAATTATCAATGCATTTCATACATTTCTCTGGAATAAATAATTTTATGGCAAATTATAGGACGAATAATTATCAATGATTACGATGTATGGATTTAAGGGTGGTAAATTTGTTTCTTATTTGTACATACATCAAACATTACTTGGATTAGATGACTTGAAACAACGAAACTACATTAAACTAGAATATTAGACGAATGCTCGAAATAATTGATGAACAGCGAATGCATAGGAATACATTTAGTACTCCAACAGATAATCAATTATACTTAAGCGTAATAAGAATATTAATTAAACATTGGACAAACTTGGTTTTATACTCTTAGAAAAAATCAGTGGACCTGTGTATCGGCTCCAAACTGCTTTACATTGGAACGAACAAAAGGTGGCTGCGAAACTATTTGCAATAAACTGGGACATTTCAGCCTCAAGAGACAATTGATTTAGGCGAAAACAAAGTCATATGGACAACGTTCGTTTGCACACCAGGGCCCGGCGACGTTGAACGAATTGACCAATGAAATTAGACACAAAGACACCGTGGTCCCTTTTAAGAGTGCTCTTAAGACACCTGTTTCGACTGCAGGGACAAAGTGAGCGACCTAATCATGTTTTGTATATTATATGTTTTCAGCATGTTTTTATGTTTTCCAATTTCATTGTTTTTGTCATTTGTTGTTCTGTAGTGTAGTCATATCATTATTGATTGTGTAAAACGCTTAGAGCTTTGAAAGATTAGGCGCTATACAAAGTCTTCATTATTATTATTATCACTATTATTATTATTATTATTATTATTATTATTATTATTATTATTATAGAAAGGTTGGTCAAATTAGTCATGACTGGCAACACTTTTATCTACTAGATTCTGATTAGAAAAGTGGCAAAGTATAATGTGGTTTCCGACAATTTTTAAGAAACAATGAGAACTATATCTATAATACGTGCTTTTCCTATTGGCAGCTACCTTATCCATGCACCATATTGTTTGGGAACTTAGCGCATTTCAGGGGGTTTTGCCAATTCTGATTAACTGATTGTTAATAAATATTTTGATATGCAAAACACTAATATATCTAAAGAAAACTTATTTTCACTATCCATAAGAGACAAGAAGCAGATGACATATTCAATTCTTTCGTAATCTACGTAAAATATTGATTTTATAATTGTAATTCACATAAGCAGGTGTCACATTTTAAACAGCAATCATGTCGTAGGAAACACAACGCTTGTAAGCGCTTTCACAACCAAAAAAGTGGTCCCGAAATTGAAGATTTGCATATTTGTGTCCAGAAAACGTTACCATCAGTAGTTTATCACTTAATTGCATCGCGAAATGTTTATATGACCTTGTACCTGTATTTTATCCATTAAATTCATACAATTAATACAGGTTATGTGAATGAATATACATGTATTCTCACATAATATTTCTCTCAATGCTTACTTGTGATGATTTGCTATTTATTTGATATATAATGCTATTTTTAGGCAAAGTTTGTAAACAGATGCATCTAGAGCCCGTACAGAGTACATATTTCGCAGAGGAAAGACAACAAAAGGAACATGTGTCATATTGCAGTGATACTTAATACAATTTGGTTATGATCCTGCCGATCCCCCCCCCCCCCCATCAAAGTGCAGTGAGAAAAAGGCGTGCAACACGTCAAATACAATTTTCACATAAATGAGAATCGTGATGTGTTCATGAACAATCTAAAACCATTCTCGAGAAGCTGGGAATCTGAAATACAGGTCTTGATCGAATCATTAATAGATTGATTATATCTTATTCATATATACTTATCGAACTTAATGATCAGCAAAGAGTCTTACTTTTACAATCATTATCAAATTTACGCATTCACGCATCGGACGAATCATGTTCATGAGCAATCTCAAACTGTGATATGACTCTTCAAATTTATTCTAAAGAACGAAGCATTGTAATTATACTTGTCCAGCCGTGGATGCAAATATCACAATGTTAATTAAATATTAATTAATTTGTCAGCTCATGTTTTTATATTTGCTACTATGAACCAATTATCTAACATAGACAAGTAGCACATTCTTATTCCGCATACTTTTAGTACAATTTCTTTAATTTGTTGTCAGTTCTTTTTAGTTGTCAATGGCATTGTAAGCCTCACATGTTTTCATTACTAATTAAAGTACGTTTCGACAACTACGGAATAAATATTTATATTGTAACTTACCGATTACATTGCAATAATAAAATATGTACTTATTAGGAATTCGTCGACGTTCATATTCTATATTAGCCTCAGGACGTTTGTGGGAGAGATTTTATGTTGAGCACGTCTTAAGTTCTAAAAGTACAACACTAGAGATTGCTTTGACAGGTGTGTTTTGAATCAATTAAATAATAAAATCTATTTCTTTCAAACACTATGTTGAAGTTATATGTATCAACCTTAGAGGGCGATTGTGATGTGTTGTCTACGTAATGATATCACGAGACACAGTACAAACTGATTCGCATACAATTAAATGGACGATAAGTGTCTCGAAGTCATTCTTAAAATCGGATTATTGTATAATGTGATGCATGCAACTATATAATAATTGTCGCAAAATGAATACAAGTACTATTCGCAATTTCTTGAGTTGTGAGTATAATTATCATTCCAAAGAGTCTTTATTGAATCTGTCTTAATTTTTTAGCTGTTTATAAAATCATTTCTACCTGCCATTTTAACTGTTTATATATCTGCATGTCGTCTTTTGCCCTTTGAACCCGTTTTTATTTGCTTGGATATTTACGTATATTATTTACATATATGTTGTAGATAATATTAACTAAGGCATGTAGTTATAACGTGTATAGATGCATCTTTTAGACAATATTAAATAATGACATATAGTTGTAACGTGTATTATTTGCATAGATCTTTTAAAAACTATTAAATAATGACATATAGCTGTAACGTGTATTTTTAAATGTTTCGTTTAGATAATATTAAATAATGGCATATAATTGTAACGTGTGCTATTTCCGTTAGATCTTTTAGATAAAATTAAATAATGACATATAGTTTTATATTATTTCCATTAGATCTTTTAGATAAAATTAAATAATGACATATAGTTGTAACGTGTAGTATTTCCATTATATCTTTTAAATAAAATTAAATAATGACATATAGTTTTATATTATTTCCATTTGATCTTTTAGATAATATTAAATAAAGGCATATAGTTGTAACGTGTATTTTTGTTACATACATATTGAATATAATATTAACTAATGACATAGTTGTAACGTGTCAGCAGAGATACCAAGGAAACACGAGATGTTTAGTATATATATAATGTAATTCCCTTAAAATGAAACATATTGTCTTATTGCTTTATTCATGTTGGGATATCACGCAGAGGTCAGGATCAACTTTTTCAAAGGCATATTTAATTGTCCAATGAGATGTTCCAGCGTTATCTGGTTTTTATTCAATTTGTAAATTCCTTGATTTTAGCATCTTAAAGGTAAGTTACAGCATCGTAATTAGTGTATGGATTACAAACACTAACAAGCTAAATCATTCTACGATTCGGTTGCCAAGTGTAAATCGGGATCATGGCATGACGTTGATTTTTTTTATAAAAGCAATGCGCTGTTACTGAAAGCGTGTCTACATTCAGGCCATATGTCGGTTATAAAATAAGTCCCATAATAATCCATCACGAACTAAAACTGTATCACATGAGTAGTATATGGGGATACTCTAGCGACAATGGAAAATCCAGTCAAAAACAGCTTGGGAACATCTAGCGACAAGGGGAATTTAACATGGGGGGACTATCTAGCGACAAGGGGAATTTAACATGGGAACTATTTTGGGACTATCTGGAGACAAGGGGCATTGAACATGGTGGGACTATCTAGCGACAAGGGAAATATAACATAGGGAATATTATATGTAGAGGGGACTGTAGAGGGACAAGGGAAAAAAATGGCGGCAATAGAAAGCTACTGTCTTTTCGAGATTTATGAGTGGCCCTGAAAAGGACCGTTATGTGTAATGTTAACGGTATCTTATTAACATAGAGGACATCTCACAGATCTTCTTCTTTTCCTTAAACTTCTCCTTACTGTGGGTCCATAGAAGAGAACTCTTTTTAAACAACCTTGTCATTCCACATAGACCCTTCTCTTCCAATAGGCTGTCTCCGTCATATGAATGACACTCCAAGAAGATCTGAAATACATGGATATGTCAGTCCGAAACATCATGGTAGACACAAGGGTCGAAGATTCAACGTTTGTCCACATCTTGTAATGCGAAACAGGTGAAGCGAATGCTGTGTACTGCGGCTATTTATAGGGGAAGGGCGGATCGAAACGGATTGAGTGAATCGACCAATCCAAACGCGCGTTACAAAAGTCAGGCACAGGCATCCAATCGGAAGAGAACAGTCTGTGACGTCACCTTTTCTATATAGAGGTACTAGCGCCTGTGTTCAGTCAATCGATGAGACAGAGTTGTCAATAATGGCGGGTAGTAAGAAGACGATGAATTGGGGTGAGTCAGGTGTAGAGACAGCAAGTCATGAGCCAACAGTGACTACTAAAGTCATGACAAATCTACATCAAGAAGAAGTGGATTTTAACTGGGATATTGTGGATTTTTTAACATCACAAGAGTTTATTCCGGAACCTTCGTTGCCTTCTGCATCTTCTTATGTACACGTCAATGATTTTAAACAAAGACAAAAAGAAGAATTGGAGCGATTTTTACAACAACAGAAAGTAGAAAAACAAGCTTTTCTTATACAACAGCAGGAATAAGAAGCAAGAAGGAAACACCAGGAAGAAACACTAACAGCAGCTGCAGAGAAGAAAGAAGACGAAGGACAGAAAGAAAATAGTGAAAATCAAACAGTCACGTCGGTACTTTTAGATATTTTAGCTGAGTTAAGGAGTCTGAAACAAATGTATCAGACTTCTTTATCACGACCGAAGAGAAAAAGACCTTCTCGAGCTAAACAACCCGATCTCTCTGTGACTACGTCTACCATTCCACCATTAGTGCTTTCTACCAAATCATTGACAGAAACCACCAGTCCCGAAGTAGGCCTTGGTCGTGGCAAAGGCTTATGTCATCTCAAGAGGATTTCGTCCCGTTTCTGAGTTTGTTTTGTTTTAAACACACAAAACACCAACGGTCCTTTTCAGGGCCACTCCAATTATTTCGAAAAGAAATACTATTTCAATTGCCTAATTCAATGAAAACTCAAAAGTCCTTTTATTATTTTTTTTTAAACCCATGATGTACGTGTGAGTGAATGAATGATGTGATTATTCTATAAAATCAAAACCAAGAGACACTTACGTTTTTCTCTCAGGTTTATTCTAGTACAAACGTTACAATTCAATATCACAACATAACATAACACAATACCACTTTAAAAAAGTTCATAGGTTTTCTTCTGTTTCACTCTTTCTATTTTTTCATTTTCTTTACTGTCACAGCTTTTTCTTTCTCTTCTTCTTCTTCTTCTTCTTCTTCTTCTTCTTCTTCTTCTTCTTCTTCTTCCTCACTTTTGTTTCGTCTTTTTTTCTTGTCTTTGTGAACGTGACGGGGTTCTTCCTTTTGGGGAGGGTACTTCTTCCTCCTCCTGTTCAGAATTCCTTTCCCCCTCCTCTTGCTCCTGTTGTTTCTGAGGGCAATTTGGAGACCAATGTCCTTTCTCTTTACAATAATAACAGGTATCTTGACTTCTGTCTCTATTGTACCCTTTTCTGTTTTTGTTACGATCTGAGCATTCTGTAGCCCAATGTCCTTTCTTCTTACAGATATAGCAAGTATCTTGACTTTTATCTCGAAAGGAGGAAGAGCAGTCCGTCGGCTGGTCTGACGAAAACTTTCGTATAACCCCACGTAAAGCTCTGATGAGAAGTTCCACTTGTGTAGGTTCTTCCATCGTTCTGGTCAATGTGAGAGTGAAATGAATACTGAACGGTTAGACACTGACTCCACTGGACAACAAATTTTTACAAAAGTCATGTTACTGAAATAAAATTAGTCAATTCTTATCAATTTTTATGTGATGAACACAAATTTTTACAAAAGTCATGTTACTGAAATAAAATTAGTCAATTCTTATCAATTTTTATGTGATGAACACGAATATGACAGTCAAATTGCAAAATTGGCTCTAGTTTTTTTGTAATCTGCAAGAAATGAATGTTTACATAACGAAATGCTTTCCAATAGTAAAAGGTCAACTGTAATAGCCTACCTATAAAAAATCAAGTCATTGACTACATCTTAGGTTTCTTCGCCTGTCTCTTGTACAGCTGCTCGGGAGCATCTCTGAGGAGTGTCCAGCAGTAGTCAGCCAGCATTGTAGTGGACCATTTTCCTTGGTATCTTTGTTCCATTGTTGCGATATCTTGATGAAAACGTTCGCCGTGTTCATCACTAACAATACCACAGTTGCTAGGAAAGAAATCCAAATGGGAATGAAGAAAGTGAATCTTTAGAGACATATTGCAGCTAAGTTTCTTCTACTTCATCAACATGTCTTCTACTAGTTCCTTATAGTTTTCTGCCCTAACATTTCCGAGGAAGTTTGTAGAAACTAGGCGAAAAGCATTCCATGCTTGTTTCGCGTCACCTTCCAGCAAGTTGTTGAACCGGTCATCTTTGAAAAGCTCTCGAATCTGAGGACCCACAAAAACTCCTTCTTTAATCTTTGCTTCGCTGAGTCGAGGGAATTTTTCATGCAGGTATCGGAATGCTGGCAAAGTCCGGTCAATGGCTTTCACGAAGTTCTTCATCAAACCTAGTTTGATGTGAAGGGGTGGTAGCAAGATTTTCTGAGCCTCAACCAGAGCTGGGTGTTGGATATTCTTCTCTCCAATGGCTACATTCTGCCTGTGAGTCCATTCCTTCCTCATGTAGTGCATGTCCCTTGCTCGGCTATCCCACTCGCATAAGAAACACATGTATTTTGTATATCCTTGCTGCAGTCCCATTAAAAGGGCAACTACCTTCAAATCACCACAGAGGTGCCAGCTGTACTTGTTATACTCAATGGAATTCAGTAGCTGCCATAAGTTATCGTATGTCTCTTTCATGTGGACAGCATACGCTACTGGAATAAATGGAAGAATGTTTCCATTGTGCAAAAGCACAGCCTTGAGACTCAGTTTCGAAGAGTCCACAAATAGTCTCCATTCTTGTGGGTCATGAGTGATTTTTAAAGCATTCATGAGGCCCTCAATATCGGAACAGAATATCAGATTACTTTCCTTTCTGAAGAAAGGCTCCAATTGCTGGTGGCGCTTTCGATATGCAGTAATTGTGACATCTTCTTCTAGAAGATTCCATTGTTGGAGTCTTGATCCTAGCAATTCTGCCTTGTTCTTTGATAAGTCCAAATCACGCATCAGGTCATTTAGTTCTTCCTGTGTTATTCTGTGTGGGGTTGATGATGCACCACAGTGAAAATCTGGATCACTGCATGCTGATGGACCAGGAGAAGAACAGGTCGACTCACCTTTGTCTTCGTCAGATGAATCAAGAGAATAATTTCCTTTTGGTTCTGGAATAGGAAGTCCCTCACCATGTGGAACTGGTCTCAATGCAGACGGAATGTTTGGGTAGACTATTCTCGACTTCTTTCGCTTCGTTATTCCGCCGGAAAGAGGAGGAACCAAGCAGAAGTAACAGTCATTTAGGTGATTGCTTGGCTCTCTCCACACCATTGGGACCGCAAACGGCATTGATGACCTTTTGCAATTATACCACTGTGAAAGCTGTGTTGTACATGTAGCACAGCATATATGCGGAGCCCAAGGCTTGTCTTGGTCACCAACCTTGCATCCGAAGTAAAGATGATATGCCTTCTTCACTTGAGAATTGATACTTTTCTTCTGGTTGGCAAATGTCACTTCCCCACAAATATAGCAAAAATTGTCCGCGGTATTAACACACTTTCGAGGCATTACTGTTCTTTATTGTACGTAAATGGATAAAATAATAAGTTTTATGTAACAGTAGCTTGAACTGTCTCGCACAACGTCTAAAATATTTTAAATGCTGAACCTATCTGATTGGGCTTTATATAGTACACTGCTTACGTCAGCTTCAGCAGCCGCCTGGCATTAGTATAATAGGCCTACACATGTATAGTACACAGCTGACGTCAACTTACTTCAGCAGCCGCATGGCATTAGTATTGCATTGCATCAGAAAATGATGCAATCAACTGTGGATGATGTGAGCATGATGGTATTATGCAATGTTACATCATTATTCCGGATGTTATGCAGTCCTACTGGAGAAATTTACACAGTGAAACATAGAAAATGAGGTATATGAATATCTTCAAAACGAGAGCCAATAAAAAAAATTCACGTTTATATTCGTGTTCGGCACACCAAAATACTACAGATTAGGGCCTTTTCAAGTCAGTAATGATTTCACTGTTGACCAGTGCTCTTTATATATGCACCGATCTGACATGAATATATAGGGGTTATGGTCTTTAAAAGGTAGTCATTTGACTTTTTGCAGACAAGATGAAAAGACCACATCATGTTGTGCAGAAAGGAAAAGAGAGCAAGAGACAGAAACGTAATGTATCGCCTAGCACGATAGCTGAAGTCTTGGCTGAAATTCATGCCAGTGATTTTGAAGATGACATGAGTGAGCCCGAATTTACACCCAAACAATCGACGTCCAAGCAAAGTGCACTACCCTTAGTAAACCCTGAAAATTACTATTACATTCGAGAGACGGAAAAGCGTTCCTCTCGAAAATTTAGAACAACATCTAACACGTATACCGTAATGTTTAAAGATTTTAAGTCCAATGTACCTTTGGAGAGAGCAGAAGGGTTCATTACTGAGGTGTGGGATTCTGTGTTAACCTCACTGAAACAGCAATGTCAAGCCAAAGAAGACGATCGCTTGAAACTTTCTTTTCATCACGATAATTTGAAGTCTCCCGTTTGGATCGAGTTTACTAGCCCATCACAATTAACACCTTCCAAAGTCATTGACAAAATTCAACATGTGCAGCAATCCAACGATAAGTTTCACATCGCCGATGGAAAAGCTACACTGTTTATGACCCACGTGTCTCTTCCTCAGGGGACCGGACGCAAAAAGGTATTATTGCTCAACAACCTTCGTAACACCAAACTAAGCCTCGTCCGAATTAACAATCCTCAAGACCAGATGTGTTTAGCCCGTGCTGTCGTCGTGGGACGAACGTATGAAAACAAGAACGATACGCCAGAATGGAAAAGAGCCTGGAAAAGTATTCAACGATCGGACAGAGCCAAACAAAGAAGTGAAGCAGAACTCCTGTTGCAGCAAGCGGGGATATCCAAAGACACCCCTTGTGGCATTCCACAAATGCAAAAATTGCAAGACGTCTTGGCTCCACGTTACACCTTGAAAGTGCACCCTCAAGAATTGCGTGGACCTCTTTTATTTCGAGGCCACGATTTCAAAGACGGAAAATACATTCACGTCTATCATCAAGATGGTCATTTTGATACCATTACCAGTATCACTGGATTCCTGGGATACGGTTACTACTGTGATAAATGTGACTATGGTTATAACAATCGAGAACAACACAAACATTGTTGATCAAAATGTGAGGGATGTTTGGCCTCACAATCTTGTTTGGACAAAGGAAAAGAAAGAGTGCATTGCCCTGTGTGTCAGCGCACTTTTGTCAGTCCTACCTGTTACCAACAACATTTGAAGATGCAAGGTTCACAGCAGAAAAATGCTTGTCAACTCCTGAGATTGTGCCTTACTTGTGGACAAAGCATACGTACCAATAGTACCAAGTTTCACGTTTGTCGAGGTAAGAAACGATGTCACATTTGTCGCCAAATCGTGGATTTGGAACACGAATGCTATATTCAAAAATATCAACCCCGACCAGAAGATACCCAGAAGAAAGGAAATTTTATTTTTTTTGATTTCGAATGCATGCAAGAGACCGGTATTCACATTCCTAATTTCTGCGTAGCTCACCGTGCGTGCGAGATGTGTATCCAAGAACCTATTTTAGTCATTGCCCTCACTGTAGCAAGATTCCTGGAGGACGTGAAAAAATATTTCGTGGGTCAAACACGCTAGCCGATTTCGCCCAATGGATCCTAAACCCCATCGACGAAACGTGGAGTTCAGAAGACATCGAACGTTACGGAGATTGTCATCACCACGCCACGGTCATGGCTCACAATTTCTCGGGATACGATGGGCAATTTCTGCTCAGATACTATGCAGAACAAAGTACCGAACGACCTCAAGTGACTTTAAACGGAGCCAAAATTATTTCTATGCAAGTTGGACAAGTACAGTTTAAAGATTCGATTTGTTACTTGGCCATGCCTTTGAGCCGCACGCCTAAAACGTTTGGAATGACAGAAATGGCTAAAGGTTATTTTCCACACTTTTTAATACCGAAGCCAATCAACATACCGTTTTACTCCATTTGCCTGAGGCTGACGACTACGACTCCGATAACATGCGCACCGAACAACGAGAAGCTTTCTTCGCTTGGTACCAGACTCACGCCTTGGACCCCTTTGATTTTCAAGAAGAAATGTTAAAGTATTGTCGATCTGACGTGGACATTTTACGACGTTGTTGTGGAAAATTTCGAGAATTGTTCATTGAGTACGGAGAGATCGATCCTTTGAAAGAAGCTTGTACCATTGCCAAAGCGTGTTCCTTAGTGTACCGAAAACGCTTTATGCCTGAAAATACATTGGCTGTCATCAGTCCTCAAACGAGAAATTTTGTCAAACGACAATACTCGGTCAAAGCCTTACGCTGGCTCCATTATTTGTGCGACAAGGAAGACAAATGGATCCAACACGCTCGCAACGGAGGAGGCGAAACGACCATTGGAACGTATTCGGTGGATGGGTGGGAGAAAACCCTCAAATCGTGTATGAGTTTAACGGATGCTTATTTCACGGATGCCCTATGTGCTACCCACAGCGTGACACCAAACATCAGTTTTTACAAAGGACTATGGTAGATTTGTACCATTCCACGTTTGAACGACGTTTGAAGTTAGAACAGCAAGGATATCAGGTGGTGGAAATGTGGGAACACGAGTACGATCAGCGTTTGAAAACCTATCCCAAGTTTAAGCGCATCGTAGAAAGTTACAAGTTGGTGAACCCATTGAACCCACGGGAGAGTTTGTACGGAGGACGGACGAATGCCACTTGTTTGCTGTACCAGGTGGACGAGAAGAAAGGAGAAGAAATCAAATACTTGGACGTGTGTTCACTGTATCCTTACGTGTGCAAATATTGTCACTTTCCCGTAGGACATCCATAATTGATGACAGAACACATTGACCTGGACCACATTCGACAGTACGAAGGATTAATCAAGTGCAAAGTCTTACCTCCCACAGACTTGTACCATCCCGTTTTACCTCACCATTGCCAAGGAAAACTGATGTTTCCTTTGTGTCGCACTTGTGCTGAAATGTGCAACCAAGACCAACCTTGTCAGCACAGTCAGGAAGAACGTGATTTGACAGGAACGTGGGTGAGCGTGGAATTGTTTAAAGCCATGGACCTGGGATACCGGCTGTTAGAAGTGTACGAAATTTATCACTTTCCCAAGACACAACAATACCGCAAGGGCGACGAGACACGGAAAGGTATTTTTGCAGACTACGTGGATGCCTTTTTAAAACTAAAACAAGAAGCTAGTGGCTATCCTTCCTGGTGTCACACTCCCGAAGACCAAAAGAAATTCAAAGAAAAATATAGAGAGCAGGAAGGTATCACTTTAGACCACATCGAGAAAAACGAAGGAAGGCGATCGTTTGCCAAAGTGATGCTCAATTGCTTGTGGGGTAAAATGGCACAACGACCGTCTTTACCCAAGACGGAGTATTTGTCCGAACCTTCTCGCTACTTCCAGATGATTAACGACAAAACCAAAGTTATCAAACACGTGGACATCATTCGTGAGGACTTGATCTTAGTCAATTACGAAGAAAAACTAGACTTTATAAAAGCCGACAAATTTGGAAATGTCATCATTGCGGCTTACGTGACAGCCCATGCTCGCTTAAAATTGTACGAAGTGTTAGAACTCCTAGGAGATCGTGTGCTGTATTTTGACACGGACAGTTGCATCTACATTCACCGACCGAACCAGTGTAACCCTGTCATCGAAGGAGACCGTTTAGGAGCCTGGACCGATGAACATCCCGACGACAAGATTCTATGTTTTGCAAGTGGCGGTCCTAAAAATTACGGCTACGAATACCGAGACCCCCAAGGAGAAATGCACACCGAATGTAAAGTGAAAGGATTGACTCTCAATTATCGCACCAGTCGAGTAGTGAACTTTGACGTACTTCAAGAAGCCTTACAGTCTGGACAGGATGAAACGTTTCAAGTGACCGCCCACGAACCGCACAAGATTGTCCGTTTACCCACACATCAAATCGTTAGCCGACCTTTGGAAAAAGTCTATCACATTGTCTACCAAAATAGAGTACGACTTCCCAATCACTTCACTCTACCGTACGGTCACGTCGAAATTGGGCAGCATATAAAAAGAGACATCGTCCAAGACCAATAGTTCATTTGCCACTACATCTGACCAAGCGAAAAGAAGATGAATCCATTTAAACAGACATCTTTCAAATTTGGGAATTCTCAAGTGGAGTGCGATGCTAAACCTTGCGATTGTAGTGATGCCAGCCGCTGGGGCTTCAGCGATTCAGCAGGATATCGTGGGAACTTTGCTATGACTACTACCCCTATATCTACCCTGGAAAGTTATGCAGCACGTGTCAAACCTGGGGGATGCGAAAGCGGTGCCACACGGTATCGTGGAATTTCACCGTACCTACATAAACCTGAAGTGAGGAGAGTCGAATATTCGTTCCCGACAAGTTTGCCTGAATACTGTCACTTTAAAAGTCGATTCCAAACCTTCAAAGATAAATGGCCAAAATATCTGCCTGGACCAACTCCTGAAGAATTAGCCAGAGCCGGATTTTTCTACTTAGGCGAAGGGGATGAAGTCAAGTGTTTCAGTTGTGGTGTGTCCATTTACGAGTGGGAACATAAAGATTCTGCGTACCTGGAACATGCTCGATGGTCTCCGAATTGTCAATACCTACCTATAGTAGGACCTAGTAATTAGAACTGACACTACTACTCCATGTCGTTGAACAAACCTAGACCAGTATATAATATAAAACATAATATTCAAGGATTACCCCACGAATTGCTAGAGAAGATCTACAAGGACGTTTGGCAAAGCCTTGCGAAAGAAAAATCTCAATGGGTGACTGTAGAACTTTTGTGTCGTGACATTCACAAGAGGAAAGTGACAAAAATTAACGAATGTATTAGATTTCTCTGTTTTTATTTTAGTACGTTTACACCTGAAGATGTTTTGATCCTTTTTCACCGTCACCTTAATTGGTAGTGGGACAAGTAACACTACTGCTCCATGTCGTTGAACAAACCTAAACCAGTATATAATATAAAACATAATATTCAAGGATTGCCCCACGAATTGCAAGAGAAGATCTACAAGGACGTTTGGCAAAGCCTTGCGAAAGAAAAATCTCAAGGGGTGACTGTAGAACTTTTGTGTCGTGAAATTCACAAATGGAAAGTGACAAAAATTAACCAACGTATTAGATTTCTCTGGATCAAGTGTGTTTTTTTGCTCTGTTTCCAATTTACGTCTAGTACGTTTACATCTGAAGATGTTTTGATCCTTCTTAACCGTTACCCTGAATGGCAGCGTGACGAAATTATAGGTTATATTAATCACTTTCGCTTTTGGAGGAGATTTGATTCTGTGCAGAATATACACTGATGATCTTCGACCTAAAGAAGTATAAAAGAGAACGACCATGCCACAACCTTTATCACTGGTGATCCAACAGATTCCGTGGAAGGATATCAATGAGAAGATTCACACGGTGAAAGATTACGAACACTTATTGCAAGAACTGTACCCTATGAATTGGGGTCGACGTGTAGTGTGTGTTTTAGTGACTTGCTTTCTAGGATTTCGTTTACCTGCCGATTCTTTGTGGATACTTTACGAACACTATCTACCAAAAAAAGACAGTATGGTGACACCTTTAAATGTCCACGAGAGACTCATTCTGTTCAACGCCTTCCGCTTTCATCTGGATACGTCTCGACCTCTACAGGAAAAAAAGATTCGGCAACTTTTACGTACGGAAGCAGTGTACGAAGATGTGTGTGTAGCTTGTGATTTACACCCTCATTGGACAGATGTACGTGACTGGAAAAGTTGGGATTTTGAGGCTTGGACAAACGAAACATCCCATTATGCCCAAGCGTTGTGTTCGTAAAATTCATCGTCGAGTGAAAAAAGTCACTTTTAAACCTGTGTTAGTAACAGTACCAGAAGAAGAAGAAGAAAAAGAATCTGACACCCAGGACAATCCCTCTGTTCAAGACAGAACTGTCATGGACATTTCCCCACAAAGACCCTTTCGAGAAGACACCTATGTGACTATCCCTCATGTAGAGGAGACTATAAGAACATTACGCACTACCTCTAGGAGACGTTCGTTACCCATATCATGTTGTACAGTGCCTTGTTTATATGCCAATTTGATCGCTTCCCTGTGTTTTTTATTCCTGTATTTATCATTTGGTTATTATGTGTTTTTGTTTTTCGTGTTGTTCGAATTTAAACATGTCTTGAAATAAACCTGTCTTGAAAAAGTATAAAAACCTCTTGTCTTGTCTGTTTTTTGTGACAATACTGTCATACCCTACACGACTTTGGCTCACTCTGCTATTTCTACTCCTCCTTCCTCCTCCACATTCAAAGTCATTGACGAACACTTAGATCATGCTAGTTGGAAAGCCTTGTATCTTCGTCATCCTTTTAACATGTTAATTGCTGGACAGAGCGGTTCAGGCAAAACCGAATTTGTCAAACGTTTGATCGAACATAAACATCATTTGATCGATCGTCCACCTCAACGTATCGTGTGGTGTTACAAAGAGTGGCAATCGTCATACAGTCTCTTGCAAGAAAGTCAAGGTGATTCCATTGTGTTTGTGGACGGCATTCCTAAAGAAGACGAGGGGATCGTGTCTGACCCTAGTCAAACTCATTGGGTTATTTTTGACGACATGTTAGGAGAAGACGAAGAAGAAATTAAACTGTGGTTTACACGTAAAGGGCATCATCGTAATGCCAGTGTCATTTACATTACACAAAATTTATTTCAACAAAGTAAAGCCCATCGTACCATTAGTCTCAACGCTCATTATGTGGTCTTGTTTAAAAGTCCTCGAGATAAATCACAAGTGCAAGTCTTAGCCAAACAGTTAGGAACACCTTGGCTGACTCATGCGTACGAAGATGCCACTCAAATGCCACACGCTTATTTACTCGTGGATTTAAAGCCCACTACCCCTGATTATTTGCGATTTCGTACCAATTTGTTTCACGACTGGTGTCAAGACGGAGGACCTGTCGTGTACACGTCCTCGTCGTCAAAATAACCATATGAATCACTAAAACATCTATAAAAACCTTGGGTTACTTTAACCTTGTCTCATACATCGTCAACATGACATCCCTTCAGTCTCATCTTCCCATCAAATTGATTCGTGCCTTGTACGGCATCAGTCGCGAAAAAAATCCACAAAGACGTGCTCACGTCTTAGATGCCAGTCTCAAAGAAGTCTTACGATGGTTTACGGTGACAGCACGTCAAATACTGCAAGGCATCATTCACATTCCACATCAAACCAAGTGTTTTTTTGACAGACACAAAGTAGCCTTGACGCAACTGGCCGATCCTCGCATCGACACTCAACTCAAAAAGCAAATCATATTAAAACCTGGAGGTAGCGGTTCTCTAGGAGGTGTCATCATTCGTTCCCTTTTAAAATGGGATCCCAATGCTCCCAAAGTTCATCCCAAAAAAAAAAAAGCCAAACGAACCCCAAAGAAAAAGAACAAGTGTGCCAAGACCAAAGCACAGAAAAAGAAAAGTCCACAGAAAAAAGCGGTCCCTCGCAAAAGAGGCACTTCAGCCAGGACGCAACCTTACCTTCGTCAACCACAACCTGTAAGAAAAGATCTACAAGGACGTTTGGTAGGGACTACGTTGCCAGTAGCCTCAGGGGTTTCCACTTCTCCGTTGCGGGTGATGCCAGCCAAAGCCAATTTGACACACGTTTTTCCTAATTTGATGAAAAATTGGAAATCTACGTCTCCCAAAACGTCTCCTCCACCGGTGACACCCTCGTCCACATTAGCGGCAGTAGCAGCTGCTCACAAATTACCTGCCCCTAAAGTCAAAGTCCAAGAAAGATCTGGTATGTTAAAGAGTTTACTAGATTTGTCCAAACAAGAACTGTCCCGATTGAATCCGTTACGAACTCCTTCACGACGTGTGTTACCTGCCATGAAGTTGATACGACGCAAAGATAATCAGTGGCGTCGCATTCCAGTATAAAAATGACTTGAGGATCACAACAGGGATCAATATTTTCTGTACCACTGCTGAACACTCAAGAATGCCTCCTCAAAAACGTACACACTACTGCCCTCGACGTTCTGCTACCCAAAAAGGAAAAGGAAAAAGACAATTTTGTCATCCCACCAAAAGCTTAAAAACCAAACATCGACGTCCTTCCCTCCAAAGGCATAGTCCTTTAAAGAAAAAGCAGAGTCAACAAAAAGGAGGATCCTTTGAAAATTTTGGGAAACACATTGTTACCTTTTTGACGAAGCGGTAGTTCCCAAAAAAAGATAAAAGGGTGTGTGTTTCAAGTCATTGACACTAGTGATCTTGTGAAACGAACAAGCAAAGATGTCACCTCGCAAAAAACATTCTTATTCACCCCACAAAGGAAAGAAAAGGAAAGGACTACCTCTTTGTTTAGCCAAACACGGAGACGTGTTGTCCGTCCTGTCCAAAGCCTCACCACCCATACGAAAACAAATCATTAAAACAGCCTCCAAAGATGTCATCGATACCTTGTGCGAATGTTGTTTAAATGTCTTGAAAGGCACGATACCTTTGTATCCACACCAGAAAAAAATGCTTAGCCAAACATCGACACGTTCTTCGTCAAATGGTTCAAAAGAAATACCTATTCGTCAAAAGAAAAAGATGTTGGTGCAACGCGGAGGATTTTTTCCCTTTCTTATTCCTATGTTGACAGGATTAGCAAAAGCTGGCGCAAGTTTATTGCCAGGTATGATGCAAGGGTTAGCACGAGGGGTCCCTCAAAGTTGATCCGTCCAGAAGATAAAAGGGATCTATGGAGCACTATCATCTCAGACATAACCTTTGACAGCCTATTGAAGGACGAAAACTGACTTTGGTTCCTTACAAACGATGGATGGAATACCATCGTTGGCAAGAACAACGTACCCCTCATTTACCACCCGATCCGGATTTGAACGAGATGTCCCAATTACAACACGAATTGCAATCCTTGATGCATCGTCACGATTTATCCGAAACCGAAAAATCGCAAAAGTACGGTCAACTCTTGAAACGACTACAACTCTTTCATCGAAAAGCTGTGGAACAAACAGCTCAACCCACTTTGTCCGATTTGAAGGCTCTAATGAATAACCCGTTACCCTCACCCTCTACATCAGTTAAAACAGACGTCACCCCACCATTACCCAAGGAAGAAGATGAACTCCATGATCTCTTTCAAACACCCACTACCACTCCCCTTCCGAGTAAGATTGCCGCTTCCTTGTTGACTCCTTCCCCCACTCCCCAACGAGAAGAACTCAAAACCTGGGTTAAAAAGATGATGACCACTCCTTCTTCGACAGAAGTGAAAAAGAAAGAAAGGAAACCAGCAGTGAAAAAAGAAAACAAGACCAAAGATTCTATCTTATTACCCCCACTACCACCACCAATACCCTCAACGTCAACTCCTGTGGCACATCGGACACGTAAAACCGTTTCCAAACAACCCCCATTTTGTCCCAGCCAAAGCAATATCCTCGAAGAGTGGGTCACTTATTAACTAAACCATGGAGAAGGTATTAGCCAGCATTTACTACGATCCAGTTCACCCTGCAGGTTACGGAGGCATTCAGAAATTGTATCGTGCTGCCAAAACTTGCCTGAAAAAGCTTCGTTTACCTGAAGTACAACGATGGTTACAAGAACAAGTGACGTACACTTTACACAAACCCATTCGACGAAAATTTCATAGAAGTCGCACTCAAGTGGAAGGTATCGATCATCAATGGCAAGCCGATTTAGCTGATGTCTCTCATTTAGCCACATACAATCGTGGCTACAAATATTTGTTTTGTGTCATCGACGTCTTGTCTAAATTTGCCTGGGTTGTACCATTGACATCCAAATCGAGCGGAGAGTTAGTACGAGCTTTGCAACTGGTGTTGAAACAAAGTGGTCGTCACCCTCTTCGATGGCAAACCGACAAAGGTACCGAATTTCTGAACCAAGCTTTCCAACGAGAATTAAAGAAACGTGACATTCATTTTTTCACCAACGAAAATCCTGAAACCAAAGCCAGTATCGTGGAACGTTTTCAACGTACCTTGAAAGAACGCATGTGGAAATATTTTACGCATCAACACACTCTCAAATACATCGACGTCTTACCGCACTTAGTTCAAGCCTACAATCAATCTTACCATAGAAGCATTGGACGTACCCCACAAGAGGTGACACCCGACAACGAAGTGACTGTTTTTGAGCGCTTGTTTGGTACGTCTCGGACGTTGGTTGTCCCTAAGAAAGGTGGAGAAGTGTTAACCCGGGGAGATTGGGTACGCATTGGCAAAACCAAACGCACTTTCGACAAAGGTTACTTACCCAACTGGACCACTGAATTGTTTCGTGTTACTGGACGAGTGCGTGATCGTCATCCTACCGTCTATAAATTGGAAGACATGAACGGAGAAATCTTAAAAGGAACGTTTTACTTGCCTGAGTTACAACGTGTCACCAAAAAAGAAGACGACGTGTACGACATTGAAAGCATTCTCGAACGAAGAACCCGTAAAGTAGAAAAACGCCGTGTCAAAGAAGTCAAAGTACGTTGGAAAGGATATCCTCCTAGTTTTGATTCTTGGATTGACGCATCGCAAGTCATCGACTATAAAAAGAAGTAACCATTATGCCCTTCAATACAGCTTCAGCAACCACAGTGACTACTCCTTCACCCACTTCCTCTCTGCAAGATTTACAAAAGCAACCCTTGTGGGTGTGGTGTGGAGAACGTGTCCCTAAAACGCAAATCGTCTTTTTCAGTCAAATCTTTGTGGTGTATTGTGTCATCGGTGCAGCCATTGCTAATTTGAGTTTGCAACAAGGAGACAAACAATTGTGGACCATTTTACTCAGCAGTTGCATCGGGTATCTTCTTCCCAATCCTTCCCTGAAATACTCCTCTTACAAGGGGAACAACAATAACACTATTGGGAGTCTTGCATCCAACGTTAGTCATTCTCCTGACAGTCACTCTTCCAATCACAATCCTCTGTTAGACACTCATTTAACTTCGAGTGACTCCTCGGACAAAAGAACATTGGAAATATGAACCACACTATTAACCAAGTTTACTTAACGTTACCTAATGACAGTTCCATGGAGGTGTTTCCTAACAACACGTTGTGCTGTTACACGGCTAAATTACCTCAAGCCATGCATTTAGATCAAAATGCTTATTGGGAAGTGGCTTTAGTGGAAATGATACACCCGACACAAATCAAAAACATCGTCGGAAATGAAAACACTTTTACAGTAGAAGTATATGACAAGCAATTGCAACATGCCTTAGACGAACGAGGCATCCCTGGTATGGTCACCAAGAAATCAAATGAGCCCGTAACTAAACAACTGTCCACTCATGTGATCACCATTCCAGCAGGCTACTATTTTAGTGGTCAACATTTAGTGACTACGATTGCCAACTGGTTCAATGCTGTGTTTGGTAAACCCCTGGAAAAAATCAAAGAAAGTGTTACCTTTGAATACATTAAAGTGGCTCGTCGCCTCATGATCAAATTTTCAGAGAAGAAAATAATAGCCATTACCTTTTGTCCTGAAATGTTTGATATTTTAGGTGGAGACCTCAAGATGCTCTCGAACAAAAAGAAAATACCAGGCATAAGCAGTAACATGGATTTTTCATGTTTGTGTACTCCGATGTAGTGGAGTACAACGTAGTAGGACACACCTCTGTACCGTTACTACGTGTCATTCCTTTCAAAGTGGATACCACTACCGCTGACGAAGAAGGTGGAAATACCTATCATGTTCACCGCGAATTTGTACAACCTCACGATTTACCCGTCAGTAAGTCGTATTTCGACAGTGTCAACATTACTATAAAAGGAGAACTAGGACAAAATATTCCATTTACCAAAGGGAAAGTCACAGTGAAACTCCATTTTCAAAAACGATTCTCAAACAACTGAAAAAGTGATGTATCCTGTGTACCGAGGTGTCAGTCGACAACGAGGACATGGTTTAGGAGATATGTTTAAATCAGCCTTTCGTAGTGTGGTTCCTGTTTTAAAACCGATGGTGACACGGGAATTGCACGCCTTAAAAGATGCCGCATTAACTCACGGCAAAGATTTTCTTCACAATGTTCTCATTGACAAACAAAACCCCAAAGAAGCTTTTTTGAGAGCAGGCAAAAATGTCTTGCTTCAAACGGGTAAAGAGATTTTGGGTCGACGAGAAAGTCCTATAAATGCCCTGAACGGTACCGAGTCTGACATTCCTACTTCCCTGACGACACAGCAAGGACAAGGTAGAAAGCGACGACGAAGACACCCTTTCAAAAGTCTCCGTACCTCTAAAGTTAGAAAGACAAAGAAAAAAAGAACCGTTCGAGACATTTTTGATTATTAAAAGTAAAACATGATGCACCAAGAATCTTGTGCCTGTTCCAAGTCGGAACTGGATCTCTTTGCCATGCCACCCACGATGATGACCATGCAAGAAGCCCAATGGGTCGAATTTCATCCCGTCTCCTCTTTGACGGATTCAGCTCCCATCGAGTTTGAAATCAAAGGACAACCCGAAGATTACATCGATCTCAACAACAGTTACTTGTATTTGAAAGTGAAAGTAACCAAAACTGACAACACCAATCCAGGAGTCAATGATAGAGTAGCTCCTGTCAACAAATTCATGCATTCCTTGTTCAGCGATGTGGATTTGTACATGAATAACAAACTGATCTGCAGTAGCATGGATACTTACCCTTACCGAGCGTACCTCGAAAATCTCTTGACGTACGGAAAAGAAGCCAAGAACACTCATCTAGATGCTTGCGTGGTATGGAAACCTGACACAGCAGATAAGTTTAATGACACAGCCTTGCCCGTAGCAGCTGAGGGTGACAATCCTGCAGATCCTCACAATGTAGGTTTTAACGACCGTCGAAAGAAAATTTTGCAAGGACGTAGTTTAGAACTGTTCGATCGTTTGCATTTGGACATGTGGTTTCAAGAAAAGTATTTGCTGAACGGGGTGGATATTCGCCTGAGACTTAATCGTAGCAGTGCTGCTTTCCATTTGATGGCTCATACCAACGAATACAAAACCATTATCCAGGAGGTCAGGTTATACGTGCGTCGTGTAGAAGTGTTACCTAAAGTGGGAAATGATATCAGTCATACTTTGAGCAGAACGACAGCCAAGTATCCGATACGACGCGTGGAAGTCAAAACTTTTACCATTGCCGCAGAACTCCGATCTAAGATCGAAGATCATCTGTTTCAAGGACAGTTACCCAAACGTTTATTCATCGGTATCGTCAACAATACAGCCCTCAACGGTGCCCACGATGAAAATCCTTTCCAGTTTAAGCACAGCAGAGTATCCAAAATTGAAGTCAGTCGCGATGGTAAAACTTTGTGTACCCGACCCTTCGAACCCGACTTTGGCGAACAGAAGAATTACTTGAGGTCGTACTTGTCACTGTACGAAGCCACAGGTCAGTTAGGAACCAACATCAGTCACGGTATTTCCTACGACGATTATGCAAAAGGTTACACGTTGTGGGCTTTTGATTTCACTCCAGACCAATGCAGCGACGAGGGACATTTCCACCCTATAAAATCTGGGCAACTGCGTGTGGAACTTCAGTTTGCAGGACCTCTTACCGAAACGGTGAATGTCATTCTGTATGCCGAATTCGATAATACCATAGAAATTAACAGTTTGAGAGAGGTCATTCTAGACTATTAGACACTATGGAAGACCCTTGCCTCTCTTTGAATAGTGGAGAATCCATGGACATGGAATGTGAGGTTACAGAAAAAGCAGACAACCAAGACCAAAAAGAAGAGATAGTAATCATGCAATCCAGATGGCCAGAACAAGAACAACAGTTAGTGGCTTGTTTTGCACAACACTTGGAAGATAAAATGAGAGACATGATTAAAAAAGATTGTTATGGATGTCAAATCGATCATCCCAGTCAAATTCAACACGATAAATGTATGATAATGAGTCAAGAAGAAAAATTGGACGATTATCTGAACGAACCTTGGAGTCTCATCTCAGAAGAAGACGTGTTAGATCAGTGGTATAAAGGCTTACGTGATCATTCCTCTCCTCCATTGTTTGCTCGAGATATTGATCGCATCGAAACTCTCTTAGCCAAGAGTAAAGAGACGAAGCAAACCATCAGTTACTTGTCAGACCGTTTCAAGCAAAAAGTTTGGATCGAATTGATGACTTATCATCATCTGTGAAAAAAGGAAAAAAAAACAAGGCTACACAAATAACAAATGGATACCTGGGAACTTTATTATCTTTTGAACCGTAGTTCGTACACTGCTTCTTGGAATCCTGTCGTGTGTGCTAAAGATGAACTACCTCATCGCAAACCTCAAGAGAATCAAGCTTATGTCATCAACATAGATGACAGTCATCTTCCAGGAACTCACTGGGTAGCTGTCTACTTTCCTCAAGAGGGTTGTGTGGAGTATTTTGATTCGTATGGATTGCCTCCTTTCGAAGATGATATCATTGACTTTATGAGAAGAAATGCCCAGACGACACGATTCAATAATGTGAAATTACAAAGCACAGATTCTATGGTGTGTGGACAATATTGTGTCTATTATCTGCATCATCGCAGTCTTGGATATTCTTTAGAACATTTAGTGACTTATTTTGATCGTCATTCGTCTCGAAACGATGACAAAGTAGATCGATGGTTTTGTGACCATTATAGCTATCTGTTGTCTTTAGCTAGGAAACGTAGTGTACATCAATGGCCTAATGACTTCCAACAGTGGAAATCTCACTTTAATTCGCAACGTTGTCAACCATGTCAAAGATAATGTATTTGTGTATGGAAGAAAAAAATGTTTGTTATTTGAAAAAATGTTTGTTATTTGAAAAAATGTTTGTTAGTTGAAAAAAAATGTTGTGTTTTGAATAAAAATGTTGTGTTTTGAAACCAATAAGTCTGTCATTTGTTTTACATTTTTATTCATATAAATGTTCTTTGACTTTTCTTTCTATCCCTCACATCAAACTATCTCAATGTTTCCAAACCCTAAACCGTCAAGGGGTGTTTTCCATCACGTCCGCGCTTGAACCATATAAAGCAGGGGTAGTCTCCAGTCATCGTTATCATTCTTCACTTGTCTTCCAAGGCAGTAAGACGTATCCATAGAGACTTAGCGAGAGAATATTACTCACGATTACTCACGATTTACAATCAACAATCTAGCAGCGGATTTAGCAGTGACATTATAGCCATCTGGGTTTTCCTCACTCTTAAGAAGTGAGGGCCTGGAAACCAAATAGTGTTCTGCTATTACAGCAAGACGATTTCTTCAATCAGCATTGCGAATTACACAATTACGTTCTCCATTAGCAGCCCGCCAAGCAGTTCCGACCAGCAGAAGAGGCCTAGCAGCCCGCCAAGCGGTTTCGACCTGCAGAAGTGGTCTAGCAGCCCGCTGTCCAGCCCGCCAAGCAGTTGCTTTCTACCGAAGTGGTCTAGCAGCCCGCGGATCAGCCCGCCAAGCAGAATTATCTACAGAAGTGGTCTAGCAGCCCGCCTAGCTGACACGTTTCACGCCACCTATTCAATTATTATTTCGGACTGTAATCTAAAAAGTAAGTACACATTTTTGGCTAAACCTACGGGTATATCATTTCATTTGTGCTGCTTAAATATCTATCAACTCTATTCTTCTTATTCTTATTTTGATTTTGACATATTCAATCCAATTACATACCAAATACTTAGTCTCAGTGGGCATATCATTTTTCAGAATGTCCACTGTAAACAAACCAAAATCAAAAGTCACCCTGAAAACAAACCGTTATGCACTCAGGAAAACAAACAACTTAGTGAAACTAGTAGAGAAAATGAATGCCACTACCTGTATCACAAATTCTCCAACTTCTCCAAGTCCAATTATTAACTCACCATTGAGCCCCTGTTGCAACGGAAACACTTATTCTACAAACACACCTCAACAAAACATGGTAAACAACAATATGGCCGTCAGCACACCCAATGTAGAGAGTCCATACAATTCTAAATTACTGTTTGGCTCTTTTTTATCCAGCCCCACAACTATTCAAATTGTTTAGCGGCCACTTGTGGTAAACGCACACATCCCTGACAATCATAAACAATCAAAGGAAAATGGGGAAATCGGGGAAAATCAAACAAATATCCACACCCAACCACCTGCAAACCATCTTAGCTCTCCATCTGCTACACCAAATGTGAGCATTATGGACAAAATGAACTCTTCCCCTACCTCTCAAACCAAACGGAAATTAACCATAACAATCAGCAATACACATGGAAATGAGCAAGTATCGAAATCACCCATTGCCACTCCACACAAAAATGCAAATGCAAATCAAAACAATGCAGCTTCAAAACTGGAAGAAGGCATGATACCTTCCACATGCAATACCCAATTCATATCATTATCTCCTTTACCAACATGCTTATCACCATTACCAACATCCCCAATTCAATCGCCGAGGCCTACAGGGAATAAAACCATATATCACATGAGTCAGGATCCAGGACCATCTAAAGAAATTACATTAGATGACTTATTGTACGAGACCCAACATCAGGAACAAAATACATCTGACTCATGTGATCTCGATGCATTAAGCGACCTAGACCAATCCACTATTATTCACCTTCTCTCCCCAGGAAAAACACAAATTTTCAAATCAAAAAACCAACAAAGATCTATAATTAAAGGCAAACAACCATTGAAAGGAAATTCTAAATCAAAACAATCCTGTCAGGAAAGAGTTGAATCAGCTAAAAATGAAAACAATCATCAGGCATCAATAACAATAAAGTACAAAATAACAACAACAACAACAACAACAACAACAACAACAACAAGCAATCAAATACTATGGACACAAACAGAGCGAGAAAACCACAATATCATAACAAAGAACATACTATATTCATTCATAGTGGTACTTCCAAATTTTTCAACCTTAGCACAAAATCAATAGCTGCAGCATTATCCAAGGCACACCAAGGAGAATTTAAAATCATTCGACCTAACACAAATTATGTCATAATCCAATGCAATACAGCAAGACAAGTTGCTAAATATATGGAATTAGAGAAAATAGGTTCCATAAACATAAAGGTTTCAAGACACAACGGAATCAAAACACCCACCCCACCAAAATCGCCCAAACCAACCAATAACACTCTGGAAGTGAAACTGGACATCCCAAATCAGCTGGATCCTATTCAAACTAAGGAGGTGGAAGTGGAAGTAGAGAACAAAACAAACAATGCAAACAATATACAAGGAAATAATAAGCAGCAACAAACTATTAGTAGAAACCTTGAACAGTCTTTACATCCACAACAACAACGACAACAACAACAACAACAACTAGCTCAACATACCAACACAATATTTAAAAAAATTATTAAGTTACACCCAATACATAATCACATTACTAATGACGTTTTAACACAGGAATTATACACACAGGGAGCAGACATAAATAATGCAATTAGGGTAAAAACAAACAATACATATATATCAAATGTGATTATTTTACATTTTAACTCTACGCCCCCTTTGTTGGTGCAATTCGATGGACACTCATACCCTACATTAGAATATATTAATAAACCTAGATTTTGCAGCAACTGTAAGAGATGGGGGCATTATACTAGCAATTGCAAAAACAGATCGAGGTGCAACAACTGTGGAGGCAGTCATGCAAACAAATGCACACGAAAAGATCCTAAATGCGCCAACTGCAATGAACAACATTACCCAAATTCGGAACAGTGCGTGTTCACTAAGCAAGAAACTAAAATAATACATAAGATGAATACGCACTGTCTACCATATAATAAAGCCAAAACCCAAATTATCAGTGAGAACAAAAAACCTATGAAATCAAATACCCAAAAACCAACAACAACTAATGGATATACTGAACCTATATTAATAAATAAAGTATATAATATCACTGAAAAACCACCCTCCAAACAATTAGCAAATAGACAAATTTCTACCTCAACCAAGAATACTCAACCTACAACTACTAACATTACAGTAACTACTAATAACTCTAAAGGTCATGATCAGAGAATAGTCACTCTTATCTAGGATATGCGTAATCAAACACACCCCATTATACATGATAATTCCAAACAATCAGATTCGCGCATTGTAATAAATCAAAACCCTAAACCAACCGATGAGCGAAACTTAACAAGAATTGACTCTCATGAAAACAATACAGCAACAAATGAAAACAAACTTGAATATTTTACGCAGTCAACAATATCAAATTATATTAAAGAACTACAAAATGGTATAACTGCAATATCCAAAAATAATATGATACCTTGTATACCATTAATACGGCTACTTTTGGCCTTATTAGAAAAACATCTAGTAGTAATAGAATAACTACATTTAATTAATTGTAATTATGACCAAATTTAACCATTATAATGGATAACAAATATAAAGATAAACTAATTATATGGCAATGGAATTGCCGGGGGTTAAAAGCAAACATTTCTGAATTATTAAACAAAATAAATAACAATCCAAATAAACCAGATATAATATGTATACAGGAAACATTAATTAATCATAACTGTAAATATCTACTTAAAATCCCTGGCTATGCCAACTCCAAATACACCACAAGAAGCGACGGGAAAAAAGGGGGAGGTTTAGTAATTTTTGTCAGTGACAACCTCCCTAATACATCCTTCGAACAACAGAATAAAATACTAACAAGTACACAAAATAATATCTGTCTAGAATATCAAACTATACTTATACATACTAAAAATTTATCATTTGAATTATTTAACATCTATGACCCAGGAAAACCACATCCAGCTTCTATCCATAATTATCATCAATTAACTAGTAAAAACAAAGAATTTATTATATGTGGTGATTTTAACGCCCATAATAAAACATGGGGCGGGAATCACCTAGATTCAAGAGGAGAACTACTTGAAAAATGGATTTTAAGCAAAAATTTAGTAATACTCAATGACGGTAGCAAAACTAGACTCTCTCCAATAGATGGCACATTATCGGCACTTGATCTAACAATATGCACACCAAAATTAGCAGCACTGTCACACTGGGAAGTTGATAAACAATCCACATTAGGTAGCGACCACTTCCCAATTATCATAACAATTAATCTTACCACCCCAATCATACTCCATACTAAAACTGCAAAATGGAAACTAGATAAAGCAGATTGGAAATTATTTCAGGAATCACTAAATAAATATAAAATAACAGATCTAAAAGACGACAATATCGATATATATAATAATAATGTTATGGAAGCTATAAACAAAGCAGCAATTATTAGTATTCCACAATCAGGAAAAGGAACCAAAAACCAAACCAAAAAACCCATTCCCTGGTGGAATGAGGATTGCAATACTATAATAAAAAAAAGAAAAAAGCACTTAATAAATTTAATCATACTAAACTTGCATCAGACTACAAAAGATATAAAGCACTTGAAAAACTAGCTAAATCAACTATTAAAAAGGCTAAAGAATCATCATGGAGAGAATACTGCTCTAACATAGATATAAAATCATGTAATGCCAAACAAGTTTGGAGCAAAATAAAAGCCATGTAAGGAAAGTCAAACATTAACACTCCGAACATTAAAAATACAACAACACTTAAAGAAAAAGCTGAAATTATAGCTAATTACTTTGCCGGAATCAGTAAAAATAGTAATCATACTACTCAATTTCAAAACTATAGAAAATCAATAGAAAACAAACACCCAGAATACTTTAAAGACCATGATACAATACCTTCACCCTTGAATGTACCCTTCACTCACACAGAATGGACACTAGCTATTAAACATAAAAAATCTACATCACCAGGTGAAGATAAATTAGGTTATGAGATTTACAAAAACATTCCTTATAACATTGTAGCAATACTATTAGATATGATCAATCAATCGTGGTCAACAGGAAATATTCCTAAGAAATGGAAACAAGCTATAGTTATCCCAATACCAAAAATAGGAAAGGACCCCACAGAGCTATCATCATATCGCCCAATTTCACTAACTGATACAATTTGCAAGGTGACTGAAACAATGATTAATAATAGACTAAAGCATCACCTTGAAAGTAATAATTATCTATCAAAAAATCAAAGCGGATTCAGGAATAATAGATCCACCCTGGATCAATTAATAAGATTAGAATCCGACATTAAATTAGCTTTTAACAGTATTCGAAAAAGCAATCGTTATCTTACAGCAATATTTTTAGATTTAGAAAAAGCTTTTGATCTAGTTTGGACCAAAGGACTATTAGCCAAATTAAACCACTATGGTATCAATGGAAACATGTTCAACTGGATTGATAGCTTTCTTACAAATAGACATATTATAGTCAGGATAGGAGACCAACTATCAGAAGAATATACATTAGAAAACGGAACACCCCAAAGAAGTGTCCTAAGCCCCACCCTATTCAATATTATGATAAACGACCTTGGACAAGTAACGAACAAAACAACAATTGATATATCACAATTTGCTGACGATAGTGGAATCTGGAAAGCTGGAAACCCAAAACACCTTAAACTAATAGCGGAACTACAACTAACCTTAAATAACATCAGCAAATGGGCTGATAAATGGGGCTTCAAGCTATCGAAAGGGAAAACTACAGGAATTGTTTTTACACCACCCCGCAAACGCCCGATAGAACCACCAGTACTCTACATACAAGGGGAATTGATTAAATTTGAAACTACAGCCAAATTCCTTGGAATGCACTATGATCAACACCTCACATGGAGCTACCATATAAATGAACTAATAATTAAATGTAATAGAGATCTAAACCTTTTGAGAAATCTAAAAGGATTCCAATGGGGAGCTAATCAAGACACCCTAATAATGCTATATAGATCTCTGATTAGATCCAAAATGGACTACGGATGACAAGTTTACGCCTCGGCTAAGGACTCAGTACTAAAACGCCTGGATAAAATCCAAACCAAAGCGCTACGCATTTGCACAGGCACTTTAAAGAATACATCAAAGGAAGAACTTTTAATATTAACTGGAGAAATGCCATTATCACTCCGAAGAGAACTTCTACTCCGTTATGCAGCCAGAATATCACCCCACAACACAGAACACCCCACAAGACCAACCATTAATAAATGTGACAAATTGTTTAATAAAAAACTAGTCCCAAATCCTCCATCCGGAAAATTGATTCATACACTATGCGAAGAATTACAGATAGGAAAACTTCAAGCTGAACAAATTCGTTATCCAGACCCCAGCCCTTGGAAAATCAAACAGCCAAACGTCAATACCATAGCAACATCATTCGGATCAAAAGATGTCAATCCCCTAGAAATTAGATCCAGGATAATGACGTTATTAGATACCACATACAAGGACTATGTTAAAATATATACCGATGGTTCAAAAACACAACAACCAGATAGAACAGCAGCAGCCCTAACCATTCCCGAACTTCAAATTCAACTCGGAAATAGACTACCGAATCAATGTTCTATATATATACAGCTGAATTCTGGGCAATATCAGAAGCGCTTCAATTAATCTACCAAAAACAATACAAAAACTCACTAATAATCAGTGACTCACTTAGTGTATTAAGGACTATAGAATCCCAACATTCCAATGGAAGAGAAAATCTACTTAAAGACGTGCTTCTCTTAATACACAACATGACCAACTCCAAACAAAACATTGAATTTTTATGGATACCATCACATATTAATATTGCCGGAAATGAACAAGCAGACCAAGCAGCAAAAAACCAACTCAACGATTCCGATATTACAAACATCGATTACAGCGTCCCTGAACTATATAGTATCATAACCAAAAAGATCAATAACAAATGGCAGAAACAATGGAATTTATGCCCAAAAGGACGCTTACTTCATCTAATCCAAAAAACTGTGAGTCGCAATACGAAAGGACCAAATATCAATAATACTCATCACCAAAGAATTATCAATCGAATCAGAATTGGGAAAACATTATTAGCAGGCAGCATGGGACAATATGTTAAAAATTTAAATATCAATGGGAAAAAATGCCCTTACTGCTGTTGTGATGAGAATCTCCAGCACGTACTTAATATATGTTATAAATATAAAGTTCAACGCAACAAAGTGAAAAACTCTCTTAGGAACATAGGCTCACCGACAACATACCCAGAATTTTTATTAGAAAACAACCCCAACCCAAACCTAACCAACGAATTATTATTAGCTTTCCTTGTAGAAATAAATAAAATAGGAATTATCTAACTTATCTCAGCTACGATCAACTCCCTATTTCGAATATTAATTAATATTAGAATAAGTACAAATTCATAATCTCCCCTTCTACCTTATTATTTACTATCTATCTACTCTACTATACACTATTCTTCATCTATGGCAAGGTATAACTTATATTTAGTAAGATACATTAAACCTACGGGCCTATAATGGTTCAATCAGCACTTATTTCGGCAAACAGGCTCTAGGAACCATACTGGAGGTCCCTGGGTTGAGTCCACACAGATAAACAGCCCGGTTTATTACTGAGTGACTCTCAATCTAAAGAAATAATCATGCTGATTAACCAATCTTACTCGCACTAGAGCGAAATAAAAAGTTTAAATTAATTATCTAGAACCCCAAAATTAGATGTATAAGGTGGCTTAATCCCCAGAGCCATCAGGGCCAACCGCACAAGGCGGTAATTAAATAATTAGAATATCAGTTTTTATATAGCTCCTATAAATTAGATTTATAAGGTGACTTAAGCCCAGAGTCATCAGGCCCAACCGCACAATGTGGTACCGCATAAATATATAGGACTTATGTAGGACCTCAATTTAATTTATAAGGTGGCTTAATTCCCAAAGCCATCAGGCTCAGTCGCACAAGGCGGCAATTAAATAGTTAAGAAATTAGGAAACCAACACATTAACACTATGAGGTGGCTTGTTCCCGGTCATCAGGGCCTTTACAAAATAACTTATATAACCATGCCATCTCTATCTTTTCTAATTAAGCAGCACAAATGATCATATGATAATCTCCAAATTTTTTAATAAGTACGTCAAGACGATGAAGTGATGCTTGCGCTGCCCTTTCCTAGCCTTTCCGGGTCTGCCTTTCCGCCTCCGACATTCTACCATAGCATTAATAAATCCGAATGCGTGTGCAGCTAATCCCATTCGTTAAATCAATAATTATATCCCGTGAGGCAGAAATGCCTCGAAATCGGATTAATCAATAAACACCAAATGGTGTATTAATGCGTAGGGTGATATGGCTCTTATACTATCACCCTCGAAACAATTAATTATCCCCTTATGGGGAATTAAACAGTCGTCAATGCCCAGTGGGCGAATACGACTTAAAGTTAAAATCAGTCAGTCAGCCAGTCTGGCCATCGTTACATCATTCACGCAGAGACTGCAGATCGAGTAGGACGGCTTTTCTGGACCTGGCGACCTGATGACGTCACGACGGGTGCGAAAGCACATTTCCCGGGCTTTACAGCTAAGGACGGTTCAACACGGCATCAACTCACTACACTACGAAGAGAAACATCATGATGTGGGGCGGTGGACTACACAGAGGAAATATTTTGGAGAGGTTATAAGTCCCTTTAACAAGCGGCAGACGTCAAAGACTTATGGAAACTGAGTAACCCACTATAACCACGTGGTGAAGAAAAATGGCGGACACTGAAGCGGACTTGCTCCCTCATCGAAGTACTGGAACCACATTGTAACCAGCCATGGGAATCTAAACAATGTGGCGGACCTGAGGCGCGCTGACTGGTGATATCAAAGTATTGAGTAACCCGTAGGCTGCCGTAGGATGATATCACCAAGTCAGCGAAATACTACCTTGGATAGCCAGCATTTTGATGCAAACACAGCGGTCTTCTGATGTGTCGCCAGCATCGGACTACTCGAATAAAGCAGTCAACGAAAAGATATTGCCATTTATCTTTTCATTGCCTGAATAATAGGGGACTCATTTGGTTACGAGTACCCCTCTTTGAATAACTATTCTGTGGCCCTAAAAAGCTGATATGACTTTTTTTTGGTACCTCCAGCAAAATTCATAACTAAAAACAAACTACCATTGACTACACTACTATATGTCGCTTAGACATTTTAATTCTTAAATTTGTTAGGGACTATACCATGTACGCTTATGTACTAGACTTTTTAGACCGATAGGTGATAAATAATAATTCTTCGACTTAGATATTTGATAAATTGCACAGGTGGCTTACACATTATTGGAATTTTAGCTGTCCATTAGTTTAACTGGACTGAATTTGAAATAAGTGCGACCCTTTTCGTTTCAGGTGTGGACTGCGTTCGTGGCCTTGCTGTCTCTTGCTTGGTGTGTAATGTGTGCTGCTGTGTCGCGGGACTCTGCGGGCCCCCTGGACCAGGACCCTTGCCGTCTTTTCCGCTTCCGACTTCATTAATTACTAGCGAAATGAGAAAACGTTTTCCCTAGCTACCATTACTTTGTTCGATTGGTTTGATTCGATAGGGGTGGGTGTGTGTAGGTACTATTCCTACCCACCCTATAGGCTTTCATTTCCCCTGTTAGTTACTTTTTAGTAATACAGGGGAACGCCATAATTAATTAAACAATTGTGGCAGTAGGCACTTTAACCCTGCTTAAATGGGTACCGTTATGGTACCTATAAAAGTAGCCCATATGACCCTCGGGTCGGTGGCTACTATAAAACAACCACTTCAGTCAGTCAGTCTGGCCATCCATTGTTTGACTCATCCTCCTACGAAGATGCGTTCAAGACTAGCTAAGCTGAACGAAGCTTACGTCACTCTACATCGTATCAGACACAATAAGATGTCAAAGCCTGAAGAGATAGAGAATGTGAGAATGCTACAAGTAACAGAAGGCCTCATAGAAGAAATCTTCAGAGAGGAAATTCAAAAAGAGAAAGAAGAATGGACTGAGAAGTATCGCCTTCTGAAGCAGCAGAGAGAGCAGAGAGAAAAACAGCAACAGCAACAGCATCAGCAACAACAACATCAGCAGGAACCAGACAGAAGTTGTGTTGACTGTCGTGTGGACACGAAAGAGTTCTCTTTCTCTTTCCGAAGAAGTAGGCCTTATCGTGTAGCCAAACGAGGACGCAATCTTAGACGATAAAAGATTGTCATCCTTCCTCGTACACACAAAAAACAGCCCTTTTCAGGGCTACCCAATATTCTCGAAAAGAATTAATCATTCAATTTGCTCATGGTATGCAAGGAAGTTAGAAAAAAAATAGAAGTGAGTCTATAATCACTGTCTCTTTTTACTTTTGTTTGAAGTGTGTCTATAAACCCAAGGTATTTTTTCAAAAATAACTTGTTCAATGTATAATGGATATGAGTCAAGTAAAAAAGTGAGTGAGTGTTTTCTTTTAAGTCCGCGTGTTTTGGTGATGATAGGAATAATGAAATTTTTTGGAACGTAAGGGGGGTGTTTTCCATCACGTCCGCGCTTGAACTATATATCAAGAAACACTCGTCAGTCTGGCTACCCATCGTTGACATATCAACAGCAAAAATGAGCAGACTGGAAAAATTTAGGGAACTTCAGATGCACCTGGAGAATGCTAGGCGTCTCCTGGACGAGCTGACTATGGAGGCCTTAGAAGAACAGGTCAAAATTGAAGAAGAAAAGAAGGAGAGAAAAAAGAAAGAAGAGGAGGAGAAGAATAGGTCAATCTTGCCTCACCGCATGATGAGACAAATGAGTAAAATCAAACCTGTGGTGAGGACACCTTCACCACCAGAACCAGCTCGTCCACTACAGACACAGTCCCCACCGCATCAACCACAGTCTCAACCACAACAACGACAGCCACAGCCGTGTGTGGTTAGTATAGAGTGTGATTTTGGACAGTAAATAATTGGGGTGTGTTTTGGCTGCTTCCCCGTGTGTGGTTAGTATAGAGTGTGATTTTGGATAGTAAATAATTGGGTGTGTTTTGACTGCTTCCCCGTGTGTGGTTAGTATAGAGTGTGATTTTGGATAGTAAATAATTGGGTGTGTTTTGGCTGCTTAACCGTGTGTGTGTGTGTGTGTGTGTGTGTGTGTGGATAGTATATGGTGTGATTTTGGATAGTAAATAATATCGTTTGTGAATAGTATATAATATGAAAAGTGAATGTAGGGGGTGTTTTCTTTCACGTCCGTGCTTAAGATATATATACGCAATAGTCAGTCCTTGGAGTCATTCAATTTTGAACACATCAAGATGAATTTCGACTTATTTATCCAACTCCGAGACAGCTGGTTTGGGATTCTTGATGCAGAGTATAAAGTGGAAAGACTTGAGGAAGAATTTCAGAGTAACCTGGGCTTTGTAAACCAACTGAAATTAGCAAGAGATCTATTAGAAGGTATGATAGAGGAGGAAGACCAGAAATTAAGAAGACGTATTAAAACAAAATATATAAGAATAGGAGACTTGAAGCAGGCTCTTGATCATGTCATCAAAGTCAGGTGTTTTCTAGAAGAAACATTACATCTGATAGAGTGGGAATATGTGAAGTGGGGTCTAGACAGGCTAAAGAAAGCAGAAGCAATGATGAGAATAGTGATGGAAGAACAGGTGATCCAGATTAAAGAAAACTGGTCTAAGGAGAGAAAGGAAAAAAAGAACACGAAGAAGAAAGAGGACTTTGATCTACTAAATCTAAGATGGATGAGAGTTCAGGAAAAGTTTAGATCTATGGGACATCCCAATTGGATTCCCGAGGACAAGAAGAAGAAAACGGGGATCATTGGTAAAATTAAAAGGTGGTGGAACAGCGGCAGAAAATAAAAGAAGAAGAAGTATCCAAAGGTCCTTTTCAGGGCCACTCATAAATCTCGAAAAGATAGTAGCTTTCTATTGCCGCCATTTTTTTCCTTATCCCTCTACAGTCCCCTATACCTATACCAATTCTATTTCCTATGTTATATTTCCCTTGTCGCTAGATAGTCCCACCATGTTCAATTCTCTTTGACACTAGATAGTCCCACCATGTTCAATGCCCCTTGTCTCTAGATAGTCCCAAAATAGTTCCCATGTTAAATTCCCCTTGTCGCTAGATAGTCCCCCCCATGTTCAATTCCCCTTGTCGCTAGATGTTCCCAAGCTGTTTTTGACTGGATTTTCCATTGTCGCTAGAGTATCCCCATATACTACTCACATGTTCATAAAATAGTATGCCAATCACTGTCACGTGATTTTATAAATGAATTAGACTCGGAATGAAATGTAGTAATGCCGCCCCATGCATAATGCATATACCACGTTCTCTCACAAATGTCAGTTAAACCATACAAATAGTCATTCTTAACAGTTTTGATATTTGCAATAGTTTAACCGTAATAAACGAAAGTATATGCTCAATTCTGGCTTTGCTCTCTTATATTATATAAACAGTTATCCATAAATTGGTTTTCATTTGTATGAACATTACAATTCAGATAAAGACCATTATGGTTGGATTGGAACCTGTCCTAGTTTGACAAAAAAAATCTTTTCGATCAACAAGAGGGACCGCAATGATTTAAATAAACGAACTGATCATTTTACTAGTGCAATGTTGATGATTAAAATTAATGAACTGATCATTTTATTAATGAAATGTTGATGATTTAAATAATGAACGTGTCTTCGCAGGAAATATGCTATATTTTGCAAAGAAATATTCATACAGAGTTTTGTCTGTAGTTCTACTACATTCGATATAAATATTAAATGTTTACCAAGAAACTGCACTAATAAACTTTTTCATTCACCTTACTTCGTATTGTGCCTAGTCTGAGACCATGCAGTACTTGAAGCTGTATGGCAGCGACTAAAGACAACCTGTTTCCATAAATACAGCTGGTATCATTTCCCACAATACGGTTCATGCCCTGGTATATTTATTTCAGATGAATATATTATCATTAGAGTATCATAATGTACATATTTTGTCTGAAAAACGTCTTATACTATGTAACTTATGTTGCACTAGTCCCATCGATTTGATAAAGAACATCCTATACTTATTAGTTACTACATTTAAAAAGTAAGATTTGTATTATTCCCTCTTGCCAGTAGATTGTTAACCATGTTACATATGTAAATAAGTGTGATCTGAAGGACACGTGGCGAAAGGATTTGAATAAATATGGCTGCAAACCCAAACTATCGCATACAAAATATAATCATCGATTTCAATGAAATATAATGCATAAATAAATGGCAAATATGTAATAGTATTGTAAAATGTAGTATATGATCATAAAGTGTTCGATAGTAAGGAGAGTGTGTTAAATATGATGCACGCGTCATCAGCATCGTGCATATGCCTGATGATAAAACCATAATTTCCCTCAATGTCGGTATAATATGTGTGGCTTGTTTTGCGAGATCATTTACATCTTAAACTAGAGACAGAACTTTTGTAGGATTCATACACGCACCTATAGAACTTGGAGCACATGAAAAAAGTCCTGGACCAGTATCTCCCTAAACCCGGAAATTAAAAGCAAAAACACAATATGACGAAGATAACAATGTACATATATGTCAAAATACGGCATTGTTGAGAGAGAGAGAGAGAGAGAGAGAGAGAGAGAGAGAGAGAGAGAGAGGAGAGGTAGAGGGAGAGGGAGAGGGAGAGTGAACCTTTCTTTACGGCCGCATTTGGTTCATCTTGCGGCAGTGAAACATTTATGAGTTTTGGGGTTCCTTTTTTTCATAAAGAGATATATATCTCCTGACACAACCTACCAAATGGAAAGACACATATATTTAAATTTAGGATGATATCAAACTGTACAAATGACGGGCAACCAGTCAAACCCGGTTTGAATCCCAACAGTAACAGTGTTAGGCGGTACCCATTTCAACCTCTAACCAAACATAACTGCGGTCGGTGTTTTTGGCTATTTTATATTTTTTGAGACGTATAAATGAATTAGGCTGAAATACACAAATATTGCTAATTTACCTGAACTTCGATAGTAGGACAATATGGCTTCATTGCAAAATTTATCACAGGTGTACCTTATCGGCTAGTAAACGACTTGTAAATAAATAGTCCTTACCTAAATGAATAGGTTAAATATTCATTTATTGCTTCGAATGCAAATTGTGTATCACGCGCTAACAATCAATAATTTGTTTGAGTAAGTCAGTGTGTCAGGAAAATAAAATTGAAGGTCGAAATTAATTTAGAAAACTTTACACAGGTACTAATTGACCTTTAACTAAACCGACTTGCACAATGTGTGTTCGATAAACCAAGTTAAGGATCATTTATAGCTGAAATTAATTAGAATCCTTGTCAGTTTGTTAGTTCAAGCTATTTCGAAATACTCAGCGCGACTCCAACCATGCTGCATGTGCAAATTGCCTGCAGTTTAAACCTAAGTACCTAGCTGAGCATATCTGTCACAGCTAGTGTATATTATAGAGTAAATTCTCTGTAAACATTACATTAAAACGAGTCTTGTAAGGAAGCTTGCCACTGTACAGTGGTAAATCTTCAGCTTTAGATGCATTTAAATTTAAGATTTTATTCGTATAGCTACTTGTTTTATATGACAGAATTGTTTTCATATGTCACACTTTTTAAAGACCTAGGTAATATAACGCCATGATATTAGAAATACTATAGTCTGCTTCTAGACAGCTATTTGTTGTAACTGAACAGAAAAAAATTAATTTATTTATTCGCTGCATGCATTCAACGTTTCATGTAAATGGGTAACTATTCATGTGCGCGTATGCGCAACATATATTAATGTAGAAGTACTTAACGATATGTATCACACGGTTTAGTTGTTTTAATTTTATCTGCCTTGGGCATGGTGCCTTGTGTATGGTTGGGTGCTGCCTCATATATGCCTTATATAAATAGTTGGATGATGTGAAGTCACAGAACTCTGTGTGTTGTTTGTGACGTATACGCTGAGTCTGGTGACGTTTGTTTGGAAGAGTATTCTGGTGTTCTCGATGAGACGGACCACGGCTTCGCGATCATCGGGTCTGTGTTAAATGTGAGGGCTCTCTACGGGTACTTCAACATACAAAAAGGGTAGACCATGTGTGGTGACTCCTTGACCATTTACTTGAGTGGGTGGAGCCGGAGATACATCGTGGAAGTCAACTGGGCGCCAAGATAGTTATAAAATACGTGTTCCATAGTATTGATATAGCCATCTGAGAACAAATATCACCAGTTTCATAGTAAAGTTGTTAAATGAACGATATACTCATAATTTAACGTTTACATATCGAATTGTTATATGAACAATACAATTATAAATTACTTTCCTTTCATTGATAAATTATTATATAAACGATATAATAAAAAATTCAGGCATTAACATCTCAGTTTCGTTATACTAGCTATATATTCGCAAATTCATACATATTCTTGTATTTTTCATTCGGGTAATAAGACGTTATTTACGTTAGTTTCAAATTCCTTGAGTTACATGTTGTTGATAGCTCAGTGTTAGGAACTTTGAAATTTTCCTCATGTGCTGTTAATAATGGTGGCAGATTTGTTTATATTTAAATTGAGTTTATAAATAAGATCTTATTAACGCATTTGCTTTTGGTGTCTTTACTAATACAGTCACAGCTCGGCTTCATCTTGTGGCATTAATTACCTTGTATGACAGAGCTATTTTTTGTTTGTTTTCTGTTTTATGGTTTAACGCCATTTTCAGCACAATATAGGCTATACATGGCTGCCAGTATTAATGGTGGAGGAAGAACACGAAAAATCCGGGAAAGAACCACCGACCCACGCGAAGCTACTGGCAAGCGTTCTCACATAACTACATTAGCCGAATCTTAGACTTGAACCCTCGCAGACAGAGATGAGATGGCAGTGATCAGTAACGGAGCTAGATTTTCATATCATTTGTCAAGTTTTAAATCATTCATCTTGTACACCCATTACAATATTTTGCAGTTTACATTTCGCTTCGATATTTCTTATACAACCTGTTTCAATGCAAACAAATGAATATTTGAATATCATTGTTAGTTTTGAATATTCACACAAAACGTGCCTGAACTGATTTATTGAATATTTGTCTCAGCTGTAGGCAAAATATCAAAAATCTTAGTCAATGTCACTGAATAAAAATGGTTTCGGCACAATAACATTATTTGTGGATCACATACCTGAAACAAAGTTTGCAAATGGTTTTACACTCTGGGTATTGAAGACGCAAAATTATTTGGAGATCAAAAGGGTAAATGTCAGATTTTATTTTTGTTGCTTTGGTGTTGAAACCATGTTACAATACATGATTGTCTGTACATGATAACCTGTGTAAGCAAAGAAGAATGAATTCATGGAAAAACCAGGTAACAACGAGTTACTTCCGGGAGTTATATGAAGGCTTTCTCACCTAGCACTTTGTCGTAGGGCGAGATTTCAGCATGTCGGAATTGCTTCGTTCGTTTACGCATATTAAACAATGTAGTCATCACATATACGAGGATATCGAACATTTTAATATGTTGACATTTCAGATACATTAACATTTTGTCTTTAAACTTTATTTGTTTAGGAATTGTTATTGACCCCCAGAAACCATTACATTTCACATACTTGAGAAATCTCTTCTCATCCAGCAAGCGTTCACATAGTCGTATAACGTGAAGAACATTTGTTTTAAATCCAGCACATACATGCCTAGAGTCTCTCAGCGATGACTCTCAAGCGATGGTTTGTTTAAGAAAGCAATAGATAAATAATGAGTTGATTCATTAAATGGCCGAACGAAAGTTTGATATTAATGAACTTTGGGTTTAATTAGTAAGTATGTGTTCAGTTTTGATATGAAATTTAAATAACTAAAGTTATTTACGTCCCATGGAATTATACTTGAGAACACTTCAGTTTCACAAGAAATGTTGCAAATGTAGATATAAGAGAGAGAGAGCAGAGAGAGGCAATTATAAATTGCAGCGAGAGAGGAGGGCATGCAAAGTTAGATAGAGAGAGGAAAGATGAGAGAAAGAGGCAAAAGAAAAGGGGGGCCTAGGCCGATAAATCATCCCCTCACCAATATTATTGACTATCAATTAAGAGCTGAGGTCGACTAATCATTACAACTCGTACCCATCGGTCTTCACATTTGTCTGCACACACTGATATATATTTTATATACTTACCGGAATTTCTAGCAGCTGTTGAGCTCCCGTTGGCTACCGTCAGTTGAATGTTTCTTTTGGTGATATATACAAGCTATTTCCAGATCAAATCCTACTTTTGGAGCTTTGTATATTTATATGGAATAATACAACTATCTCACCTTCGACAATTTAGAATTTTTATCCAGATATGTCTGAACTTTGCACAGGTGTGACCGGAAAACATGTGAAGGCAGAACAATTGCACATTTGTATCAATAGGTAACAGCAAATCCACATATCGACCATCAATATCAACGTATATTGAGGGATAAGAGGCTGATTTATCAGACGGAGGTTGGGTGGGCAATGGGAATAATATAAACTTAAAGACTTAGAATAAGAAGGGGAGCAGACATAACCGTTACACAAACATGATGTTTTGATGTTAAAAGAAATATTAGGCTAATGACCCCTATTCAGGAATTGAAGTAGATCAATCTGCTTTTCAATTTGACAACATGTTGAACACTTGAAATGGTAAATGGGGTCGGACTCTGTTATTGTTCATTCTATATATTGTTATAGCTCGTGTTATATACAGTTTTACTGTAAATGTAACAAAGTGCTGATTATGAAGTGCTTTCTTTCTGTACAAGATATCACATAATTGGGAAAATATATTGATCTATTAACTTTCAAAAATGATTGTAACCAAAATCTGTATTTAGACATGATAAAGAACGTGAGGTAAACTGGTTTTTTTTATGTCTACGTTGTGTTAAAATTTGATATTTTACCAACATATGTTACGTAAGTTTGCGATACCTTTGTAAAAAAATTTACGACATGGAACATTGTATGTTCTAAACATTTCGTCTATAAAATGTGAGATATTTGTAAAAAAAAACAAAAATAAAAAAACAATCAAAAATAATGAAAGTGCTATCTGCATTTTTATCACGTTTTTAGTGAAGATTTAATTAAAAGAAGTTAGGGTACATGTGTTGCCTGCATCAACATTGTTTTGCTTTCAGTTACATCATTTTTCACAATGTGGTAGATATGATATTCTTAACATAGTAGTTTCTTGCTTTAGCGCTTTAGAAATATGGTTTGCGTCCTCTTCATCTTTTAAATTATTTTGTATTTTATCCTTCTGTGCAATCAGTTCCCACCCTTAAATGCAATATCTTTATTCTTTCTGCATAGGCGAGTTTGTGAACTGTACTAATTCTTATCTGGCTGTTTTATATTAATGCATTTTAGTATCTTCCCTTTGATGTTTGGCGCATAGTACACATTTGAACACTTTTTTTTATTCATCCTCTTTTCCTATTCTGTTGAATCTGAGAAACACACTATCTCGTACATCTCAATGTTCCGAACCCATACATTATTCTATTTATGCATGATGTTTCCGGCTCCTGCGATGAATCAATATGTTAATTATTTGCATATGATATTTAGCTGGTTAATAACTGTTTAAAGATTCATTAGACTGTTACGTATATTTGATTTAAATTATTTATTTTTAATTGTCAGATCCAAATTTGTCATTTTGGTTTTTAAAATTCATTAATTGGGAGATTATTCTAGAAAAATCTCTATGACCATACTTTATCTGTAAACATGTTTTTACCTTGGCTTGTTGACCTATTTTCTGACCCTGCTTCAGACAGCGTCAACAAGCTTCTAAAACTATTGGTTAATTTCAAGGACAACTTTTTATTTTTAGTTCTTGGGGGTAGGAAATGACTGATTTGCTTATCTAGATCTTTCATTGCGTACGTGTTTAAATGATCGTACGTTTGTTCTATGACCTTCCATGAACTTGCATAAAATCATGTGACCACCTGTTTACGTAAAAAAAACAGGTATGTAAATTATTGTTTGGAAGAGAACAATTTAGTAGAATCTGGGCTTTTAAGTTAATAGTTGTGTTTTGAGTTATATTGGAATTTGTGTCAATTCGTTGAAGCAAGAGGAATTATTCCATTTATATAGAGAAGAACATGTGCTCATAATTTCATTTGGATTATTTTAAAAACGAAAACTGCATCACGTGAAATCGTCAGCCATTTTGGATTACATCGTCACGATTCGAACCTGGAACTATTAGAACATTTATTTATCAAGACTCTTGCAATGACATTAGTGGATTATTTTTGTGAATTCTATATTGAATCAATGTTGGATTTGATTCTCTAAAACCGTAATAATTGTACTTAATAAATATATATATATGCCCATGCCCATATTTTAATTATTAACATTATTATCATGACTTCACTGACGACACACATGCTCCGTTTTGGGATCCTTATATTTAAACAGGTGATGCTTGTGAACATGCATTTTTCAGGTGTATCTCAAAATCATGATAGAGCAAGACAACATAAAACATTAACTATATAATTGTTTTCATAATCACAGTGAACCCTAAGCTGACAAGAGCCACACAGACTGACCTTGCTGATATCCTGAATTTGGCAAGAAACATGTCATTTTTATATAATTGGAACATCATGACTCTTACGTATTTCTGCCATACTAATACCATACGAGCATTATCTTGATTTATCGGAATATTAACTGAACGCTTGCCTAGCTTGTTAAGGGGTCTCGATCTGATCTTCAAATGCAATATGTTGACGCTATTGCTACTTTTGTCTTAGTGTGGCGTTTAGGGCTATTAACTTAACTGAAGAAAATATTCTGGCATGCATCTTATTGTACTAGCAAAAATAATCAGGCACTGTACAGAACACAATTTATTTGTGTAAATTCTCAATGTAATAAAGGATTATCAAATATAAGTAATCAAACTGAATATGTACAAACCATAAATGTATATACAGACGTCAAAAATTAAATGGTGACTTATTTTTACGCACACATGATGAATAATAATTTATTTTCTCGAAACTAGGCAACACCATTTAGGTCATACAATTACTTGACAATACGAATATTCCCGAATAACATGCAAATCACATATTGCGAATCAATCTATTTTAAAATCAACGTAAAGAGAAGTTATATGAATGGTAACAAACAAATAACGATAGCATATATTTTTCAATTATTCAAATTATTTGAAACTGCAAATTGTTATATAATTACGTTTTCTAAGTGACATTTCGTTCTAGAAAGTGGAGAATATGCTATTGTTGCTTCAACATTGCATCTGGCCTAACTCGAAGATGTTGCTATTGTTTAAGAAATCACATCGACGTTTTGCATAACTGGCTGGGAAATGTTGTCATGTTGAAAATGAGCTTTAAAATATTGAAATGATAAAGTTAATTAACAGCTGGAATGTGTGTGTTAGTAGATATATTTGAGCATTTATTTACTGTGGGTGGATGAACGTAGATCCACAAACAGTTCAAATTCTCAACATGTTTTAGAACTCTATAATCTCATTACGTCTTGTTTGTTGTGAAAGCATCTATCTATTTGGTTTTAATATGTTTAACATGTGTACCCTCATAAAGATGACGAACGAGTATTTGTGCCTTGAGGTTTGTAGTGGTCGTTGGTAACAACCGTCTCTAGGGACACAAGAGACATAACACGCATCAAATATTCAATGATCTGTTTGCGTCAGTTCGGAACCACCTGCACGAGTCTTACAAGTTCTGGTTTCGGGTTTAGCGCCATTTTCATAACAATGCCAGATGCCATCAATACCGGTCCATTTTAATGCTGAAGGATTACCTCGGTAAAATACAGAAAGATACTGACAGTTTGCTTGCATAGCCATTTTAGTCATACCTGTAATTCAAACTCACAAGTGCCAGAGGCGTCTCTGTGGTGGGAGTGGGGGAAGAGGAGAACACATTCTCCGGGCGCCAGATTAGTGGGGCGCAAAAAAATGGGCTTTGGAATGGTAGTGGTGATTGTATTGATGAAAATAATGGGTTTAAGAGTTTAAGATCGGGACGTAAAAGTAATATTGTCCCCGAGCTCAAAACACCCTAGCTATGCATCTGACACATGCACAGGTCAGATAGCATTGATCTGTAAAGTCAAGCTATTTATGCCATTAGGCCATCTTGCATTCAGCCTGACAAGGCCGAACAGATATTCCATTATCAGTCAAACACAGATGCTTTACTTGTACCACAATTTTATTTGAATATGTGTGTTCAGAAAACAAAATCAAGCAATGAAACAGATGACTTAGTATTTCAGGAAAAATTAATATTATGAATGATTGTATATATGCAAACATACATGATCTCCAAATTGATTTTTATTTTGATACATCTGGCTACAGTATTGTTCGCTGTATTCAACGCGATTCTGAAGATACCCCAGAGTTTGGAAAGTGGTAAGGAAAATCATTGTTAAGCATCATGTGATCAGGTGTTTCTTTTACGTTTATAATACTATTCAGAATAGTGTATCTACGTGCACCCAATGCATGTATATAATGTGTCTTCAAAAAATATGTTATGTTAGATTATTGGAAGTTAACGTATTCGAAATAACTTACTTGATCATTATGGTAAATGTGAATTGTAAGCCTAAAATATCGGATGAAACCGTAAATGAAGTAAAATATGTTAGCTAAACAATAATTGGATGTTTATTAGCTAAGATTGGTACAACGCCACCCTTTGGAACACACATTCCTTGCATGCACCGCTGTAAACAAAGTAAATAAGAAAAATTAATAAGAGAAACACACGGGGAAAATAAAAAACGGAAACATGGTTGTTTTAAACCCCTAACGATCGGCTGATTCATTTCGCTGATTAGTTACATTCTATGTATTAATGCCCAAAACACTAAATGGTTTTCCTATCCAATCCAATTAATTAAATTGCAGCGTGTATTTTACAGTGTGTATTATTGCATAGCATACTCAGACTATTTCCTATGAAACATTCCTGATTACATTGCAGTACGTATTGTTGCACAATTTTCATGACAATTCATACTAATGACATTGCATCAGTTATTTTTGCAACACATGCTGACCTTTTTCATATTAAACCTTGTTAATTACAATCCATATGTATTAATGCAAATCACACCGAACAAGCTTCCTATTACATTGTAGTATGTATAATAGTACAACGTTTTGAAAATTGTTACTATTAAACATAACTGATTGCTTTGCAATGTTCAATTTGCACAGCATAATGAATCACAAATCTAATCCATGGCAGAACGTATTACTGCGCAATAAACTGAAAGGTTTTCTATCAAACATTTTATATTAAGTTGCGAGGCATATTGTTTTACAAACTATTGACTTAATTATGTTTCAAAATTAATTGATTTATTGCAGTGCAGTCTTTGAACAATATACGAAATTGTTTTTAGCATTGCAGTGCGCCTTGATGGAAAAAACGGCCGAATTGTTTTAATAAAACAACATAACAAATTACTTTACACTGCGTATTCTCGAACACGATTCTGATATTTTAACCAATAAAACCAATTTAATTACATTTTAGAGTGCGTTATTTCAGAACAGTTGGAATTGCTTGCTATCAAGCCTAATTGACTACATTGAGATGTGCATTATAGTACAACAAAAAGATTTTATTTCCAATTCAACTTACCTAATTGAGTTCTTAAAACCGCTAAAAGAGAGAGAGAGAGAGAGAGAGAGAGAGAGAGAGAGAGAGAGAGAGAGAGAGAGAACCATTTTACGGCCACATTTGGTTCCTCTTGCGGCACTGAAATTTCGCTTGAGACATTTTCCCGTTCTTGGGTTCGTACATTTCATGAAGAGACATATATCGGCTGACACATCCTAACAAATGAAAAGACGAAAAGATCTAAATTTAGGATGATATCAAACAGTGCAACTGACGGGCAACCTGTCAAACACGCTGTGATTCCCAATAGTAATAGTGTTAGGCGGTACCCAGTTCCACCTCGTCCCAAACAAAACTGCGGCCAGTGTTTTCTGGGCTAGTGAATATCGTTTGAGATGTATAAATGAATTAGGCTGAATTACACAAATATTGCTAATTTACCTGAAATTCGACAGTAAGACAATATGGCTACATTGCAAAAAATACGGCAGGTGTACTTTATCTGTGGATAAATGACAGTTAATTAAATAGTCATTACACAATGCGCTTAAATTAATAGGTTAGAGATTTATTTATTGCTTTGAATGTAAATTTGTGTATCACGCGCTAACAATCAATAATTTCTTTGGGTTTGACAGTGTGTCAGAACAGTAAATATCAAGGATAAAATTGATTTCGAAATCTTTACACGGGTACAAATCGATTTGCAACTAAATCGACATGCACAACGTGTGTTCGATAAACCAAGTTAAGGATCATTTATAGCTGAAGTTAATTAGAATCACTGTCATGAAATACTCAAAACCAGTATAAATATAACTAAACTACTTTATATGATAATAACGTTGTTTACTGGTATATATGATTGAATGATGATTGCTTACTAATTAACGCGTATATTCTATAACTTTGGAATCAAACATATATCCGTATCATCCAAATTGTATTTCTCTCCAATTGTAACCTTAATCACCTAGAATAACGTTAATTTAAACGAAAATATATTATTTTTCTGAAACAAATTTTGCATATACCATTTCTATTTGGCAATAAGGCCAGTACACATCTAAACATTTCATACTCCTCGCCAATTTACCGCAGACAGAAAGGAGATAATACCAGAGATAATGTGATGTTACCTTGTCTTGAGTGTAACAGACGCAGAGGTGCTAGTTAAGACCAAGTGGCGGTAATTGAGTATCCTCGGGTATCACTTGTAATTGTTCACGTGTAAATCCGCACTGGGGAGCAGTTGAATCTAATCTATAGATTGCGGGTCCACCCGTGGATCTTGTTATGTTAGATATTTTATGTGTAGTGGCACTCCAAATAGGATCAGTAGCTCTTTTTACCACCTTCAAGCTCTCCTGGTTCATATAAATATCTCACAGTAACATTGCCGAGTATTCGTTGTTTTGAAAAATCATTTTGTGGATTTTGTACACGTTTATACTTTGTTAAATATCGTGAATAGGTTTCATATTGATTGTTTGAGTAGTTTCATTATTTAGTGCAGCTATCACACCTGGTAATCTCTTGACCCATTCACGAGACCGTTTTTCCTGGATAAATTCCTTCTCGTATTGATATCCAAATAACCGCTCAGCAAAAATTGTCCGATTAAATTTTTCAGTAATTGCCTGATCGCGATGTAGTGCAGTATGTCAAGGTCGTATCGTGGGTATTATGGTGTTTTCATTTTTGATAACACTACACCCTGAAATTCCTTGCCAGGATCAACCTGCAATAGATTTGGCTACTGCAGATGACCTAATCGATAAATCATTTCAAACGCAGAAGCTACTTCAGTTTATGACTTTGTTTTTAATGTTTCAGTTTGTTTGTATCTACTCGCAATATCAACTACGGTTAGCGAATACTTGTATGTTTGTTTATTAACAGTATAATGAGGCAGAAATAATATATCAGCCTGATGAACTTCATTAGGGACGCTGTCATCAAAATGTACGAAGTTAATTTGTTTAGGTGGGGTAGATAAATCTGTCATATCGCCTGTTTCAATAACCTATCAGGCGCAGTAACTTTTGTTTACTTTTGCAGCGTTAGCGAGTTTATCGATTGCTGATTTACCTTGCCAGTATCCTCTTGGGGAATAATAAATAGATTCCATGCTGTTATTAATTTACCAGCACTCACCATTAATTTACTTTTCATCCCCGATTTTATGAACCACGAAGCTTATTTGTCGTTGAAGGATTTAGAAATAGTTTCACATCTGCGATTGCTTTTATAAGCAACATCATGAGCATGACACGCCTTATCAATAGCGTTTATTGGATATTCGCCGGGTCGGGGTTGGTCTTGATCATCGAGTCGGATATCGAGTCTGGTTCCAGGTCCACAATAACTATGCCCTGAAAGGTGTTTTTCACATGGATATTTTCCCATGGAGTCCCGAAATGTTTTGTCGATTTTGCTGCATATCACCTCCTCGTTTTTTATTAAATCAATAGAAACTAATCTAAATGTTTGTACCACGTTGTACACACTTACCAGCAAGTGCTGATCTGCTATTGCTTGTTGTAATTGTTGTCAAGTTCTTTTGTGTTAGTACGCGTCTTACATTTGACACAATATATATCCATAATTTATTTATAATAACATGAATGTAATTGATTTGTTGGCGAAAGAAACACGAGAACCCGTTAAGAATCATGCAGCGCTACAAAAGTATATTCGCATGATTATAATTGGACTATCTGGAAGTGGCAAGATGCAGTTGTTACATAATTTGACAACGAGATGGATTAAATGGGATAAACTATATGTGGTAGCCCTGAGTGTAGACGATCAGCGATGTTACGAGGTGTTAACAGATTTTAACGAGAAAGCAAAAGCAGAAATCGATGATGATATTGAAGTTATAACCGATATCGAAGAAGCACCGAGTATTGATTCTCATGATGGAAATATTAACAATTTAGTTGTATATGATGATGTGATGCTGGATAAACAAGCAAACGCTGCCAGGATATTTTTCAGAGATAGAGATACAAATATTGATGTGATATATGTTACTCAGAGATATACACAAATACCAAAAGTGATCAGGGATAACTGTAATATTCTTGCTGTATTTAATGGAGTTGACACTCATACACTACGAATTATTCACCAGACCTGGTGCAGTGGAGATATGGATTATATTCTCTTTAGAAAGTTCCTTAGTCATGCTAAGTCGGTCCCACGTGGATTTATAACGATAAATTTGCGTGACCCTAGATTAAGATATCGTTTCGGACTTGAGAAAATATTTGGTTAAAACCATAACAGTTTCGGTCTCCGTAGAGACTTTAAAAACATGGTCTGGTCAATCGTTTTTAGTTTTGTCTGAAATAGTTTCGGTCTCCGTAGAGGCCTTACTTTTGTTTAAAAACTTGGTCTGTTCACCCTTCTTGTTGCTACTTATATACTAATACTCTATGATTACCAAATTAACTAATGTACACTAATACTTTATTATTAATAAGTTTACTTATACACAAATACTCCATGAGTACTAAGTTTACATATAAACTAATACTCTATGATTACTAAGTTTACTTATATACTAATACTCTATGATTTACATTTTATCGAACGATTACTGCATTACCATACTAAAGGCAGAATTAAAAAGACAAAGAATATAGCAAATATCATAGCATCTATGTATTTAGCAGCTCAATGAGGTCGATACAATTTTAAGCGATTTACAAGAATGTAATATCTATATATAAAAAACCTTAGCAAAGTTAAAGGTACAAATGGAAACAAATAAACCGCAAGAAATTGTGCAGAATATTGAGTGTACAAGATCACAATTAGTTATAGACTTGAAATATCATGTGTTCAATTTTAGAATAGAATCAAATGTTGAAGAAACGGTACTATTAAACAAATATTGAACTAACTCTCTTGAAAGTTGCACAAATTCATTTTTTTATAGCTATTATTATAATGGTAACATATCTAGACCAAGATTGTGATCTTGTACACTCAATATTCTGCACAATTTCTTGCGGTCGGTACGTTTAACTGTAACAAGTGGCAACAGTGGCGTAGGTAGTGGATGTAGTAGTACCACGGAGTCTTTAATTTCTATATTTAAAACGGGTAGCATTACCAAATACGTGTTTCAGTTAGGTAAAATAAATGAAATAGAGACACTGACTGGTACTATTGACAGTGTCATGTACCGTACTTACTCGTCGTCGGCATCCGTCCGTCTTCTAGAGACGATGGTGTAGCTTCCGATTTGGGTGTCCTATCTACACATTCGCGAGTGGCTGAAGAGTCTGACCCTTGAGTGACAGTCTCTGTTGCACTTGCTGCAGGTGTATGCTGATGCTTGCAGCGAGGTTTGTGTTTCTCATCTCCTCAGCTTTCTGAGTGCCATGTCTGACAGCAATACGCCACGCGGAGCGGTCGTCAGCACAGCTCTCCTAATTGTTTATGTTGATTTTGGCTGTCTTGATGTCCTTTTTGTAGCGCAGACGTGGCCTTCCAGTCGTTCGTGCACCTTCTACTAGCTCGCCGTACAGCAGGTCCTTGAGTATGCGGCCTGGGTCCATTCTCTTAACATGACCTAGCCAGCGAAGGCGCCTCTCGCTGAAAATGGAGAACATGCTGTTCATGCCTGTGCATTTCAGAACCTCTGTGTTGGGAACTTTGTCCTGCCACTGGATACGCAGAATGCGCCGCACGCATCCCAGGTGGAAGCTGTTGAGTTTCCTCACGTGACTCGCGAAAGTAGTCCATGCCTCGCTGCTGTAAAGGAGTGTGCTGAATACGCATGCCTGGTAGACGCGCAGTTTGGTCTTCTCGGTGAGGTTGTGATTGTCCCAGACCCTCTGGTTCAGTCTCGCCATAACTGCTAATGCCTTGGCAATCCGGCCACTTACATCAGTATCAACGGAGAGCGAGTTGGAGATGGTGGACCCAAGGTATGTGTAGTCCGCAACAACTTCCAGGTTGTACCCATCAATGGCGATGGTGGGAGAGGAGTCTGCGTCCTGCACCATTACATTCGTCTTCTTCAGACTGATGGTCAGTCCGAACTCCTTGCAGGCATGGGAGAGGCGGCATACTAGCTGCTGCAGTCCATCTTCCGTGTATGATGTCAAGGCTGCATCGTCGGCGAAAAGCAATTCACGGATGAGAATCTTTGTAACTTTAGTCTTTGCACGGAGATAGGCAATGTTAAACAGCTTTCCGTCAGTCCTGGTGTGTATATACACACCCTCGCTGCAGTCCTTGAAGGCGTACTGGAGGAGAATGGAAAAGAAGATGGCAAAGAGAGTTGGCGCAAGGACACAGCCTTGCTTCAATCCACTGCTGACTGGGAAGGCCTCTGATGTTGCGCCGTTGAAGCACACTGTGCTGTGCGTGTTGTCGTGGAACGATGTTATGATAGCGAGCAGTCGTGGGGGGCAGCCTATCTTCTTAAGGATTCTGAAGAGTCCGCTCCGGCTGACCAGGTCAAATGCCTTGGTCAGGTCTATGAAGGCAATGTAGAGGGGCATCTGCTGCTCACGACACTTCTCCTGCAGCTGTCGTAGTGAGAAGATCATGTCTACAGTTGACCTGCCTGCTCGGAAGCCACACTGGGACTCGGGGTAGACTCGGGATGCTAGGGTCTGCAAGCGCCAGGACGACACGGGAGAACGCCTTTCCAACAATACTGAGAAGAGATGCCCCGGTAGTTGTTGCAGTCACTGCGGTCTCCTTTGTTCTTGTATAGAGTGACAATGTTTGCATCTCGCATGTCCTTGGGGATGTGTCCTTGTCCCCAGCAGAAGCAGAGGAGTTCGTGCAGAGGCTGGATTAGTGCTGGTTTCCCTATCTTTAGGACTTCAGGCGAAATGCCGTCACTCCCAGGTGCCTTCCCACAAGCGAGGCAGTCGATGGCTTTGCTAAGCTCTTACAGGGTGGGTGGTGTGTCTAGTTCCTCCAAGACTGGCAGGTCTGGGATGGCGTCTAGGGCTGTGTCTGTGACGACGTTTAGGGTTGCATACAGCTCCAGATAGTGCTCAACCCAGCGCTGCAGCTGTTTGCCCTGGTCTTTGATGACTTCGCCAGTCTTGGACTTGAGTGGGGCGATCTTGGAGGTAGGTGGGCATGTTGCCTTCTTGATACCCTCGTATATGCCCCTTGCATCCCCGGTTTCGGCAGCTATATCTGTACACTGGTGCAGAGGTTCATCCAGTAGGTATTAGCGCAGTGACGGGCTGTCTGCTGGGCATTTTTCCTGGCAGTCCTGAGGGCCTGTAGTGTACCACGGCTAGGCGCAGCCATGTAAGCCAGGAGGGCTTTCCTCTTCGCCTATGTCACGGGTTCCATCTCCTCCCAGCTGGCCTCATACCAGTCTGTGTGTTTGGGCTCTTTCTTCCCATAGGCAGTAATGGCTGAGTTGTACACAGCGTCTCGGAGGTGGGACCACTTGGAGTCAATGGTGTCATCAGGTGTCTCTTTGGTGAGAGCCTCGTGAAGTTTGCAGATGAACTGCTGTGTCTTCTCTGGATTGCTTGCACAGCAGGTGTTGATGCGTGGGCCACCATTCTTCTTGGAGTGGTGCAGTTTCTTGGGTATTATTCGCACCATGCTGGCCACAAGGGAGTGGTCCGTGTCGCAGTCGGCACTGTGGTAGCTTCGGGTGAGAAGGACGCTGGCTAGTTCCGCGCGCCTGGTGATGAGTAGATCTAGCTGGTGCCAGTGGCGGGAACGTGGGTGTCACCATGATACCTGTTGGATCTCCTTGCATTTGAGGAAGGTGTTGGTCACACATAAGCGGTGAGTGCAGCACATCTCCAGCAGGCGCTGGCCATTCTCGTTGACTTCAACGTCATTCCGGCAACTCCTGTGACGCCGTTGGTGCCAAGCTGTATCGACATTTGTCGTTCCCTTGGGTCCACCAGCTGCGTGGAGAGGGGGGATCTGATGCATGGGCAACAGCTGATTCCCCATTCTAAACTGCCCAGGCTTTGTAGCTCCACTGGAGAGGACACTTCAGCGTCGTCTTAAGGCGTCGGCACAACACCGTACTTACTATATATATTCTAATTACGTCATCATTACATATACTGACCTCATGATTGCATATCCTGTTATAGGAAGCCAAAGAAAATAACCATTTATATTCCCTTTTTCCATACTTTTTATTAACATTATCGCGTCTTCCCCGGTTTCTTTCTTTCAATCGGAGAAATTTTGTAGACTGTTTAGCAGCAGGTATTGTATTGTTTTCAAGGTTTGAATGCATATTAGTGTATATTCCGTTTTAAATTCATCTTATGACTACTGTAAATAAAATCAGCATGCACATGTATCATTATGCTGATGTAATATAAAGATATCATCAAAACCGGTTCCTATAGCTGTTCCTTTTGTTCACCTAAAGATTTCAATTAGATCACCTTTCAGTCGTGTCAGGTACGTTAGAATCAAAGCGTTTTTCCGTTTTGTAGGCTAGATACATATCACCTACGATATAATATTATTATTTCGTATATATATTATATCTTTTCGTATGATAACAGTCTGTGCGAAGAACAAATGCGTCTAATCTTTCATTACCTGAGATTTGGTTAGGTTTCGTCTTTGTTCAGCCGATATTTTATAAGACTGGTCAGTCCCCGAAAAGAACACTTATGTTTGTAAAGCACGTTAGGTGGTACATGTCCAGATCATTGATATACTTTTGTGTATTTTTAAGAATCATTTACAAAAAATATTGTTTATGTTTCCATAAATATATGTATATATATGATGGGAAGGAATACTAAATATCATTAAACAGTTTGTAACTTGATTCAAATTTATATTCAATTTAGATGAAAAATAGGTATAGTCATCAGATTTTGGCAATAAACAGTCAGAACGTAGACGCTTTTAAATTAATTTACATCTTTTACTATCTGGATCACTTTAACCGCTTAGCGGGACAATACTAATGTATAACTTTTATTTTGTTTGGAATTGTACAATTTCATTGTAAAGTATATTGTTTAAATATACAAACGCTACAATAATGTCGTTTAGCACACCATGGTTATGTCTTATTAACAAGGGATTGTTTTAAATTAATAACTTTAACTGATCTGAACTAACTGTTTGATACAATTACATGACTAGTTACCCAGCTGCATTATTTACAGAAGTTCTGTTTACTGAGTAATTATCCAATAGTAATTATTTATATCTGAGTGGTGTGTGTCCGTGCATGCATGTTGAAAATGTGCGCCGGAGTGTTGGATATTTGTATTTTGGTTTATATAGCTGTTTCGTATTTAAACGAGGATGACTGTGGGAAAACAGCAGGCAAAAGCCAAGCCACTCTCACACCGTGATATCTCAAACTTCCTACAAAATTACATATACAATCCTGAATATCCGATTGTTTGATATCTGAGGTTAACGACCGAATATACGAGACAAAATTGTAAATATCTCAGATTTCTTGTTGAGTAGTTGAATATTGTTCTGATTATTTGATTTTGATTCTTGGGGACATCTAAGTTTCGCCCTTTTGTGACATGGTCGTCATACTTTCTGATTACATAGGTTTGACTATAGATCATGCGCGGTTAAAGCTAAAGACTAGATAAGTAGCGCATCAACCGGTTTATCTTGGACTTAACCAAAGGTAATAACATTTGGTGTTTTTTTTTTCTTCCAATGCTACGAGTTTGTTTTTTCTTAATTCTTAAATTTTGGTTCTTTAAGGTTTTCTGAATACTTTGTGAAACATGTTTTACGTTTGAGTCACCCAGTGATGGTGTTTTAATTTGAGTGGCTTTGGTCTAGCTTTTAAATTTTGATGGTTGATTTTTTTAAAATTTGGATTGATGGCCTAGAGTTTATGTGCATATAAATATAATTGGTGACTAGAATGTTGGGTGGTCTAATTTAACTTTTAAAAAAAACATTTTGATATGCCAGAAAACACAATCATATTGACGCCTTACAACATCTCCACATGGCTTCCTGCTATATTTATTGTGCCACAGAATACATTTTAAGACCATCATCGTATCCGCCTATTTTCTCACTTTTCATGTAAAAAAGTACTCCAATATGGACCCGAAATAGAAAAATGGCTTTAAAGAAAATCAACACTGGTATAATTATATGTTGTGATGGCATGTTGTACTGCATAGCCTTTCATGAAACTCAAACCTAGCCCACAAACAACTACTGACACACATATGCTCACACAATGTACCTACCCCACAGAAATCAGATTTAGGACCCATAACGAGCTGACACTGTTGCCTGAGGTTATACACTCGTCCTGGAAGTCTCCCCACATTCTGTAACCATTCCTCATCGTCATATATTTTACCAATATTCTTTACGCAGTCTCTGAATATCAAAAATCAACTGTTTACAGTGATATGCAGATATAAAAATAGCCTACACACGCACATTCGAAACTAAGTACATTCATGCTTACCTCTCTACCTATCGACAAATCTGCCTTACTACCTACATCCATTCATTCATCCATGCACACACACACACATACATACAAAAACATAAATAGATACATACATAGATATATACATAGATACATACATACATACATACATACATACATACATCCATACATACATACATACATACATACATACATACATACATACATACATACATACATACAAACATACATACACACGTACATACATACATACATACATACATACATACATACATACATACATACATACATACATACATACATACATACATACATACATACATACACACATACATACATACATACATACATGCATTCACACATGCATTCATACATGCATTGACACATACATACATCGATATGTTTGCGCTGAGACAGAAGAACGTAAATACATTTATATTTTGGATAATGTGTATATATATGTTTTTAGAATTGGTTAATTGTTGAATTGCTTATCCTTGCTTATTATCAAGCCCCTCTCCAAAGCGACTAGTAGTCAATTTAATAACCTGTACCATGGCAAATCTGAACGAAATGCATTTTGTATATGTCTAAATATTCTACATACTTGTGACTTAGTGTACTCTTGAATAGGTCCACAGAGCAGTTAGAGAAATGCCAGGGGTTTCTGGAAATTGGCTTGGATTTTTCGAATATTGGCATCTTTCTAGACATGATATATAAATCTTCAGCTGGACAAGCAATACTTTGTTTCTCTCCGTCGTGGTTTGCTCCAAGACTAGAAAAGCAAGCAAGGGGAATATATTCAGTGTATCTTTGATAATCAAACGTTATATTGGTATCTAGGTCTCTCATCATGTCACTTAGCTAAAGAAACAGAACATAACGTTTTACATCAACGTCGTGTCTGTTACAGAGGAGACTTTTCATTAAACTGTGTGAGAACATAGACAGTCAATATCACACCATCTCATTGATTCCAAGACATACAAGTATACTACAATAGCCATATTTTAAGTCCAATGATACCGCTTTCACTTTTTAAACGTAATTATAGCATTTCTTCTCGAGAATTATTCTAGAACGAATTTTTTCAAGAGTTAATTTCTTATCACAACATCGAAGTTAATATAATTTAAGTAAGTTTCCATAGTAACATCCTGTATCTCACAGTATTTGTAAGAAATGTAAATCTCTGCATTTCTTTTTACAGATAGTAATATTTTATGAATACGTTCAGTTCTTTTTTCAGCAGTGTTTATTATATACAAACAATACTACTGCCAGATGTCGCAATAAAGTCTTTCAGAAAAGCAAACTTTTAAATTAAAAACGGCTCGCCAGTCTATTTAGTCTCCTAATAGGAATATTCATTTAATTAAATTATTTTCCTACCTGTGTCTTGCCGAGATTGACCTTCGTCCGAAGTCTGTTTTGCACAGTGTACGAAAATCATTCAAATTACAATATTACTCAACCAATGTTTGCAAAATTTAACACTTCACAAAATCTGTACTAAATTTTTGCTAATCAAATTTATCTTTATCAAGGGGACAAAAAGAATTCACGAAAACAATCTGTGATAAGAAATAGCAGCAGAGGGAGCGAACCTCACAACTTTTTCCGACAAAACCGATTGAGCCGTCAAAACGGAAAATAGAGCCTTCCTGCGAATCTCATATTTTAATCACAAAAAAAAAATAAGTCTCCATTTGGCAAACGGAGATTTTGCGATTTTTCAATCATCCGGGTCGCAACGATCGCCCCCTCTGCTGCTACAGGTTAACAAAAATCATAAATGATTTTTCACAAGGGTTTTTACGATTTCAACCAAATATTTGATCAAGTCCGATATGATATCGTGTCCGAAAATCAAGTAAATTTATTGTTATAAATCAGTGTGGGGTCGACTTAGCATGACTAAAGAAATTTCAAAATTGATTGAAGTCCATATCAAAGCACCATAACTGCCAAATATTTCGTAGCGTATGTGTATCAACGCCGTTGAATACAGCAAGAATATTACAGTTATCTCTGATCACTTTTGGAATCTGAGTGTAGCGTTGAGTTACATATATCACGTCGGTGTTTTTATGCCTGCCTCGGGAAAATAGTTTAGCTGGTTTTTTTTGATCGTCTAACATCACATCGTCGTATACGTCTAAATTGTTAATGCTCCCATCAAGGTCATCCACAAATGGTGCCTCGTCAATATCAGTTATAAAATCAATGACGTTCTCAACTTTAATTTCTGATGCATTCTCGTTAAAATCCTTTAACACTTCATAGCATCGTTGATCATCTACGCTAGGGGCAATTAAATACAACTTATCCCACTTCATCCATCTCACTATTAAATTGAGCGACAATTGCGTCTTGCCGGATTCAGATGGCCCGATTATAATTGCGCGGATAGAGTTTGGTAGCGCTGCATGATGCTTAACTGGTTTTCTTGTTTTAGTCACTGAAAAATCAATTATATTCATATCTCTATACATAAATTATGGATCTATATTGTTTGAAGTGTAAAACGCGTACTAGCACAAATGTTGTGACGACGATTACAACAAAAAATAACAGATCTGCACTTACTGGTAGATGTGCAACATGTGGTATAAAAAAATATAGATTTGTTTCTATGAAATTCGGAGATGTTTTTAAAAAATACGAGGAGGTGATATCGCAGGTAAGTTAGTAAAACTCCCTGGAGGTGATATCGCAGGTAAGTTAGTAAAACTCCCTGAAAGGCCGTGGGCAAAGTATCCAGGAGAAAAGCATATTCCAGGATATAGCTACTGTGGCCAAGGAACCGAATTAGATATCATACTTGATGATCAAAATCAACCTCGACGTGGTGTAGAACCGATAAACGCCATTGATAAGGCATGTCATGCTCATGATGTTGCATATAAAAGCAGCAATTTGCAACACAGGCATCTCGCGGATGTGAAATTAATTCATACGTTAAATGCTATTCCTGATAAATCGTTCAAAGAAAAATTGGCTTCGTGGTTGGTAAAATCAGCTATGAAACGCTAATAGATGATGGGCGCTGGTAATTAATAATATGGAATCTATTTTATATTCTCCGAGGGGATGCTGGAGGGGTAGCGCTGCAATCAATAAACTTGCCAACGCCGCAAAAGTGAAAAAGGCTACTGCGGCTAATTGGTTATCCAAACAGGCTATATGGCAAATTTATCTACCGCGTCCTAAACAAATCAATTTCTCGCATTTTGATGTTACCGGACCCAATGAAATTCATCAAGCTGATTTATTGCTTTTACCACATGACAACGGTTACAAATACGCGCTAACCGTAGTTGACGTTGCGAGTCGATAGAAACAAGCAGAACCGCTAAAAACAAAATCATCACCTGAAGATGCTTCTGCATTTGAAAAGATTTATCGATGAGGCCCACTACGCTGGCCAAATCTGTTACAAGTTGATCCTGGCAAGGAATTTCAGGGTGTGGTTTCATCTACAATGAAACATCACAATGTCACCATCAGACGGGGGCATACTGCACTACATCGCGATCAGGCAATTGTAGAACGATTTAATTGTACTCTTGCTGAGCGGTTATTTGGATATCAATACGCAAAAGAATTCAGTCAAGAAAAGCGATCCTGTGAATGGGTCAAGAGGTTACCAGGGGTAGTTGCAGCGCTAAATAACGAGATTACCAGAGCAATCAATATGAAACCTAACAACGCAATAAAAAAAGTATATACCACAACCACAGCGGGAAAGCGTTTCTCAGCAAATTCTCAGCAATGTCACCGTGAGATATTTATATGAACCAGGAGAACTAGAAGGTGGTACAAAAGGGCTACTGACTCTATTTGGAGTGTCACTACGCATAGCATATCTACTATAACACGATCAACTGGTAGACCTCCAATCTATAAAGTGGATTTTACTGCCCCTCAGCGGGGTTTTACACGCGAACAATTACAAATGATTCCTGACGATACTCAATTGCCACCGCGCGGTCTTAACTAGCACCGTTGCGTCTGTTGCACTAAAGACAAGTCAACGTCACATTGTTTTTGACATGACCGAGACTGTTATTTTTTCAGTCTACGGTAAATTGGCGAGGATCTTTATCCGAATAACGCCAACGCATTATACAATTGCAACTCGCGCAGTGATTATTCTGTTGATGCTTCAAAGTGATTATTAATTCAGCATCAGTGTCAAATTCTCGTTGTTTTTATTTTGTCTTGTTGTTTGTAACCGGAGAGATTTTTTTATTAATGATGCTAAAATCAATATCATCCATTGTGGTGTCATCATCGAAAACAATTCTTCGAAGTTGATTTATTTGCCGTACTCTAGACACTGCAAGATAGACTAAATTTGGCCACTCAATGCGATTATCAACTATCCAAACAATTGTATCTGAGATGGTTAATCCCTGCGAGGAACGTATCGTCGTTACATAACCCGAAAACCATGGCGATTTGTCAGCGCGCAATGTGTCTTCGACCACACTGATATCAACCAGCTCAAAATCATTTAACACTAGTGTTTGTCTTTTGGGTCCTGATGAAGTCACACGTCCTGGAATTTCAACTTCAATATTCTGTCGCCGTGTATCATAGGGTCTATAACACAGAGGCAATGGGCGCGTTGGGAATTTTTCTTTGTGAAGCTCAAACAATTTTTTCTGAAGTGTGTCTCTGACTACCTTTCTACTTGCCACTATAGAATCATTTGGTCTCCATGCTTCCCAAAATTCCTCCATGGGAGTTTCAGGAATTATTTCTCTGATTATTTCACATTGAATTCTATCTGGTTGTAATCTAATTAATTTCTTGAACTCGCGTAATTGTTCATCAAGTGCCCTATAGTCAGTATCGATTTCTTCATAATAGTCAACTCAACCCTTTAACCAATCATGTGGACCCGCGCCGACAAATGGTGGTGGTTGGACATGATCTCGACACATTATTACCGCTGTATTCGTTTGCAGCAACCAATCAAGAAACATTTTTAATACATTTTTAACGAAACCGTACATATCTTATCCCAAATAATAACCCCGGGGATGAATTTTTCACCCATTCGTTCAGGGGTCCATTTGTCGCCGTTGTATCGAAAAAAACTATAATAAGTGCAAGCGTCGACGTTTCGTTGTTTTATCTCTCGCGCTAGTCTATGGGTCGGTGTGAGCACAATCATGTTTGTGAAATCCGTAGGATTTTTCCCACGATATAATTCAATCAACTGAGTCGTTTTTCCTGACCCGCCACAGCCGTTTAAATAAACTGTTTTATATCTACAAATTGGATCAGATATCGGTGGTGCATTAGAACGTTCTGATAAATTATCACCGCGTATGTAATTACTTTTAATTTCAACGTCTGCTGATTCAGAATACTCACGCATCATTTCTTTTTTAATTCTCCATTATCCCCAACTTTCATCCGAATTAGTGAATTCAGCAACTGCGCAACTGTACTTGCTGTTAATGTAAAATGAATCAACGACAACTCTAGCCGCGGTGTCAGGAAATCTATTTATCATTGAAAATAAATTAATACAAGCATAACCCAGCATAGACGACCTCAAACGTGTATACGGAGAACTGCGTCCATCGTTGTAAGTAAAAATTGTACCCAATTTTGTTACATCGGACATGAAAGAATCCTTACGATCAACATATATGTTTTTAGATCCTGCATCCGCGATTACAAAGTCATATTCGGTGCTATCTATAATCAACCGTGAAGAATATCTTTTGTAGTCACATTTTTTCCCTCCCTGCGTGAATTTTCTAATTATTCTTCTGCCGAGATCTTTTGCTTCGATGTTTCGTTGATTAAATACCCGTTTGGACCACTCAGTGATATATTCTTTGTCGGCATCAATATGTTTTCTGTATTCCTCAATTATACTATCAAGACGTTCCGGTGTTGGTAACCAGACATTGGTTTGTTTCCAATATGATATAATTGCTTCACTGACCGTCAGCGAAATTAACATTTTTGTATCAATCATGAATCGTAATAGTGCTATTGGCAGCCACTTCTTTTCAGACATGTGTCTACCAATCCAAATATAACAACAGCGATGAAGTCCTGCTGTGAATTCAAATGATACTACACGAGCAAATCCTGTTAAATCAAAATTAGGCAGCGGCCCATTAATTGCAACACGAGTCATTTCATGTACGGGGTGTCCAAATCGTTTAAAATACCCAGTACACTCTCCATAACCAAGAAAACTCGCTGGATAAGAAGCAGCCATATCAACTGAAATGATATTATCACTGTCGTATTTGTTATGGTATAAACCTCCATGATTAAATTCTAAACAACTAGCTTCAATATCTGGCAAGAATTCTACGGTTGTTGGTTTCCATGCATTTTTGATTTTCGCAAAATGAGCTGCAACCGACGGGATTGTAAAACAGTTTGTCAATAATTGTTCATCATCGGTGGCTTCGCCACTGTTGTTGGCTTCGCCATTGGCGACTCCGCCACACGCCGTTAAAAACCTACTAGCTGATTTTTTGTTTTATTCTGAAATGCGTCAGTGCGGTATAATTCTCCGTTTCTTCTTACAAACTGATCAAACGTATCCGTGTCGTTTTCAGTGCTGCAAAGTAACCACACCGACACGGGGTCGTTTTTACTCAAATGCACAATAGCATCGAATAGTTTCTCTTCAACGAGAAAGCCATCCCTGGAGAAATCTTCTCCCAAGAATTCCGTGGTTATATACTTTATTGTTCTGTTTCGTGGAAATATTTTGACCGCGGACGTCCATGCGTGTTCGTTATGATCAATAATTTTGATTGGAGCTCCCTGTTTAATGTATTTCGATTTATATAATACCTCCCCGGTTATCGTCGTAACGGTTATCGGAAATTTCAGCGACTTTTCTAATTTAGCTATATCGCTAATAGTTGCCCCGCGGTCTTTCACTGTTATCTCCCATTCATTAATTTTTTTACGTCTTAGATCAGTCAATATGTTTCCGCGGAGTGCATTTGTAAAATGTTCTGTTATTCGTGCTGCTAAACAATTGAGTGGCAAAACCATTGACGAAGTCGCCGGCGACGACTGCTTCATCGGCGCTAGTTTTCCTATATCAGGTTTTTCATTTAACGGATATATCCCATACACAACTGCTGTTTCAGGATATGCTCGTTCATAGTATGGTTTGTCAATTCCAGTTAACAGACCCGGCTTAGAATCACGGCTAACAACGACTGTTTTCTTGTCTTTGAGAATCGGTTGGAATTTGTCTCGTATAATCCAACCGCCTGATTCTACACGGATAATTAATTTCACTTTAACAAAATGCTTTTTGCTGCCAAGTTGGGATAGCATCATGGCTGCGTTGCTGTCGTTCATGGTGGCATCAACAACGCCATCAATTCGAAATGTTGACCAGCTTTGAGATGCACCGTCGTGCTTGAATTCATAAATACAATAGCGTATTTTATTTATCAGGGGTCTATCCGTTATTGCCCGCTTTGGCACATTTTCGAGGGTTCTATCGAGATTGAATTTAACATTTTTGAAAGGCTTAATTGCTGATAATCCCTTGAATTCCTCGGTCATATAATTAAAACAAGTATTTAAATAGAAAAATATAGTATAATGAATCAATGCAAGTGGCTTATGATTGGATCAGCGACCCCGTGTAATAAATCATGTAGAGGCGAATTCTGTGGGTATCATTTACAAAGCGTTCGGCGGGGAAGTTTTGGCCCTCTCCCATGCCTCCAATGTGGGGTTGGCGTTAGGGGAATTATGTCTCAGTGGTGGCGGCAAAATATACAGAGAACTAAAACGCTGCTATGACAAACGAATTAATGACCCGTTCAATGACAAAGTCATCAAAACCCCTCAAGATTACATTGATAGACTTATAGTTAAAGCAGATAATAAATTAGATAAGTAGTATTATTATACAAATGAGCCAAGATTTCAGACCCCATCAAGTGTTTGTTAATTATGAAGCCTCCAGTGATGGTGTTGTCAGGCACCGCAGACTAAAAAAACCGGTTGGATGTGTATATAATGGAGGGTACTTGATGTTTGGTGCCGGGAAGAAGAAATATTATTGTCATCGATTTGCATACGAATGTCACAACGGATTGATCAAAGATGGCTTTGTGATTGATCACGTTGATGGATTCCCTCAAAATAACAAATTGGATAACTTACGAGTTGTTACTCAAAGTCAGAATACAAAATTAGGTGGAACCGGCAAACACACAAAAAAGGCGAAACATGTCAAATCATTTGATACAGAAACCAACGAGGAGAAAATATTTCAGTCAATAAATGAAGCCGGTAGATATTTCGATATTTGTAGGCCTTCAGTCCCAAAAGTAGCAGAAGGAATTCAAAAATTAGCTCTGTCAAAGAAAAATGGCCATAAAATAAAATTCGTATACACCTGAAACGATTCAAGGGAGATAAATCCTTTATGTATAAGTCCGCCAATCACTCATAACACTCTACACAGTAAGTTCCCTTGTATTATGACCGTCAAGGTGTTTGTGTCGTCTGCTATTCTCACCTGTAGAGAGAGAGGTATACTTGCCATGTGCGCGCCCACGTGACTGTAATGGAGTACACATGATTGTGAGTTTCTGTAGAGTTAGTTAAATAAATAAAACTTTTTACACTTTTTATTGTCGCTTGGCTAAAACTGCATCATTTAAACAGTGGTATTAATTTTTTTATAAACCCTGATAGACCATCTACATTCAGCTATTATACACTTTCAGTACAACGTTCTTTATAATCCAACGCGTTACCTATGTTCGCTCAACCCGAACGAGCATGAAACATTAGTGTTTTCAATTGCGAAACCCCTTATTGGATTTCCTATTCATTGAAGTAAGTAGGCGTGGTTAAAATCACTATCTGCTACGTGCGAGTTGTATTTTTCTGTTTGTAAAAGTATTTTATTTTCCTTTTTCCTGTATGCATTTTTATATATTACATTTAAATACAGTGAAAACTCTCTTATTGTTAAGTATACATGTTAGGTTATATTGTTTCCCTCCTCTATATTGATCGGTACACTGACGCAGGCATGCGTGATTTTCAGTGCAAACGTACTTCTGTTTTATGTTGATCGGTACACTGACGCAGGAATTTGACTGAAAAAACCCAGAATACTATTGACATGATATTTTAAACAACAGTTATATTTTTTTTTGTTGTGTACTTAGTATTTTATTTCCTAAATACTATGAAATTTCTGTGGATACAGTAAAATTGTCTATTTTAAAAATCTTTTTTTTGTTAAGTATAATCAGAAGATATATATATTAATAAATCTCTATTCGGTATGACAGTTCCGTAGTCTAAATGGTAGCGTGTTTGTCTTGTAAACACAAGTATATCAACTACGTGTTTGGTCCCCATAGCAAATACATTTTTTGATGGTGAAACGAAAGATGTTTTTCTATTAAATGGGGGGGGGGAGCGAACCCCCTCAATCAAACCGACATTGCAACTCATGCTATCACATTCTCGGTAGCGTTGATTGGTTTTTTTTTTCCAATTCATGCAACCATGAATTTGATTTCATGGGTTGCAATGTTGGTTTGATTTGGCCACGCCCACGTCACAAGAACACCCATTCAAACATATACCTTCTGAGAGATCTAATTCAGTGTTTGCTGAGTTAGACCCCTCGCCGGAGATTATGTGTTTGTCAAAGTAAATGGGTGTACAATAAATGGTATAAATTGATGTAAAAGGCTCTACATTCATATGAGGAACCCTAGAGGGTATTACAGAATGGGCTACCGGCTAATAGAAACGGTGTTAGGGTCACAAGGCCAGAATGGATTGCCGGCCCAAAGAAAGACCCTAACAAAGACACAAAGGCCTGAATAAGGTACTCATGAATGAAATAACCGTTTAGAATTTAAACCATTTATTTTGCGTTTTTTAAAATTAAAGATAAAATGTATTATATAAATAATGGATATCAAAGATGTTAATGCTATAATTGCTGAAATTTCAAATTTGGAGAATCGAGGGATAGTATTATCTAAAGATCTCGACCACGACAGGATTACCTCGGAATATGAAGACATTGAGTATCAGTCTAGTAAGGGTCGTTATGTTTTACCTATGATGTACGGGCTCGTGAAAGGAATTCAAAAGTCCATCAATGCTTTTTTGTACGGTAACGACATTAATGTATTTATAACGCTATTAAGCACCGTTGAAGCAATACGTCAAGAGCTCGGTCAAGAGTATCAAAAACGAGCTAAAATAAGTTCTAAAGTTCGTGATCTTAGAAAAATATTAAACGAGGAAAAAACCCGTATCTTGATCACGTGGGCGTTACTATAAAAAATAGGCTTTCAGTAATTTTTTTATCGTTTTTTGTAACACTTGTTACTCTTGTTACATAGGATTTTCTCCTGAAAGAATACTCAGCAGTTTGGGTTTGCACATGCAGTTATGTGCGTACTGGATGATCTGGTTGTGGTAGAAAGTAATCACCGCAACGCCTCCATTTTTACGTAGTTGTTGTTATTGCCGCGTCGTTAACAAAAATCGTTCATCGCCGTTCTCAGATATTACAATTTTGAAACTCCCAGCGATGTTATTTCTCAAACATTCGCGGATAGCGTCTTACAGTTTAACCTTGTCGGAGATGGATACATTAGCTTGATAGTACATTATTTGATAACTCAGCTTTTAATTGTGATACATTCTTCACGTTGAAACCCTCTGGGTTCACATTTAAAAACTAAGTTCACAAACAATATATGATAGCTGAATCGATGACAACTAGATTAGCCCGAGAGCGGCTAGCAGCAATTAAAAAGTTTATATCGGTTCGAGACAGACTTCGCGAAAAACTCCAACAACGACAATAAGCGCAGACTGACTTTTCTGTGTGAAGTGAACAACTGTTTACTCCGATAACAAGTGCGACCAAAGATGTGAAAAAGTTAACTGAAGCAGCGATATACGGAGATATTCCTGAAAAAGAACGAGCAACGAAGGCGCCGATGCTTGATACGCTTGAAAAGATAGCAGCAGAGACTGAACAAACACGCGCAGGGATACAACAGCTATCCAGTGATATGAAAACCCAACGAGAATATCGACCGGGCTAAATTGAAGAACGCGAAGAAGAACAAGAACGTGTAGCTGCAGGAAAAGACTATTCACCTGAAAATATATTTAAAATCGAAACATTAAATAGAATTGGAGAACTCGGTACGGATTCCGAATTAGCTGATTTTGCTAGAGAAAATTTTCCAAAGGGTAAAAGAGAAAAATTTTTAAACGATGGGTTTACATTTTTTTTTAAGAGACACAGAGACTTGGGCATCAAAAATATATTTAGCGAGACACGGCGGGGATAAAATCTTAGCGTCACGGCACCCTGGTTATAATAACTTTCTAGCTGCGGTTAAAGGTTGTCCACAACCACCACGTTATACGGAGGATCCAATCCCGGAGGAAATAGACATAAGAGCAGAGGCCGGTTCTAAGAAAACAAGCGGAAAGGATATTCGATTGGAAATCCTTTGGATTTCAACGCAACCGTGACATGCCCTGGTAATTGTCTCTCGGATATATCACGGTTAGAAGTACTTATGGGTGGAAAGCGAGCTGGAAACAACTCCGTTGAAATAATTATTATACTTAATGAAGCAGCTGATATCTGTAGACGATTATTTGCCGGCGGTATCATGAGCATTGATGTATATCGAGAACTCATTGCTGAATTAGTTGAAAATCACAGAGATGGCCATGTTTATGATTAAAATCCTATGGATTTTAGCGATTGATCGAAAGCGATTAAAATAAAAGAGTTTTCAATGGAATTGACTACGCATTTCACTAATTGAAAAACTAATAGTTTTATAACAAGATGATTATACATTACAACCATGATAAGCCCGTAAGCGTCTAAGTGGTGAACTCACGATTGCCTGTTTACCGCGCGTGGTACGGAGATGGTCTCGCCAGTAACATCGCGGGGTTATTTACAAGAATAGCCCCAAAAGTGGCGCCATTAGCTAAACAATTATCAATGAAAGCCATTGATATTATTCGTGATAAGGGAATCAGCGCTGTTGGAAATCTTGCCGGAAAGGCATTTTCTGCCGCGAAAGATAAAATAACATCATTGGTGAGAAAGAAACCAACAGCGACGAAGTCAGTGGTGAAACCACCAGTGCTGCCATCAACTACAGTGATGCCTGCAACAATCAGCAAAGCAATAAATAACGAAGTGGAAGAAACACTAGCGGCGTTGGCTGCTTCGGCGACTCCGTCGCCATTGACGGCCTCGCCGGTAACAGATAGCGCTATCATGAACGCGATAGCAGGAAGTGGTTTGAAACGAAAACGAAAACGACGATGATTACAAAGAGTTTCACAATTGAAAACACTAGTATGTTAATAAAATGTTTAAACGAACAGCTGATCCCGCGCATGATATGGAGGCCCCAGTGCGCAAAGACGATTCCGTCCGTGATAATCAATACTATTCCTATCATGCAATACAACCCGACCTACGATCGCGAATTGAACTTCAAGTTCAAGATACCAGTAAATACTTTTTGCCGTGTGAAGCATTTATTGAAATCGAGGGAAAACTCGTAACAAATGTTGCAGCTAATATTCCATATCTAGATGGTGCCTAAGTCGGCTTAGTGAATAATGGTATCATGGCGCTATTTGAAAGTGCAAGATATCTCATTGATGGAAAAGAAATTGAATCAATAGACCGCTAGGTTGATGTTGCAACAGCAATAATCGGGCTAGCAAGATACTCCGATGACTATACAAGGTCGGCTGGCCCGTCTTTGATGTTTGCAAAAGATGTTACCGATAACGTTGACCACCTTCAATACATTAAAGTGTTAACAGCACTAGATACTGCAGAAGCAAATCAACAAGAATCAGCTAATCTAGAACGTCGAGCTAGACCCGGAGCTGCGTTTGATATTCTCAAGGGCGTTAATGATAATTACAATTTAGGATTTGCAACACGAGTAATGATGTTGCAAGGACAGCAGCGATATTTTTCATGTGCAATTCCACTCCATCACATATTTGGATTCTGCAGAAATGTCAGAAAAGTCATCTATGGAGCCAAACACACAATCGCGTTAGTGCGAAAAGGCAATGACAATGATGCAATCTGGCGTACTGGTGCCGCTAATGGTAATGTTGTTTTGAGTAAAATAGTATTGTGGATGCCAGTAATGAACCCATCAATTACCACGGAAGAGCGGCTACTTTCATTTATGGAAACAGGTGGCAAATTATTAATAAGTTGGCTAACAACAACTGATGCCTAAGAGGATGATGTTAATGGTACTTTTACATGGCATTTGGCATCAAAACAAGGCGTTTCAGCTCCACGTCATATATTTATAGCGCTGTAGAATCGGAATCGATTAGGCTCGCAAGAACGCAGTCTTATGGTATTTGATCGATTAGGAGTCAAGGAGGTTTCACTGAGAATAAAGGACAACAAGAACCATCTGAGGATATACAGCTTAATTACGACACTAACCACATAGCACATGTGTATCTTCGGATGCTGTCATATATGGGTCGTGATCAAAACGTTGATACCGGTTTTTTAAAAACCTCTATCCGATCTATTACTTTTCGCTGGAACATCTTGATTTAACAAGGCAATCCCCTGGTGGTGTTAGTTATAGAGCGGTTGCTGTCATTCTCAGCGCTAAATAAATGTTGTTAGAAGGGGCTGGCGGACGAATGAGAATTGTTGATGCACCAGTGGAAAATATGTAAACGATTCACAATTAGAATAATTGAAAGCATACATGTGTTTTATAATAAAATGCCATATAGTGTTGTTAGTGTCAAGCTGACTGATGGTCAGGTCAATAAATTGCGATCAAAATCCGCTAAAGAATGTGGAACAACAATAACGTTAAAACCAACGCAGATGTCCGTCGGTACACATAAAATATCATTGACGGATCGTCAAATAAAACATTTCAATGATTCGCTAAAGAAGCAGCGAGGGGTTCAAATTGTTATTTTAAAAGGATGCAGTCGCCAACATGATACAATCAGGTGGTATATTTCCATTGTTAGCCGTAATACCAGCATTGATTGCAGCGGCTGCCCCAGCGGTGGCGAAGGCTGCGGCGTTGGGAGCCGCTGGTACCACGGCAGGGATGGCGTTGAAACAGGCAACTGGGAAAGGATATAAAAAAAGGGAAAGGGTCTAAGACTACCAGGAATCCCGTATTCATGGTACAGCGGAAAGTGTCTGAGAATACCAAGAACGGTTGATTAGTTGAAAGTCCAATTCTTCCCATGTCCAATTTTGATTTAGTTGATGCTCCTAAAAAAATAGCGATAAAAAGCTTCAGAGGGGTTTTTATGCGAGATCAATTACCGAGAAAACCTAAACGCGTTTGAAACCGGTATCATCAATCTTGATAATAGTAACGGATCGGGAACTCACTGGGTTGCATACGCGATTGCTCCGCGTGGGATTGTCTTTTTTGATTCATATGGGTTAGCTCCGCCAAGCGAGTTTATGCGGTATATAAATTCAAAGAATCAATCAATTCCGATTTTTTATTTCACGCTGCCAACACAACAATTAAATGATCCACCGATATGCGGCCGTAAAGTATTAAGTGTCCTCGCGTAGATTTCATTGTCACAGAAGCCACCTCATCTGGTTGTAAATGAATACACGAGTGGCAAGGTAATTTTAGATAACCAATAAATTGAAAACACAAGTTGTGCTAACAATAATGATTGATATTTGGGGACGATCTCTGTCAATGTCGAGACCCACCGCGAAAACATCTGCGGGTTCTATCGAGGATGTAAAAAAAATAATTGAAGATGAAATCGCTGAGACGTTAAATTTAGCAATTGTTGACCCGAATGAAATAGTTGTATTTCAAGATCGCTAGGGTAAATTGAAATCCAGTAATATATCCGCAGACGAAATTTTAATACGGCAGCGCGACGCCGCTGAAACTTTTGCGCTGTATTCCAGCGACGGACAACTTAAACCAGGCGCACTTGTGTCAACGATCACCGACGCGATTGCCTCCCACGGCCGCGAGCTGGATGATTATTTACGAGGTTATTATACTTTTCGCAAAAATGTCGTACATAAATTCTTTGGAACACCGCTTGTGGTTGGCATGACTCTCGCTAAAATCAAAGACCTTCTGAATTTTTTTTTTTTTTAACACGGAGAAGGGGAGGATGATGACGGCCGCCAAAATCAAGGCGAATTATCTCGATATTTACACGGATATTTCTAAACTAATAGAAAATTTTGAAAAGGTACAAAAACACACTTACGAAATTGTAAAAAAAAGTTTTTTTGAATCCCCACTTATGGCAGACTAGACTCTCGCTAAAATTAGTTAGTTTATTATCAGACATACTCACAATGCCTACGTCGCTAATAATTTCTTCGGCGTCCCGGCTACATCTACGATGACTCTCAACGATAATAATATGTTTATGGTGAGACAAGCAACACTTAATACCATCGTGGATATTTTTTTAGGGAGAACACGTGAATCTGAAACCACATCTCTGACAGGCCCGACCCTTGCTGTAATTAACGAGTTTATTGGCAAGCATACACACAATACCCACGTCGCTAATAATTTCTTCGGTGCCCCGACTACATCTACGATGACTACTCTCAAAGATATTAATATGTTTATGGTGAGACAAGCAACACTTAATACCATCGTGGATAATCGTTTGGGAAAAACACGTGAATCTGAAACCACATCTCTGACAGGCCCGACCCTCGCTGAAATTAAAAAAGCTATTGACGAACAAAAGCTCACCAGCGAAATTGTTAATAGGTTCTTTAAGGGCAGTAAACACCAAGATATAACGACGAAATTTTCTAACATCGACAGGCATATTAAAACCCAAGAACTGTTTGGAATCAACGACCTTCTGAGTTCATTCTGTTTTATCAACAGAGATGGGAGGACGATGGTTTCTACCGAAGTCAGGGCAAATTATCTCGAGATTAACAATGATATTCTTCAACTAAACCTTTCCCAGAAATTAAAAACCTTCTATATTCATTCTTTTTTATTAAAGAGGCGAGGAGGATAATGAATACTGACGAAATCAAGGCAAATTATCTCGATATTTACAGGGATATTCCTAAACTAAAAGAAGATTTTAAAAAGGTAAAGATACCGCATCCACACGCAGGCGTAAAAAATATCGTGTATACGGTCAATCATGGAGCCATAAACTGGATAAAAGACGGTAATAATACATTATCCGTCGGTGTCTGGGAGGGGGTCGAAACGGCGAGCAATGGTATCTACAGGCTAACGTGGATCTCTAACTATCAATTTAATATCAGCGTGGACGGTAAAACCTACTCTGGTGGCACCGCGACGTTAATTATAAGGGATCGCAGACAACAGTTTAATTTTGTCACGACTGATAGCTCCATCATTAGAGCAAAAATAACCTGGTGTTTAGAACTTGTAGATAATTTTCCGACTGAAACTCTTGTATAAGCCAGTAATTCCCCTTCCACCTGGCCCGCCCTGGCCCCTTAACGATGATGAACAATTAAAAACACTAGCGGGTTTAAAATAATAATGACATCGATGAAATCAATAATGCCAGAGGTATCACAATCGCATCGATATCGATATGATACCGTGAAAGAATTTTCCGCGAACTTGAAATCACTTTCTGAGCGCTATCGTGAAAAAATAAAAACATATCGACGCAGCGTAACAATCATCGACATCACCGTGTACTCGGTGTCCGGTGTGATGGCCAGCGCCGGGGTAATTTTGTCGACGGTGACCATGATGGCTCCGATTGCAGTTCTAATCGCTATCTCCGCGGCAACAACAATCGCGGCAGTCGTCACCGCGATAACTAAAAAGTTATCATAATATTCTCAGAAAAAACTCAGCGATTATAAAGCTCGATACCGGGTGGCATCAGACGCGTACTCGAAATTATCCGAGCTGATCTCGCTGTCGATAGATCATTCGTTCATATCCGATGCTGAATTTTTCGCAATGACCCAGTTGTATAACTCAGCGAAGTTGAAAGTGGAAATTGAAGACAGCGTTAACAATAATGTCACTCGAACTGCTTCAACGAATCGCGGAGAATACCACTCCGATACGAACAAGCATGATATCAATAACATCAACAAACCCAAAATTTAGTGTGAATATCCCTTCTCCGATACCAGTGCGCAAGATCGCGCTGGCAAAATTACGAGTATATCATAGCTGGCCTAATATCAGATCGGTTGCATTTGGCGGTCAGCAATCGAATAACACACTGATGTTCAAGTATAAGAATAAACCCGATGGTACTCTAGACTGGAACGTTTTTTCGTTACCAACTGGGTCGTACCAAATTAAGCAAATCGATGCTGAAATTCAGCGTATGATAAAATCAATCACCGGAAAAGAATCAAACACTGGAAAAGAATCAAGCATAGCTATTAATCTTCATGAACCTACGCTCTCGTCGTCGATCGAAATAAACTCCCCTGAGTATGCCGTGGATATCTATAACAGCTCGTTAAAAACAGTGTTAGGATGGCCTGAAAAACCACCCGGAACCGCCGACTTAACCACGGACGTACAATCATATCATGAAATAAATCCCATGTTTCAAGATAATTTATCTGATATATGAAAAGTAAAAATCGCCGATAGATTCATATTTACCAACAAAAACACGTTGCAATGGGATTTTATTATTAAAAGAACAGATGAGTCAACTGTTACTATTTCATATACGCTAACTGACATCACTGGTTACTTTAATGAAATTAATCAATTACATGAAACACAACTAGAACAACTACGGCAAACAAAATCGCGAAAACACGTTGAAATATTAAATCAGCTTGTATCTGATATGGAATATATCAACGAACGAATTATTCAAACAATAATTAATGACAACAGCGGCAATAAACAACGATTCCTAACCGGTTACAATATCACAGAAGCCGATCTACATAATTTCAAGTTTCCCGGATATAACGCTGAGGAACTAAGACAATCTGTTAGAAATGTTATCAAGGTATTACAAGTACAAGATTCAATTATTCTCAAATATAATAATGACCCAGATGGCGGCGGTAGGCGTATTGCCCCGCACAATGTAAATATTTCAGCGGTGATTGCGCTCAATTTAGTATGTGATCCAATTGAAGGAAGCTATCAAATTAATCTAGAGCAATCAAATCAAGCTCAGAAAGGATATATTCTTTATTCGTTTGCACCAACAGCTCCTCCAGGATTCCTAATTATTGAGAACCCAACTAATCCTGTCTATATGCGATGCCATAATAATTCGCTGACGAGAATTAATTTCCGACTCACTGACCAGTCAAATAATTTGATTGATTTTCAAGACGAGGTGTTAGCGATTAGTCTGTTTGTGAAATCATAAATGATTTTCCTCCTCGGACACGATATCGTATCGGACTTGATCAAATATTTGGTTGAAATCGTAAAAACCCTTGTGAAAAATCATGTATGATTTTTGTTAACCTGTAGCAGCAGAGGGGGCGATGACAACATCGTTGCGACCCGGATGATTGAAAAATCACAAAGTCTCCGTTTGCCAAATGGAGACTTTATTTTTTTTGGTTAAAATATGAGACTCGCAGGAAGGCTCTATTTTCCGTTTTGAGGGCTCAATCAATTTTGTCGGAAAAAGTTGTGAGGTTCGTCCCCTCTGCTGCTGAAATAAAGTGATGATATCCGGAATGAGTTGAGTCGGTATCTTAGGTAGATTATATCTTTAAGTAGTGTCCACAACCTTCAACCGGTACTCGATATATAATAACCTGGGGAGCCATGAAGAATCAAAGACAGTGGATATGAAGCCACTAACCGTTGCACGTATGGAAATCAGAAATGTAACATGGATCAGAAGTTATTAACAATTGAACTACAAGGGGATAAGTAGGACAACAGGTGCCAGCTTACCTGTGTCCAAGTTCGTGTGCTGCTGCGTGTACCGTCTGAAAATAATCCCGTAACTCAATGACCGATGCTCTTTCACCAATGTCACACACACCTCCTGTATGGGAAAGACCTAAATGGAAAACGAAGAGGGAATATAGATGAACTAAATATATTCATAACTGTTAACCCTGAAAACGTCCGAGTTCATTTAAGGTGGATGGTAAATATATACTGACTTAGAACAACTCACCAGTCCATGCTTGACTAATATATAGAAAATATAAGAAAACAAAAACTAAAAGATAAAAGCGACATTATGAAAATGGAAAAAAAAAATAAAAGATAAGAGCGAAATATGGTACCACAGAGTAAGCATTTGTTTATGTAAACCGGATGTCCCTGTAATGTTCAAAAACGTTATTCGGAGTTATGTGACAAAGAAATGTTTAAATCCAGTTCCGGAAACAAAATTCAACATATATACATTACCACTGCCACTTGGTACATTAAAACCAAGAAGTATAAATATTAAGTGTATATAGCGAAGTGTGAAGAGCTAATCTAAGTTGGTAACATACAATACGAAGTGAGGAACAAAAAACATGGCGGACAGGGTGGATGTCTTGTTTACAGGCTTTAGTCATTTTGGAGACCTTAAAGAGCAGAGAGAAGTGTTTTCTTTCAGATGATGAAATTATGATATGTGAATACTTTGACAACAGAATGGTACTTGTACCATGGTTTTATGTAATCTACTTTCCAAGGAAATTCAAGAAAATTCAGTTTTCCTTTCAATCTTGAAAATAACAAGATATCTGTCATGGAGTCAAGTCATGGGTTTATTAGCCCTAAGTATATCACCAAATTTGATGGCAAGATGTGAGGGGTTTCTTTAAAGATAGTATGGATGTATTCATGGAGCGTTCGCCTTTTTGGTGGTGGAATTTTAATCGTGGCGTTTGATATTTGACCTGACTTATGTGATTTATTTATATCCATTGTCCTCCCGATTTGAATGAGGTGTTGTGTTCCGTACTGAATTCATTAGTTAGTCAATACATGTTGGCTAAAGTGCTACTAGTTTTGCTAAACTTGCAATGCTTAATTGACGTTGATAATGATAATGATCATTATCTTCATGAATGAATTTGGATTGTTTGGATATGAATTACTTGAATTATGTTGAAAGACATTCTTGGATGAATAGACGCAGTGGGTGGGTGTGACACTCCGTTTACTCATTTAACATGGTTATATACTATATATAAAAAAGATACACACCTGTCTTAATCGTCAGAAAATGTGCAATATGGTGAAAATATGAATTTATTTTAGTTTGGAAATATACGACATTTTAAAACAGTGAGATATACTGATATATATATATATATATATATATATATATATATATATATATATATATATATATATATATATATATATATATATATATATATATATATATATATATAATCTTTCAACGCCTCTTATTTTCCAGAATACGCGTGCTATATACACGATATTTATTTTAAACTATATGTGATTGTTAGTACAATGAGTAGAGCTGTGTGATCTTACTCTACGTGATGTTGGATTCATATGTACTAATGTACTATGTATTAATTATGTAGATATGTCATCTACGGTCAGACCGTATTAAAGATCTGAATTAACATTTGGACATTTGGATCAAGATGTTAGATATGTGTTAATCGGGTAAGTCAGTTACGTTAAGCATCGTGGATAAAAGCTATATGTATTTTATGAGCTACTTTTGTGAGCTGGTCATCTCGTTCGGTTATACCATTGTTAATGTGTTCTCAGCTTAGTGCCAACAGGTATATCATTATATGTGTTATATATTATGTGCTTAGTGAGTAGGTAGTGAGTATATAGTGAGCAAATCGTATATTTATGAGCTGCCAAAAGTATGGCAGTGTACGCATTAATCTTGGTATCGTCACAATGTGTATGTCTGAGTTATCTCAGGTATTAAGTCTCATTAAGACGGTGAGAACAGTTACAGCTAAGTGATGCACGAGAGGTAGTAAAGCATACAGTTGTTACATGTGTCTTAGCAGAATAGGACTCCTAATCGTTAACGCAAGTATGAGCCACCTATAACATGCTAACACTAATTTATCAAGCTGAAACGGACATTGCTGTGAACTACGGACATGGATGACGAGCTAGAAATAGATGAGCGGTACAGTGGTGATGAAAAGTCCGATTTAGAAGAAGACTTGATAGCAACTCAAACTGAGAAAAATATATACCTTCAAATCGATTCTAAATTAGAACTTTGGACAGAGATGATTTTAAAAAGAAGATGTGTTTGGAATTGGATGCGCAGAATTTAAAAGATATAAGACTATCACTACATGACCTGGCTAAATTGGAAAACAATAATTATCCTGTGACTCGTATAGTTGAGAGGACAGTAATATGTGATAGTGCGACTCTTGAGGAGAGATTAGCTGAGGATATATTTATTCTATACCATTTCTTAGCAGGAGATGACAACTTATCTGAAGTGAAAAGCCTCGCGTCGAGACAGAACCCATGCACAGGTATGCATGATAGTAATACATATGCGAGCCGAGTATCTAAAAGAAAAGGACCTACCAAACGGTCACAGCGATCAGAATCAGAACAAGGACAGGTGATGCAGAACTCCGAACGCAATTCAGTATCATATCTTTTAAATAATAAAAATGACAGTTCCATAACAATAGAGAGTTTATACAAGATAATAGATCTAAAACATTTTATACAAAGAAGTATTCAACAAATGAAAGATGACATCATAAATGAATTGAAAACTGAGATTGACAAGATACGTAAAGAACTGCACACCAGAGATGTTAACTCTACAAGACTACAATCAGAATTAGAAAGATGCAAAGAGGAAGAAAATAAGTTATCTAAAGACAATCTGGCCTTGAGAATATCACTCAGGGAGAAGAACAACCAGTTGGAAAGTATTAAAGGTCACCAACTGTTTTTACATCAACTGCTCGAAGATAGAGTATGTAATAAGGATAAAGAAAATGTAACCACAAAATGCGAGGCACAGACTCAGATAACACTAGCTGATATAGTGCGTATGGGCAAACCTTCAACTGAAACACAAACAGCAAATATGGTGAATGTGAGAACTGCTCGTAATCTTGATCGTACAAAACGACGGAAGCAATTATCGGACCAAACGGAATATACGGAGAAGAACAAAGGCGGTCGCTTGAAATCCACTGATTCAAGGGAAGGAGTTGCTCTGATTCTGTCCTCTATACCCAGTACCTCAACTGAAGAATTGACAGTAATTGAAAATAATGGAGAACGTGGTTATCATGATGATCAGAAATACTCAGCACGGGAAAATGCAAGAAACATCGACAGGGAAAGAAGATCGCCATTCAAAAGAAATTCAGCCACCTCATCAAAAGAAGCAGACCCATATATGTCATCAAAACTAACAGAAACTGCAGAACACAAAAAAGAGTGAGGAACTCTTATGAACGTCGAGTTTTAATGTTGCAGCAGAGGGGGCAAATCGGACGTCTCTAATTGGGGTAGGTTTTAATCAAAACATTTTAAGTCTCCTTCAGCCAAACGGAGCCTTAACGATTTTAGAGCTCTGTTTGTCAAATTAGGGGTTTCTCAAAACCTCTTGGGTTTAAGTAAAATGTTGCCAAATGGAGCCTTCTTGAAAGCATACAAAAAGCGTCGATTCGGTAAATTCCTTGAAGACGCTGTTGTCGCCTCCCTCTCTGCTGCTATGGTGTTAACAATTCTTTTACGATGAAAATTGCTACGATTTCACAAACAGACTAATTTGTAGAACCTCGCATTGTAGATCAATCAGATTATTAGACTGGTTAGTGAGTTTGAAGTTGATTCTCGTTAGCGAATTATTATGAGATCGCACATAGATTGGATTAACCGGAGACTCAATAATTAGAAATCCTGGATGAGCTGTTGGTGGAAATGAATATAGAATATATCCCTGCTGAGCTTGATTCGCTCGCTCGAGATTTATTTGATAGCTTTCTTTGATAACATCACATACTAAATTGAGCGCAATCACCGAGGATATATTTACGTTGAACGGAGCGATATGCCTAGCACCGCCGTCTGGGTCATTATCATGTGCCAGGATAGTTGTTTGTGGTTTTGGTTTTGTTAATTTTTTTCCATGCATCATGGATTATTTTAAAACCAATATCGATGACATCACTGAGAAGTTTTTTTAGTTCTGGTGCGTTATATCCGGGTAGTTTGAATGTTGGAATATCTTTAACGGGGATTGTATAGTCTGTTGCAAATGTTGTTCTCGATAGGGAATTATTATCATCTAATATATCTTGAATAATTTTCAAATTAAATGTTTCCATATCGTCGATAATTTTGTTGCATGTTTCTACGACGCTAATAAATTCATCTCGGGTAAGAGTACCAGATTTAAGAGGTATTAACAACAGTGAAAAATCATTATTCATCGCTGTGAAATTTTAAACGATTTTAGGTTCGTCAATAAAATGATATCCCTCTATTTCCTCCCCTTCTTTCTCTTTCCCAGTTGGTTGTTATCCAATACCCAAAAAAATCTATTGTGACTTGGTGATCTTTATAACTTTTTACCGGATAAACCTAATAATTAGTAGGTTTTATATTGTCGGTGATATAATCAGATTTTTTGGTTTGGGTATAATAATCGTTTTTTCTTTCCTTTGAGGTGGTATTTCAGGCCAACCTAACACGGTTCTAATAGAATAAATATCTACGACATACCCGGGTGAGTTTATCTCAATGGCAGATGATAGCGTCGGCTCATGAACCGTTATAGCGATTTTTGATTCTGTTCCGTTAATGGATTTTATTCTTCGCTGGAATTCAGCAGTGATTTGTTCGATTTGGTATGATCCGGTAGGTATTGAAACAACGTTCAAGTCTGGAGTCCCGTCTTCGCGATTCTTATTCGCAAATACTAAAGCATTATTTGGTTGTTCACCACCAAATGCTACCGACCTAATATTAGGCCAACTGTGATACATTCGTAGTTTTGTTAGCGCTATATCTTTCACGGGAATCGGAAAAAGGGAAATTCACACTGAATTCAGGATTGGTTGAGGTTATTGATATTATGCTGGTCTTCACCGGTGTGGTATTTTCCGTTATTTGTTGAATCGGTTCGGTATTTTTTACTATTCGTTGAAGCAGTTCCTGCGGTGTTGTCATTGTTATTATACTCATGTTGTCCCTCTAATTTTGACATCGCGGATTCATAAATACTTACCATCGCTGAGAACTCACTATCTGATATAAATGTATCATCGAGCGACGACGATATCAACGAGGACAATTGCGAGTACGCGGTTGATACAACATGAAATTTAATTATGTAGTCTTGCAGTTTACTCTGGCTGCATTATGATATCTTTTTATTGTTATTATCGAAATTATTCCCGCGATTGTTGTCGCCGCTGATATACAAAAATTGGAACAGCTATCGGAGCAATCATTGTCACCGAGGATAGTATAATTCCGGCTCCAGTGATTACACCACTCACAGAGTACATGGTAACATCAACTGCGGTGATTCTTCGTTTGTTTTTTTTCATTTTTATTCGGTATTCCTCAGTGAGAGTTTTGAGTTTAGTCTGATATTTTCTGACCTGATCATAGCGATATTGAGATACTGAAGGTATCGTTGATGATGCCATTTTATTTCCAAATCAGTCTACGATTTCGATTTAGTTGTTTACTCAAATCCGCTACGAATTCCACATACCATGTTAATGAAACCCTAGCTAGATTATTATCAGTGGATGTTGTCGTGAATTGTTCAATTGTATCCTTGTCGATGATTGTTGATATCGTATTGTTGACCCCAGATGAACTCGACGATGATATATTAAACTGAGTTGGTGTCACTAGTGTTTAATCGATAAATACCTTTGACGGTTGTAGTGATATGTAAAATGTTGTTTGTAGGTGTCCACGCAAATGATCCGTGTTGGATCGTGCATACTACGTTGTTGGTTTTTTCATGAGGAATTTTTGTTGTTTCAACGGTTGATATCATCCTCGGAAAATCAGTTTTGATTGCCTCGAAGAAGTTTTTCCTCTCATCGATGAATTTTTTAATATGGAGTTTTATTTAAATTTTATCCAACGTGGTTCCAATAAATTTATCTACGATGTTTCTACGAAAATTTGAACATTGTTATTTTATACATCTTTCTCTAAAAATTGATGACTAGTGTATTAATTTACGACAACATGTGGTGGTTTTCTCGATGTTGAAATAGAGTCAAGGACATTTAATACTTCGTTGCCACATATTGGTGGATCATTCATTTGTTGTGTTGGTAGCGTGTAATACCAAGTATTTATTGGAAAAGTTTTTAAGCGGTTTATTTAACGCTTAAATTCCTTCGGTGGCGCTAATCCATATGAATCAAAATAAACAATTGCACGTTGATCAATAGCTTATGCAACCCAATGGGTTCCGGGTCCGGTGCTGTTATTGAGATTAATATTACCGGTTTCAACCCTGTTTGGATGTGCCGGTAACTCATCTTTCATAAAGACACCTCTGAAGTTTTTAATCGCGAGTTTTTTTTATTAGCATCGAGTAAATCAAAATTGGACATGGGAGCCATAGGTTCCTGAATCGAAGATTCCACAACCACAGGTTCCTCAGTCAAAGACTCTCCAACTAGTAAACTGTTCCTGGTAGTCTTAGACCCTTTCCCTTTTTTGTATCCAGATCCGCGAAGGGATCCACCAGTTGCTTTCTTCAACGTCATTCATGCCGCGGTACCAACGGCTCCTAACGCCGCCGCTTTAGCCACTGCGTGGGCCGCTGCCGCAATCAAAGCCGGAATCTCAGCTAACAACGGGAATATACCGCCGGTTTTAGTCACATTTTTTATATCAGCCGCAGAGAGAGTGATTCGAACGCCTTTTTTATCCTTGAAAGCATCATTGAAGGTGTTTAACTTGACGAGTTGTCAGCGACAATTTATTCGCCCCGCCAGACATCTGATTGGGTGTCAACGTGATTGTATTCCACATTTTTTAGCCGATTCTGATTGCATTTTCTTGAGTTGACCTGGGGTCAATGTAACACCGATATGATTGTATGACATTATACAATAACAGATTGATTCTAATGGAAAAATCAGAAAGGATTTTCAATCATAGATTTTCAATAATAGATTTTCCACTGGTGCATCAATTACTCTCATTCGTCCACCAACACCTTTGAGTAGCATTGAGTTATCGCTGAGAATGACAGCAGCCGCTCTGTAATTAGCAATTTCACCAGGACGGGCTACAAGAGCTCTACAGTGAATATCAACAACGCATTGTCTTGTTAAATCAAGATGTTCCAGTGAAAAGTAATAAATCGGATATAAACTTTTAAAATCCAACTGTGATATTTGGAGACCAGTATCGACATTTTGATCGCGTCCAATATATGACAACAGACGATGATACACGCGTGCAATATGGTTTGGCCGTAATGAAGTTGTATATCCTCAGATGGTTCCTGCTGGCCATTTATTCTCAGCGAGACTTCATTAACACCTATCTGATCAAATATTATATGACTTCGTTCTTGATTACAAACTCGCGAGTTATTCTGTAGCGCAATAAATATATGAAGTGGAGCTGAAACACCTTGTTGTGATGCCAGGTGCCATGTAAATGTATAATCAACATCATCCTGTTTAGTATCCGTGGTCACTGTTAGCCAACTTAGCAATGATTTTGCTCCACGATCTATATATGATAGTAATCGTTCTTCTCTTGTGATTGCAGGAGTTAACACTGGCATCCACAGTGGTAGTTTTGCTAAAATGATTTTACCCCCTCGGGAACACCTGGATCACGCTAGATCGCATCATTATCATTACCCGTTCTCACGAGCACTACTGTATGCTTCGCTCCATAAATAACTTTTTCGGACTTTTCTACAGAATCCGAAAATATGATGCAACGGAATCGCGCATGAAAATTGTCTACGCTGTCCTTGTAACGTTCCTACGCGTGCTGCAAATCCTAGGTTGTAATTAGTAATATTGTTTGTGACATCAAAATCAGCAGATGGTCTTATATATCCGGCTGGTGCTGGATTAACTGCAGCAGCATTTGCTGCCTTTACACTAGAATACTGGACGTGTTTGGCCTGGTCAGTATTATTCTTAGAAAACTTCATAGATGGACCTGCCGATCTTGTATAATTATCAGAATATCTCTCTAACCCTATTATTGTTGTGGCAACATCAACATCATGCTCTATAGACTCAATTTCTTTTCCATCAATGAGATATCTTGCACTCTCAAATAGCGCCATGATACCATTATTAACAAAACCAACTCGGATAGTTGGGTTATTGTCATATGGTACTGGTAGACCATGAGCATCAGTAGCAGTTGTTACAAGTTATCTTTCTACTTCGATGAACGATTCACACGGTAGAAAGTATTTACTGGTATCATGAACTTGAAGTTCAATTTGCGATCGCAGATCTGATTGTGTTGCTTGATAAGAACAGAATTGATAATCACGTACGGAATCATCATTGAGTACTGGGGCGTCCATATCAGACGCTGTATCAGGTGACCGTTTGAACATTTTATTCTATTTATCAAAGTCTAAATCGTAAAATCGTGAGCGATTTTCATTGCTAGCAATTTCCAATCCTATAGTTTTTCAATTTCAATTTTGTCGTTGTCGTGGTGTGAAGCCACTTCCCGCTATCATATTTGCGGTTATGTTATCCTGGTAACTTGCTGTCAACGACGGAGTCACCAGCGACGCTAGGTTTTGATCTACTGCGTTAATTATAATTTTACTAACACTCGCAGGCATTTCCGCTGTAGATGGTAATGGTCCCGGTTTCTTTCGCCGCCGAACTAGTGCTCTTAGTTTATTCTTCGCAGTTGAAAACGGTTTCCCGGCAAGGTCTTCAACAGCACTAATACCTTTATCACGAATAACATCAATGGCTTTCATCGATAATTGTTTTACTAGCAGCGCCACTTTTGGAGCTCTTCTTGCAAATAACCCTACAATGGTATCACCGAAACCATCACCATAGTACGCATTATAAACTGGAAATCGTGAATTAACTACATAGACTTTGGTTGGTTTGTCATGGTTGTAGTGTATGATCATTCTTATAAAACACTAGTGTTTTCAATTGTTATTTTTCTAATCGTGAAATCGTAAAGGATTTCCAATCCGAAGGGTTTTCAGTCGCTGTGGTAACCATCTGTAGGATTTTCCACTAACTCGTCAATGAAGTCTCGATATGTTTTGATATCCATGATGCCACCCTAAAATAACCGCATGCAGATATCACCTGCTTTATTATTTCCGGTGAGTTATTTCCAGCTCATTTTCCTCCGATAAGAAATTCTAATCGTGATAAATTGCTGAGAATATTACAAGGACAACGAATTGAAATCCCACTAGAATCTCTACAAAATCCCTTCCCGGTTGATTTTTTCGCACCAGCTTCTGCCATTATTCGTATTTCATCCGGATTTGGGTCGTCTGCTTTATAATCCGGTGGTGGTTGTGTGACACCTTTTACTGCAGCTAGAAAAGTATTAAAATCAGTTTGTAATTCTTTTGTGATTCTAGTTTTACCGCGGTTTGCTAAAAACACCTTTTTCGCCCAGGTGTCTCTGTCTTTTATAAATTTTGTAGACTTGTCGTCTTTTAAATACTTATCTCTTATATTTTTTTTAACAATTGGCTTTAGTAAAATTAATTAATTCAGAGTTTGATTCGATTCATCTAATTTCAGTTAACGCATCAGTCGTAAATATCTTTTCAGGTGAATATTCTTCTATTGCAACAGGTGATGCGATAAGTGGTGGTCTACCCGCAATTTCGTCTTCAATTTCTTCAAGAAGTTCTTGATCTCGTTGTTCTAGTTCTCGTTGTTCTAGTTCTTGTTGTTCACGTTCTTGATGTTCTTGTCGTCTTGCAGTAGTATTATATCACCAGGAAATGTTTTTAAAGATTGTTTTGTTTGCTTGGATCCTCTTGCTATTTTTTCAGTTTCCATTGCTATTTTTTCAAGTTCACCAATAAGAGGTTTCCCCCGTGTCTCGGAAATATCCCCCATATAGCATGCTCTACCCCCTTCGTTGCTGTAGTTATTGGTTTAAACAACTCTTCAGATTCCGCAGCAAAATCCGTTTGTAAACTCTGTCTAGCTTGCAGTTTATTCCTGACAGAGTCGCGGATTGGTATAAATCTTTTAATCGTGTTTAGTCGTTCACGAGCCAATCGAGTCGTTAATGACTCATTAACCATTTTTTGATATTGAAACAATTTTCCAATTGTAAATAATTTTCCCATTTGAATCTCGAAAATGTAGTGATTTTTTACTCAAAGTCATTCTTAAATGAAAAAGACTACGGGAAATCCCATGCAAAATCGACCATTTGACCCTACTGAAACCAACAGTCATTTTTGGTCGTTTTTTAGTCGTTTTTAGTCATTTTTTAACATTTTTTTTTTAGTTTTTACTCAAAGTCATTTTTAAGTGAAAAAGTCTACGAGAAATCCCATGCAAAATTAACCATTTGACCCTATTGAAACCACTTAAAATCAGTCAAAATCAGTCCAAAAATAACCAAAATCAGAAAAAAATTGGTCAAAATCAATCAAAGAATAACTAAAAACGACTAAAAAAAATATTTACTATGAAAATTTATTTCAGTAATAAAAAAATATTTTACAACTTCATAGAAGTAAAACACTTATAATACCGATACATGTTTTTACTAACAATTATCTGAAAGGGTTTTTTCATTTTGTTCAATTAACAATTTTATAATTCTGATTTTTGAATTAATTGTTTTATTTACTTCATACTCCTTCCATAATTCCTTTTTTTTCACGATGGTAAATAACGGGACAAACTTACTGACGTCGTCACAGCATAACAGGGAATCGCGAATTGAATTCTGAATTCGTTTTGATTAGTGCAATTCGTTTGATTGGGTAGTACATATTTGTTATTGTTAGCGCCGTATTCAATATCCCGGAAGTCGGACATAATTTGATCGCAGTCTTAATTATCCGATATGTAAATCCCCTGAGATTTCAAATCTAAAATTTCGGTTATTACATCATTGATATTTTGAGAATTGATATTACTGATATATATATATACTTCTAATATGAAAAATATATTTCCCAGATGGGTGTCTATGCATAAACGAAATGAATTTCTTGTCCGGTCTTTTTTGAAATCGCAGATCGATAAATTCCCTCTGTGACGCATTGAACAGAAGGTGGACAAATATCGAAATACTTACCAGCCTTAGCTATTTATTGAATTACTATTTCCTCGTTATTTGTTGTGTTAAAAGATCTTACGGGTCTCGCTTTTTTCGAGTATTGTCCAGTCTTTCCTCGTTTTAAATTTTCGCTTTGTATAACAACCTGCAGATTTGATAAAGAATTGTTCTTAGGATTGGAATAAATGTGATCGATAATAAAACTATCCTTGATCAATCCATGGAAACATTCATATATTATTCTGTGATTAAAATGTTTCTTCTTCCCAGCGCTAAACATCAAATATCCCATACCATTATCCCACCCAACTGATTTCTTCAGCATGCAGTGTCTGACAATACCATCACTGGATGCCTCATAGTTTACAATCACAGGGTGTAGTCGGAATTCTTGGTTCATTTATATACTATACTATTTGTCTAATTCATTGTTTGGTCGAACGATTACATTGTAAATCTTTCGATGTAGTCTTGAGGAGTTCTCATGATTTTGTCATTGACGCTGACAGTGTCAGGGTCAAGGTCATTGATGGAGTTCTTAGCTCTCTTATCATAATAACGCTTCAATTCTCTGTATCTCTTACCACCGCAACTGAGACACAACTGTGATTTACCATACACCCAACCCCACATCGTATGCAGGGTAAAGGCCCATAACTCCCGTTACGAACACTTTGCATATGATATCCACAGAACTCTTTTCTGCATGATTTGTTACACACGGTTGTTGATCCAATCATAAGCCATTTGCAATGATTCATTATACATAAATTCTTTATTTAAATACTTGTTTTAATTATAGCATGAAAGAGTTCGACAGAATATCGAAAATTACGCCTTGGAAAAATGCTAGATTCAATCTCGATAGAGTCTCTGATACACCAAAGAGTAAAATTCGTGATTGTTTTAATGAATTCAAGCGTGAAGGAGCATCTCACTGTTGGTCTACATTTCGAATCGATGGTGAAGTTGATGGTACCACGAACGATAAAAGCGCAGCAGTGATAATTTCACATCTTGGGGAAAAAGGTATTTTTTAAGAGTGAAATTCATTATTCGTTCGGAAAACCGGGATTGGATTATTCGTGATTAATATGAACCCATCTTGAAGGATAGAAAAACTGTCACTGTGAGTCATGATTCCAAACCAGAAATTCTGACTGGAATTGACAAACCGTATTACGAGAGATCTTATCTTGTAACAGCAGTTGTTTACGGGTATATGCGTTAAATGATAAACTTAGTAGTAAAAAACTAAAAACCATGAAACTGTCATTGATGACTTCGTCATCGACTTCGTCATCATTGAATTGTGTAGCAGAATGAATAATAGAACATTTCACAAATGCATCCCGGAGAAACAAATTGACAAATTTAAGACGCAAAACAATAACAGAGTGGGAATTAACAGTTAGGAAAAACGGAGCATCGATTCAGGATATAGCTGAATTAGAAACATCATTAAGATTTCCAATAATCGTAGTGACGATAACCGGCGAGATATTATACAAACCTAATTTTAAATCAAAAGGAGCCCCAATCAAAATTATTGATCATAACGAACACGCATGGACATCTGCGGTAATAATATTTCCGCGAGAACGAACAATAAAGTATATACCCGTTGAATCCCCCTCAGAATTCTCTGAGAAAAAATTATTCGATTTTATTTAGCAGTTGAGTAAAAACGATCCTGTATCAGTTTGATTACTTCACAGCGCTGAAATCCCCGAGGGAAGAATTCGATCAGTTTGAAAGCCCCAATGGAGAATTATACCACACTGCAGCAGGGAGGGGGAGGGGGCGAATCTGACAAGTTTTTTCGACTTTACCGGTTAGGAATCGTTGTTTATTGTCGCTGTTGTCATTATTTATTGTTTTAATAATTCGTTCATTGATATATTCCATGTCAGATACAAGCTAATTTAATATTTCAACGTGTTTTTGCGATTTTGTTTGCCGTAGTTGTTCCAGTTGTGTTTCATGTAATTAAATAATTTCATTAAAATAACCAGTGATGTCAGTTAGCGTAAATGAAATAGTAACAGATGAGTCAACTGTTCTTTTAATAATAAAATTCCATTGCAACGTGTTTTTGTTGGTAAATATGAATCTATCGGCGAGTTTTACTTTTCTTATATCAGATAAATCATCTTGATACATGGGATTGATTTCATAATATGAATGTGCGTCTGTGGTTAAGTCGGCGGCTCCGGGTGGTTTTTCAGGCCATCCTAACACTGTTCTTAACGATCTGTTATAGATATCCACAACATACTCAGGGGAGGTTATTTCGATCGACGACGAGAGCGTCGGTTCATGAACTTTAATAGCTATGTTTGAATTTTTTCCCGTGATTGATTTTATTCTACGCTGAATTTCAGCATCGATTTGCTCAATTTGGTACGACCCAGTTGGTAACGAAATAACGTTCCAGTCTGGGGTGCCATCGGGTTTATTCTTATATGAGAACACCAGTGCGTTATTCGGTTGCTGACCACCAAATGCAACCGATGTGATATTGGGCCAGCTATGATATACTCCTAATTTTGCCAGCGCGATCTCGCGCACTGGAATCGGATAAGGGAAGTTCACACTAAATTGTGGGTTTGTTGATGTTATTGATATCATGCTTGTTCGTATCGGAGTGGTATTCTCCGCGATTCGTTGAAGCAGTTCGAGTGACATTATTGTTAACGTTATTTTCAATTTCCAATTTCAACATCGCGGAGTTATACAACTGGGCCATCGCGGAAAATTCAACATCGGATATGAACGATTTATCTATCGACAGCGAGATCAACTCGGATAATTTCGAGTACGCGTCTGATGGCACCCGGTACCGAGCTGTATAATCGCTGAATTTTTTCTGAGAACACGATGATAACCTTTTAGTTATCGCGATGGCGTTTGCCGAGATTGTTGTTGCCGCGGAGATAGCTATTGGAACTGCAATCGGAGCCATCATGGTCACCGTCGACAAAATAACCCCGGCGCTGGCCATCACACCGGACACCGAGGACACGGCGATGTCGATGATTGTTACGTTGCGGTGATACTTTTTTTTTTCACGATAACGCTCAGAAAGTGATTTCAAGTTGGCGGAAAACTCTTTCAGGTATCATATCGATATCGATGCGATTGTGATGGGGATATCGGTTCAATTGATTTTATCGATGTCATTATTATTTTAAACCCGAGTTTTTAATTATTCGCCATCGTTAAGGGGCCAGGGCTGGTGTCAGTTGAGTAGATGGGTTAATACACTGTAGGTATATCAGCTGGAAAATTATCTTCAAATTCTAAACACCAGATTATTTTTGATCTAATGGTGGAGCTATAAACCGCGACGACATTAAAGTTTTGTCTGTTACCCTTGATAATTAACGTTGCGATGCCATCATAGTAGGTTTTACCGTCCGCGATTATATTAAATTTATGGATAGAGATAAACGTTAGCCTGTAGATACCATGGACCGCACATCGCCCCTTCCCCAGAGACCGAAGGACAATGTAGTATAACGTGTCTTATCCAATCCATGGTTCCATGATCGGTCGTATACACGATATTTTTAATGCCTGTGTATGGATGCGGAATATTTACCTTTCCTTTTAGTCTAAAAATATCCTCCTAAATATCAAGATAATTTGCCTTGATTTTGGCAGAACCCATCATCCTCCTATCCTCCGTGCTAAAAAAGAATGAAATCAGAAGGTTTCTTTTCCCAAGCTGTTCTTGGTCTTTAATATACCGGTCGATGTTAGAAAATTTCGTCGTGATATCTTGGGGTTTACTGCCTTCAAAGAACGTAGTAACAATTTCGCTGGTGGGTTTTTGTTCGTCAATAGCTTTTTTAATTTCAGCGAGGGTCGGGCCTGTCAGAGATGTGGTTCCAGACATAGGTGTATCCTCCAAAAATTTATCCACGATGGTATTAAGTGTTGTTTGTCTCATCATAAACATATTATTATTTTTGAGTGTTATCGTAGATGTAGCCGGGACACCAAATAAATTATTACCGACGTAGGTATTGTGAGTAGGTTTGCCAATAAACTCGCTAATTTCAGCGAGAGTCATGCCTGCCACAAGTGAGGTTCCAAAAAATCTTATTAACAATTTCTCTGGTGGGTTTTTGTACCTTTTCAAAATTTTCTTTAGTTTAGAAATACCCTTGTAAATATCGAGATAATTCGCCTTGATTTCATTTCCTTCCATCATACTCCCCGCTTCCTTGTTAAAAAAAAATGAAAATAGAAGGTTTTTTGATTTCAGCGAGAGTCATGCCAGCCACAAGCGTTTTTCCCAAAAAATTATGTACGACATTTTTACGACAAGTATTATAACCCCATATATAATTATCGAGATCACGGCCGTGGGCGGCAATTGCGTCGGTGATCGTAGACACAAGTGCGCCTGGTATAAGTCGTCCGTCACTGGAATACAGCACAATAGAGTTTTCATCGGCGTCGCGTTGTCGTATCAAAATGTCATCCGCGGATATATTACTGGTTTTCAATTTACCCTGGCGATCTTGAAATACAAATATTTCGTTCGGGTCAACACTTGCTAAATTCAACGTCTCAGCAATTTCATCTTCAATTATTTATTTTTACATCCTCGATAGAACCCGCAGATGTTTCCGCGGTGGGTTTCAATATTGACAGAGGTCGTCCCCAAATAGCAATCATTATTGTTAGCGCAACTTGTGTTTTCAACTGATTGATTCTCTAAAATTACCTTGTAATTTCGCACTCGTGTATTTATTTACAACCAGATGAGGTGGTTTCCTGGGAAATCTAGATATCTCCGCGAGGACATTTAATACTTCACGGCCGCATATTGGGGGATCATTTAATTGTTGTGTTGGCAGCGTGGGATAAAAAATCTGAATTGAATGATTCTTTGAATTTATATACCGCATAAACTCGCTTAGCGGAGCAAGCCCATATGTATCAAAACAGACAATCCCACGCGGACCAATCGAGAATGCAACCCAGTGAGTTCCCGATCCGCTGATGTTATCAAGATTGATTATTCCGGTTTCAACGAGTTTAGGTTGTTTCGGCAACTGATCTTTTATAAAGACCCCTCTGAAGTTTTTTATCGCTAGCGCGCTAGCAGCATCGATTAAATCAAAGTTGAACATTGGAACAATTGGCTCCGTTGAAAATCTTTGATTAAGAGTCTTCAATTTTCCCACTAATAAACTGTTCCTGGTATCCTTAATCCGCTCCCTTTGTACCACAAATGCGGAGTTCTTGGTAGTTTTAGGCCCTTTCCCTTTTTTTTATACCCGGATCCACGAGCGGATCCACCGGCTGCTTTCTTCAGTGCCATCCCTGCAGCGGTATCAACGGCTCCTAACGCCGCTGCCTTCGCCACCGCTGGGGCAGCTGCAGCAATTAGCGCTGGAATCGCAGCTAACAACGAAAATATGCCGCCGGTCTTTTGCATGTTGGTGATTGCAGCCTTCGAAAAAACAATTTGAATCCCTCGCTTATTTTTCATTGCATCATTGAAATGTTTTTTTCGACGATCCGTCAATGAGATTAAATGCGTGCCACCAATAATCGCTGACGGCTTTAACGTTATTGTGGTTCCACATTGCTTAGCGGACTTTGATCGCAAGTTCTTGACCTGACCATCAGTCAGCGTGACATCGACGACATTATGTGGCATTATTATTATTTACATTTATGCTTTCAATTGATCTAATTGGAAACTCTTCGAGTTTCACTCAAAGATTTTCCACTGGTGCATCAACGATTCTCATTCGTCCACCGAGACCTTCAAGTAGCATTGATTTGTCGCTGAGAATGACAGCAACCGCTCTATAATTAACACCACCAGGGGCTATTTTAGCCCTAAAATGTATGTCAACGACGGATTGTCTCATTAAATCAAGATGTTCCAGTGAAAAGTAATAAAATGGATACAAGTTCTTAAAATCAAGTTGCGATATTTGCAAACCAGTATCAACGTTTTGATCACGACCCATATATGACAGCATCCGATGATACGCACGTGCTACATGGTTGTTGTCGTAATCAAGTTGTATATCCTCGATTGATTCCTGTTGTCCGTTTAATCTCAGCGAAACCTCCTTGACTCCTAATCGATCAAATATCATATGACTGTCTTCTTGGGAGCCTAATCGATCCCGATTCTGCAGCGCTATAAATATATGACGTGGAGCTGAAACGCCTTGTTTTGATACCAGGTGCCATGTAAATGTATCAGCAACACTATCCTCTTTGGCATCAGTTGTTGTTGTTAGCCAACTTAGCAATGACTTGCCGCTTGTGTCCATAAATAAGAGTAGTCGTTTTTCTGTGGCGATTGATGGGGTCATTACTGGCATCCACAATACCTATTCAGTTAAAATAACTTTACCATCATCAACATTATTAGCACGCCAGATTGCGTCATTGTCATTACCCTTTCGCACTAACGCGATGGTGTGTTTGGCTCCATAGATGACTTTTCTGACATTTCTGTAGAATCCAAATATGTGATGGAGTGGAATCGCACATGAAAATTGTCGACGTCTCCCGTGCAAAATTGCCCCTCGTGTTCCAAACCCCATATTGAAATTAGGAATGGTATTTATGACATCAAAAGCTGCGGCCGGTCTAACATATCCAGCTGGTGCTGGATCAACTGCAGTAGCCTGTGTTGCCTTTACCTTAGAATACTGACCGTGTTCAGGATGATCAGAAGTATCTTTAGCAAACACCATAGATTGACCAACAGACCTTGTATAATCATCAGAATATCTTGCTAGTCCGATTATTGTTGTTGCAACATCAACCTCGCGTTCTATTGATTCAATTTCTCTTCCGTCAATGAGATATCTCACGGATTCAAATAGCACCATGATACCATTATTGACTAAGCCGACTTTGGTACCATCTAGATACGGTGCGGGTACAGTAGGGGTATCAGTTCGTTGTACAAGTTCTCCTTCTACTTCGATAAACGCTTCACACGGCAGCAAGTATTTACTGGTATCATGGACTTGAAGTTCAATTCACGATCGTAGGTCGGGTTGTATTGCATGATAAGAATAATATTGAGAATCCCGAACTGAATCGTCCTTGCACGTTGTGGCTTCCATATCAAACGCGGGATCAGAGGTTCGTTTAAACATTTTATTAACATACTAGTGTTTTCAATTGTGAAACATTTTGTAAACATCGTTGTTTTTGTTTTCGTTTCAAACCACTTCCTGCTATCGCGTTCATGATAGCGCTATCTGTTACCGGCGAAGCCGTCAATGGTGACGGAGTCACTGAAGCAGCCAACGACTCTAGTTTTTGTTCCACTGCGCTATTTATTGCTTTGCTGACACTTGCAGGCATCACTGCCGTAGACGGCATCACTGGTGGTTTCACCACCGACTTCGTCGCTGTTGGTTTCTTTCGCACTGCGTCGTACATATCCTTTTACGCTTGTTTTCTTAGAACCGGCTTCTGCTCTTATGTCTATTTGTTCCGGGATTGGATTCTCCATATCACGTGTTGGTTGTGGACCGCCTTTAACCGCAGCTAGAAAGTTATTATAACCAGGGTGCTGTGAAGCTGAGATTCTATCCCCTCCGTGTTTCGCTAAATATATTTTTGATGCCCAAGTGTCTTTGTTTTTTATAAAACTTTCAAACCCGTCTTTTAATAAATTCGCTCTTTTACCCTTTGGAAAAATTTCTCTAGTAATATCAGCTAATTCGAAATCCGTACCGAGTCTTCCAATTCTATTTAATGTTGCGACTGTAAATATATTTCCAGGTGAATAGTCTTTTCCTGCAGCTGCACCTTGTTGTTCTTCTTCGCGTTCTTCAATTTCGCCCGGTCGATATACTACTGGGTGGGGTGGGTGAGGCGCTGGTGCAGAATCATCAATATCAGCTAATCGTTTATACTCGTGTTGGGTTTTTATATCACTGGATAGCTGTTGTATCCCTGCGCGTGTTTGTCCGGTCTCTGCTGCTATTTTTTTAAGCGTATCAAACAGCGGCGCCTTCTTTGATCGTTCTCGTTCAGGAATATCTCCGTATATCGCTGCTTCAGTTAACGTTTTCACATCTTTTGTCGCACTTGTTATTGGAGTAAACAGTTGTTCACTTGACACAGAAAAGTCAGTTTGCATTTGTTGTCGTTGTTGAAGTTTCTCGCGAAGTCTGTCTCGAACCGGTATAAACTTTTTAATTGCTGCTAGTCGCTCTCGGGCTAATCTAGTTGTAAGCGATTCACCTACCAGATACTGTTTGTGAACTGAGTTTTCAAATGTGAAACCCTTTGGGTTTCCATGCCTGCGTTTTCACCCGGAGGGTATTTCCACGTGAAGACTATATCACAATTTAAAGCTGAGTTATCAAATAATGTACTATCAAGCTAGAGTATCCATCTCAGACAAGGTTAAACTGTAGGACGTTATCCGCGAATGTTTTAGAAATAACATCGCTAGGGGTTTCAAAATTGTAATATCTGAGAACGGCGATGAACGATTTTTGTTAACGACGCGGCAACAACAGCAACTACGTGAAAATGGAGGCATGGCTGTGATTACTTTATACCACGACCAGATCATCTAGTACGCACATAACTGCATGGGCCATCCCAAACTGAGGAGAATTCTTTGAAGAGAAAATCCTATGTGATGACAGCGTCATCAACTCCGCCGACCACACAACAAACAAGTGTATAATGTGTTACAATAAACGCTAAAAAAAACGTTTTTTTTTATAGTAACGCTCACGTGGTTAGGATACTATTTTTTCCTCGTTTAGTATTTTTCTAAGATTACGAACTTTAGAAATAATTTCAGTTCGTTTCTGATACTCTTGGCCAAGCTTTTGACGTATTGCTTCAACGGTGCTAAATAGCGTTATAAATGCATTAATGTCGTTGCCGTACAAACAAGCATTGATGGACTTTTGAATTCTTTTCACGAACGCGTACATCTTAGGTAAAACATAACTACCCTTACTAGACTGATACTCAATGTTTTCATATTCCGAGGTAATCCTGTCGCAGTCGAAATTTTCAGATAATACTATTCCGCGATTTTTCAAATTTGAAATTTCAGCGATTATAGAATTTACATCTTTGATATCCGCTATCATAAAAATATAATTTAACATATATTACCTCTAACTATTATAAATAATTTGGATCATTTTTGACTCCATTTTTTATATGTACAATGACATCCCATTTGGCAATCTCGCTGGCACCTTATGACGTCAGAGAGACCCAGAGGTTACCTAATTAACTTAATTAAGGACAGTACACAACTTAATTTAAGGCATTAACAACATATCTTGGAACTCCTTGGTTGCCTTGGCATCCGTGCAAACCCAAGAGGACCCCAAGCATACATCTCCGGAAGGGAGGTCTAAGGTGACAAACGTCATCTTAGACCGCCCAGAAGATATGCTTGGGGGGACGTCACTACATGTACTTAAGTAACTTAATTAAGGATGGATTATATTTACAATGAAACGATGATGGAATTTGTAATGTGATGATGGGACAGCACAAGACAACACAAACAAGAAACGACGGGGCGGATTTTTCTACGGCCAATCCAACCAATCAAAAGCAACCCAATTAAATTAACCCGGTTGCATGATTGTTAAAAATGACAACCACACGCCCGAGTCAAATGGCGTGGGTTAGTTTTGATTGGTCGGATCGACTTTTAAAAGCCCCAAGCTTATTACGAGTCATAACGTATATAACGTGACTAATACAGCAGCGTTGATTCACGGGTGTGTTTTTTTATTTTCTTGAATATCTTATTAATGCTGTTTCACAACATTTAAATGAGACAGAATATTTGAATAAAACACTAAACAAAAGAATACAGCTGTTAGATAACAGCGTGCATTTCATTAGTTTTCATCGTAAAATGATTAATTAATCGTAATATTAATTGAACTTCAAGGGACTTAACTCTGTCATGCGATTTTATCATTGTACGATTTATCTTCCTTTGATGTATAAAAATTGTATCCTGTGTGTATCGTAGTAGTAACTGGACTTCAAGGGACGTAACTCTGTCATGTGACTTTATCATTGTATGATTTATCTCCGTTGATGTATAAAAATTGTATCCTGTGTGTTGTCTTTTTTGACGGCTGTATTTTGTATTCCTTCTGCAACAAATCGTATTGAAGGCCTACAAATATCGAAATATCTACTGGCTTCATTTATTGACTGAAATATTTTTTCTTCGTTGGTTTCTGTATCAAATGATTTGACATGTTTTGCCTTTTTTGCGTGTTTGCTGGTTCCACCTAATTTTGTCTTCTGACTTTGAGTAACAACTCGTAAGTTATCCAATTTGTTATCTTGAGTTAATCCATCAACGTGATTAATCACAAAAGCCATCTTTGAAAAATCCGTTGTGACATTTGTATGCGAATCGATGACAATAATATTTCTTCTCCCCGGCACCAAACATCAAATACCCTCTATTATTTACCCATCCAACCGGCTTCTTCAGTCTGCGGTGCCTGACAACACCATCACGGGATGCTTCATAATTAACAAGCACTGGATGTCTTGGCTCATTTATATAATAATACTAATGGTCTAATTTATTATCTGATTTAATTATAAACCTCTGGATATAATCTTGAGAGGATTTAGATGGTTTTGTCGCTGACAGAGTCATCGGTAGGTTTAATGACTGCATTTTTTATTTGTTTGTCATAGTAGCATTTTAGTTCCCTGTAACGTTTACACCCACAAGCAAGACATATTTGTGATTTCCCACGAACGCCAACGTGGCAAACCAGACAAGGGGTAGGGCCAAAAGAACCGTTTTTCACGCTTTGTAAATGATATCCACATAATTCGCTTCTGCATGTTTTGTCACACGGAGTTGTTGATCCAATCATCAGCCAATTGCCATGGTTCATTATATAATGTTTTTTATTTAAATACTTGTTTTAATTATAACATGGAGGAGTTCGAGAAATTATCAGCAATTAAGCGTTACAGAAACGTTAAATTTAATCTCTAAAGAACCCTCAAAGATGTGCCAAAACGGGGTATAACGGATAAAGTCCTGATAAATAAAATTCGCGAATGCGCTGTTCAATTCAAGCACGACGGTGCATCTTATAGCTGGTCAACATTTCGAATTGATGGCATTGTTGATGCCACCATGAACGACAGTAACGCAGCCATGATGTTATCACAACTTGGCAACAAAAAGTATTTTTTTAGAGTAAAATTCATTATATTCAATTCCGTGTAGAATCAGGAAGTTGGAGTAAACGAGACAAATTTGAACCGATTCTCAAAGACAAGAAAACAGTCGTTGTTAGCCGTGATTCTAAGCCGGGTCTGTTAACTGGAATTGACAAACCATACTATGAACGAGTATATCCTGAAACAGCAGTTGTGTATGGGATATATCCGTTAAATGAAAAACCCGATAAAGGAAAACTAGCGCCGATGAAACAGTCGTCGCTGGCGCCTTCGTCGCTGAATTGTGTAGCAGCACGAATAACAAAACATTTTACAAATGCATCCCGAGGGAAAAAACTTACCGATCTATGGCGTAGCAAAATAGCTCAATAGGAGTTAACGGTGAAAGACTGCGGAGCAATTATTAGTGATATAGCAAAATTAGAAACGTCGCTGAGATTTTCAATAACCGTTACAACGGTAACCGGAGCAGTTTTATACGAATCAAAATATAAATCAAAGGGAGCTCCAATCAAAATTATTGATCATAATGAACACGCATGGACGTCCGCGGTCACAATATTTCGACGAAACAGAACAATAAAGTATATACTTGATGAATTCTTACGAGAAGAATTCTCCAGGGATGGTTTTCTCGTTGAAGAGAAACTATTCAATGATATTGCGTATTTGAGCAAATACGACCCCGTGTCGGTGTGGTTACTTCGCAGCACTGAAAACCTCACGGATAACTTTGATCAGTTTGTAAGACCAAACGGTGAATTATACCGCACTGAATCATTTCACAACAAAATGAAAAAAATAGCTAGTGGTTTTTTAACGGCGTGTGGCGAAGCCACCAGTGATGAAATTATCAACGATGAACAATTATTGACAAACTGTTTTACAATCCCGTCGGTTGCAGTTCATTTTGCGAGAATCAAACACGCATGGAAACCAACACGCGTAGAATTCTTGCCAGACATTGAAGCTAGTTGTTTAGAATTTAATCATGGCGGTTTATACAATAACAAATACGACAGTGATAATATCATTTCAGTTGATATGGCTGCTTCTTATCCAGCGAGTTTTCTTGGTTATGGAGAGTGTACTGATTATTTTAAACGATTTGGACACCCCGTACATGAAATGACTCGTGTTGCAATTAATGGGCCGCTGCCTAATTTTGATTTAACAGGATTCGCTCGTGTAGTATCATTTGAATTCACAGCAGGACATCATCGCTGTTGTTATATTTGGATTGGTAGACACATGTCTGAAATGAATTAGCTGCCAATAGCGCTATTACGATTCATGATTGATACAAAAATGTTAATTTCGCTGACGGTCAGTGAAGCATTTATATCATATTGGAAACAAACCAATGTCTGGTTACCAACACCGGAACGTCTTGATAGTATAACTGAGGAATCCAGAAAGCATATTGATGCCGACGAAGAATATATCATTGAGTGGTCCAAACGGGTATTTAATCAACGAAACATCGAAGCAAAAGATCTCGGCAGAAGAATAATCGGAAAATTCACTCACGGAGGAAAAAAATGCGACTATAAAAGATATTCTTCACGGCTTATTATGGATAATACCGAATATTTTTTTGTAATCGCGGATGCATTATCCAAAAATATATATGTGGATCGTAAAGATGATTTTTGTCCGATGGAACAAAATTGGGTACAGTTGTTAATTACAGCGACGGGTACAGATCCCCGTATACACATTTGAGGTCAACGATGCTGGTTATGCTTCCTTATATTTCCTGACACTGTGGTTAGAGTTGCCGTTGATTCATGTTACATTGACAGCAAGTACAGTGGACCAGTTGCTGAATTCACTAATGCGGATAAAAGTTGTTTATTGGAGAATTAAAAAAGAAATGCTGCGTGATTATTCTGAATCAGCAGATGTTGAAATTAAAAATAATTACTTACATGGTGATAATTTTTTAGAACATTCTAATGCACCACCGATATCAGATCGTTTTGTAGATATAAAACAGTTTATTTAAACGGCTGTGCGGAGTCAGGAAAAACGACTATGGCGATTGAATTATATCGAAAACGGGCAAATATTATTGTGCTGATACCGACCCATAGACTTGCAAGAGAAATAAAACAACGAAACGTTGAAGCTTGCACTTATCACAGTTTTGTTCGATTCAACGGCGACAAATGGACACCTGAACGAATGGGTGAAAAATTCATCCGTGCGGTTTTTATTTGGGATGAGATATGTACGGTTTCGTTACATGTATTAAAAATGTTTCTTGATTGGTAGCTGCAAAAAATTACAGCGGTGATAATGTATGGAGATTATTGCCAACCACCATCATTTGTCGGCGCGGGACTACATGATTGGTTAAAAGTGTTTGTTGACTATTATGAAGAAATCGATACTGACTATAGAGCACTTGATGAAGTTAGTTAGATTACAACCGGATAAAATACAATGTGAAATAATTCGTGAAGTGATTTCAGAAACTTCCACTGAGGAATTTCGGGAAGCATGGAGACCAAACGATTTTGTAGTGGCAAGTAGAAAGATAGTCAGAGACACACTTTAGAGAAAGTTGTTTGAGGTTCACAAAGAAAAATTCCCAACGCTTCCAGTGCCGCTGTGTTATAGACCCTATGATACACGGCGGCAGAATATTGAAGTTGAAATTCCAGGACGTGTGACTTCGTCAACGACAGAGTCAGGACCCGAAAGACAAATACTAGTGTTAAATGATATTGTGCTGGTTGATATCAGTGTTGTCGAAGATGCATTGCGTGCTGATACATCGCCATGGACACTGGGTTATGTAACAACAATACATTATTCGCAGGGATTAACCATCACGGATACAATTGTTTGGATAGTTGATAATCGCAATGAGTGGTCAAATTTAGTCTATCTTGCAGTGTCTAGAGTACGGGGAATAAATCAGCTTCGAAGAATTGTTGTTGGCGAAGCCAGTGACGATAATGACACTATTGTCAGTGATGCTAGCAATGTTGATGTTAGCATCATTAATAAAAAAACTCTATGGTTTCAAACAACAAGACAAAAACAAAACGACAATTTGATATTGATGCTGAATTAATAATTGCACTGAAGCAACAACAGAATAATCACTGCGCAAGTTGCAATTGTATAATGCGTTTACAGTATTCGGATAAAGATCCTCGCCAATTTACCGTAGACAGAAAAAATAACAGTCTCGGTCATGTCAAAAACAATGTGATGTTGACTTGTCTTGAGTGTAATAGACGCAACGGTGCTAGTTAAGACCATGCGGTGGCAATTGAGTATCGTCAGGAATAACTTGTAATTTTTGACGTAAAAAACCCCGCTGAGGGGCAGTTGAATCCAATTTATAGATTGGAGGTCTACCAGTTGATCGTGTTATAGTAGATATGCTATGTGTAGTGACACTCCAAACAGGATCAGTAGCCCTTGCTGTACCATCTTCAAGTTCTCCTGGTTCATATAAATATCTCACGGTGGCATTGCTGATAATTGGCTGAGAAACGCTATCACGCTGTGGTTGTGGTATATACTTTTTTATTGCGTTGTTAGGTTTCATATTGATTGCTCTGGTAATCTCGTTATTTAGCGCTGCAACTACCCCTGTTAACCTTTTGACCCATTCACGGGATCGCTTTTCTTGGATGAATTCTTTTGCGTATTGATATCAAAATAACCGCTCAGCAAGAGTTCAATTAAATCGTTCTACAATTGCCTGATCGCGATGTAGTGCAGTATGCCCCCGTCTGATGGTGACATTGTGATGTTTCATTGTAGATGCAAGCACACCCTGAAATTCCTTGCCAGGATCAACTTGTAATAGATTTTGCCAGCGTAGAGGGCCTCGTCGATAAATCCTTTCAAATGCAGAAGCAACTTCAGGTGATGATTTAGCTTTCAGCGGTTCTGCTTGTTTGTATCGACTCGCAACATCAACTACGGTTAGCGCGTATTTGTAACCGTTGTCATGTGGTAAAAACAATAAATCTGGTTGATGAACTTCGTTGGGTCCGGTAACATCAAAATGCGAAAAGTTAACTTGGCTAGGACGCGGTAAATAGATTTTCCATATAGCCTGTTTGGATAACCAATTAGCCTTAGTAGCCTTTTTCACTTTTGCGGCGCTGGCGAGTTTACGGATTGCAGCGCTACCCCTCCAGTATCCCCTCGGAGAATAATAAATAGATTTCATGTTGTTATTAATTATCAGCACCTAACATCAATTTGCCTTTCATAGCTGATTTTACCAACCATGAAGCCAACTTTTCTTTGAAGGATTTATCAGGAATAGCATTTAACAAATGAATTAATTTTACATCCGCGAGATGTCTATGATGCAAATTGCTGCTTTTATATGCATAATCATGAACATGACACGCCTTATCAATAGCGTTTATCGGATACTCACCACGTCGAGGTTGATTTTGATCATCAAGTCTGATATTTAATAGTGTTCCTTGGACACAGTAGCTATATCCTGGAAGGTGCTTTTCTCCGGGGTACTTTACCCATGGGGTTCCAGGGAGCTTTGCCAATTTGGGTGCAATATCACCTCCTCGTTTTTTTTAAAAACATCTCCGGATTGTAAAATCTTTACTTTTGTAGAAACAAATCTAAACTTTTTTTATACCACATGTTGCACATGTACCAGTAAGTGCAGATCTGTTATTGCTAGTTGTAATTGTCGTCACATCATTTGTGCTAGTACGTGTTTTACACTTCACACAATATAGATCCATAATTTATGTATAGAGATATGAATGTAATTGATTTTTCAGCGACTAAAACAAGAGAACCAGTTAAGCATGTTGCAGCGCTACCAAACTCTGTCCGGATGATTATAATCGGGCCATCTGGATCCGGCAAGACACAATTTTTACTCAATTTAATAATGAGATGGATGAAGTGGGATAAATTGTATTTAGTGGCGCCTAGTGTAGATGATCAACGATGCTATGAATTGCTAAAAGATTTTATTGAAAATAGTTCAGAGATTGCCGGCGGTTGTATTATTGAATTTATAACCGATATTGACAAGGCACCATCAGTAGAAGACCTCGATGGAAGTATAAACAATTTAGTTGTATACGATGATGTAATGTTAGATAAACAAAAAAAACAGCTTGGATCTTTTCCAGAGGCAGGCACAAAAACACTGACATCATATATTTAACTCAACGCTACACTCAAATACCAAAAGTGATCAGAGATAACTGTAATATTCTTGCTGTGTTTAATGGCGTTGATACACATACGTTACGAAATATTTGGCAGACATGGTGTTCCGATATGGACTTCAATCAATTTAGAAATTTCTTTAATAACGCTCAGTCAATCCCGCATGGATTTATAAATACATTTGCATGATTCTCGGACACGATATCGTATCGGACTCGATCAAATATTCAGTTGAAATAAATTTTTAACCCATAGCAGCAAGAGGGGGGAGGGCGATGACAACACCGCTTGCCAAATGGAGACTTTTTTGTGGTAAAAACATGAGATTTCGTAGGAAGGCTCTATTTTCCGTTTTGACGCTTCAATCAAAAAAGGCAAAAAAAGTTGTCCGAATCGCCCCTCTTCCCCCCCCCCCTTGCTGCTCGCACTGAAGCCCTACAACAGACAATGGAAAAAACTAGCTAGTAGTTTCTCGGAAAAATTTCGACGACGAACAATTACTTACAAATTATTTTACAATTTCGTCAGTTGCAGCTCATTTTGCGAGAAAGAGAAACACATGGAAACCTACAAGACCTGAATTTATCACAGACATCAAATCAAGTTGTGTAGAATATAACAACTGTGGATTATGGAATAAAAAACACGACCGTGAAAGTATTATTACAGTTGATATAGTCGCGTGTTATCCGGCGAGTTTTCTCGGTTACGGAGAATGCGCTGAATACTTCAAGCGATTTGGACATCCCACACACGAGATGGCACGTGTTGCTATTAATGGACCACTGCCTGATTTTGATTTAACCAGATTTGCTCGTGTGATATCATTAGAATTAGCTACATGACTTCATCCGTGCTGTTACGTTTGGATTGGTAGACACATGTCTGAAAAACATTGTATGCTAATAGTGCTATTACGGTATATGATTGATTGTAGCATGCTGATATCGCTGGTTGTCAGTGAAGCGATTATATCCTATCGAGCTCAGACTGAGCTCTGGTTACCACAACCTTATCTAGATAATATAATCAGCGAACAATGAAAACAGTTTCCCGATCTTGACGAAGAATATATCGTGAAATGGTCCAAACAGCTATTTGAAGTTAGTAATAAAGATGCAAAAGATCTCGGTAGAAGAATAATCGGTAAATTTACTCAGGGTGAAAAATACGACAATAACAGATATTCTTCACGATTGATTATAGATAACGACGAATACGATTTTATAATTACGGATATAACATTTAAGGGTATATATTTGATACAATTGTTACTTACGCAGACAAAGAAAATCTTCAGTATACATATTTGAGAGCATCTATGCTGGCTTATGCTTCTATCAATTTTTTTTCGATGATAAATAGATTTCCTGACACCGCAATTAGTGTAGCCAATGATTCATTTTATACCAACATGATACACAACGAAGCAGTGGCGAAATTTGCTAGCGGTAGCAAAGCTACTGGTGACGAGAGTTGGGGATCTTGGAGAATTAAGCAGAATTAAGCAGGAAATACCGTGTGATTATTCCGAATCAGCAGATGTTATGATTGAGAATAAATATTTGAATGGTGATAAAATATCAGAGCGTCCAAACGCACTGAAGATATCTCATCCAATATGTAGATATAAAACAGTTGTGACGGGTTAGGAAAGACGACTCGCGCGATTGAGTTATTTCGTGGGAAAAATCATACGGATTTTCACGCATCAAATATGATTGTGTTAACACCGATCCACAGACTCGCCAGAGAGATGAAACAACGAGGGGTAAATGCTCATACTTATCACGATTTCTTTCGATGGAAAGGCAATGATTGGACTCCTGAACGAATGGGCGAGAAATTTATTCATGAAGGCATAATTTGGGATGAGATATGCACGGTGTCATTAGATGTATTACAAAAAGTTATTGACTGGTTATTGGACGCGAACACAAAAGTCGTTATGTGCGGCGATCATGGCCATCCACCACCATTTGTTGGTTTATCCCCACATGATTGGCTAAAGAATATTGTAGACTATTATGAAGAAATTAATACTGATCATAGAGCACTTGATGAACAATTACGAGAGTTCAAGAAACTAATCAGATTACAACTGGATAGAATCCAATGCGAAATAACGCGTAAAATAATTTCGGAAACTCCCATGAATGATTTTGGGAGGCGTGGAGACCAAACGATTTGATAATAGCAAGTAGAAAGATAGTCAGAGACACACTTCAGATGAAGTTTTATTGAAATGCATGAAGAAAAATTTGCAACACTTCCAACGCCGTTGTGTTATAGGCCTTCGGATACACGAAAACAGAATATTGAAGTTGATATTCCAGGCTTGACAGAGAAGCAAAATTTAGGGGTAAATGATATTGTGCTGGTTGATATCAACGTCGTCGAAGATGCATTGCGCGCTGATAAACCCCCATGGACGCTAGAATACGCAGCGACGATACATTCTTCACAGGGATTAACAATATCCGATACGATTGTTTGGATAGTAAATAATCACATCGAGTGGTCAAATTTAGTTTATCTCGCAGTGTCCAGAGTACAAAGAATAAATCAGCTTCGAAAAGTTGCTTTAGAAGACGCAGCGGTGCTAGTTAAGACCACGCGGTGGTAATTGAGTATCCTCGGGTATCACTTGCAGTTGTTCACGAGTAAATCTTCGCTGAGGAGCAGTTGAATCCAGTTTATAAATTGCTGGTCTACCCGTAGATCGTGTTATGCCAGATATTTTATGCGCGGTAACACTCCAAATATGATCAGTAGCCCTTTTTGTGCCACCTTCAAGCTCTCCTGGTTCGTATAAATACCTAACAGTGACATTACTGAATATTGGTTGTTTTGAAAAATCTTTTTGCGGTTTTACAGGTATATACTTCTGTTTAATTGCGTTGTTAGGTTTCATGTTGATTGTTCGAGTAATCTCATTATTCAGCGCGGTAATCACAGCTGGTAATCTCTTGACCCATTCACGGGATCGTTTATCCTGAAAGAATTCCTTTGCTTATTGATATCCAAATAACCGCTCAGCAAGTGTCCGATTAAACCGTTTAACAATTGCCTGATCGCGATGTAGTGCAGTATGCCCTCGTCTGATGGTGACATTATGATGTTTCATTGTTGATAACACTGCACCCTGAATTCGATAAATCCTTTCAAATGCAGAAGCTACTTCAGTGGCCGACTTTGTCTTTAGCGGTTCTGCTTGTATGTATCGACTCGCAACATCAACTACGGTTAGCGCGTATTTATAAACGTCGTCATGCGGCAGAAATAGTATATCAGCTTGATGAACTTCGATAGGAACGGTCTCATCAAAATGCGAGTAGTTAATTTGTTTAGGCGGTGGTAGATAAATTTGCCATATTGCCTGTTTGGATAACCTATCCGTTGCAGTGGTATATTTCACCGATGCTGCACTAGCGAGCTTACCTATTGCTGCCTTACCCCTCCAGTATCATTTAGGAGAATAGTAAATAGATTCCATGTTGTTATTAATTACCGGTACCAAACATCAATTTACCTTTCATCGCCAATTTTATTAACCATGAAGCTAATTTTTCTTCGAAGGATTTATCAGTGATAGAATTCAACGCGTGAATCAATTTCACATCTGCGATATGTCTGTGCTGCAGATTGCTGCTTTTATAAGCGACATCATGAGCATGACATGCTTTATCTATGGCGTTTATTGGTTCTTCACCACGTCTGGATTGATTTTGATCATCGAGTTAAATATCGATTCTAGTCCCGGGTCCACAATAACTATACCCTGGAAGGTGTTTTTCTCCTGGATACTTTGCCCATGGTGTTCCCGGGAGTTTAGTTAGCTTGGCTGCAATATCATCTCCTCGTTTTTGTTTTAAATCATCAGAAATGCTAGCATTTCCTGCAGATCTCATAGAAACAAATCTAAATTTCTCTGTACTACATTGTAAACACCTACCATAAAGTGCCGATCGGTTATTTTTAGTTGTAATCGTCAAGTCATCTGTGCCAGTACGCGCCTTACACTTCACACAATATAGATCCATAATTTATTTATAATAACATGAATGTAATTGATTATTCAGCTACCCGACGACGGGAACCTATTAAACACCATGCGATGTTACCGAATTCAATTAGAATGATTATAATCGGACCATCTAGAAGTGGCAAGACACAATTGTTACTTAATTTAATAACGACATGGATGAAATGGGACAAGTTGTATTTGATAGCTAGGAGTGTAGACGATCAGCGATGTTACAATGTGTTAAAAGATTTTAATGACAAAGCGTTAGAAGAATCCGGCGAGGATATTATTGAATTTATAACCGATATCGAAGAAGCACCGAGCATTGATGATATTGATGGATGTATTAACAATTTGGTCGTATATGACGATGTGATGTTAGAAAATCAAAAGAATCTCGCTAGGATATTTTCCAGAGGCAGGCATAAAAACACTGATGTGATATATGTTACTCAACGATACACTCAAATACCAAAAGTGATCAGAGATAACTGCAATTTATTGTGTGTATTTAACGGAGTTGATACTTATACGCTACGAAATATTTGGCAAACTTGGTGCGGTGGTGATATGGATTATAATCAATTTAGAAATTTATTTAGTCACGCTCAGTCAATTCCACACGGATTTGTGACGATAAATTTATCAGACCCTCGGATGCGATATCGTGTCGGACTTGATAAAATATTTGGTTAACACCATAGCAGCAGAGGGCGGTGACAATGGCGTTTTCGAGGACTTTACCGAATCGACGCTTTTTTTACGCTCCATTGGCAAGGTACTTAAACCCAAGAGGTTTTGAGAAACCCCTAATTTGACAAAAAGGGCTTTAAAATCGTTAATGCTCCATTTGGCAAAAGGAGACTTAAAAATGTTTTGCTTAAAATCTACCCCAAGTAGAGACGTCCGATTCGCCCCCTCTGATGCTAATGTCCAAGATACCGGTTGACAGAACGAGAGAGGAAATGAGAACTTGTGTAAAACGCACGCCAGAAAAAAGGGATAGAAATAATTGACTCTCAGATCTTAAAGCATTGGCGTGTAAGAGGAGGAAAAGACACTTTTACTGCTTTAGTCACGGTAGATGACTTAGACTTTGAGAAGGTTTTAGAGTAAGGTTTTTGGCCAAATTTTGTATGGGCAAGAGATAGGTATGAGGATTACGGTGATAAGTACGCCAAATGCATAAATTATGGTCAACTACTATATAGTCATTATAACACTTGTGTTGAAAATCTATTTTTTAAGTCAACAAATGTCTAGTCATACATTTCGTCTGATGACATGGAACGTAAAAGGAGTCATGTATGGTGCACCATACTTGTACTCTTTGCTAAATGAGGTAGATATTGCAGTGCTTACTGAGCACTGGCTTCTTCCGGAGCAACTCAACTTCCTAGACAATTTACATCCAAAGTTTAAATCTTTCTCACGCTCTGACAAATAGGCTAAAAGTGATTTTTGAAGAAAGAATAAGGCATACAGGGTTTGGGGGAATAACAATCCTTTATAGGAAGTCACTCTGCGTTAATCCTTTGTTGAGCGTCGGCAGCAGTAGAGTCTTAGGGATATAAGTAATATGTAAGGATAAATTGAAATATTTTGTATTCGGAGCACTTTTGCCATCAACTAACTTTCCTATTGCAAGTTACTATGAAACAATGGAATAATTAAAGGACCAGTTTGATATGTTCTGTAGAGAAGGCATTGCCATATTCGCGGGAGACTTAAATGGCCAGTTAAGTTCACTGCTTAGCTCCAAAACAAACTGTCTAACAACAAATGCTAGAGGCGCTATTCTAGAAAAGTTTCTGACCGATAGGCACTTAATATCCGTTAATAGTCAATCTATTTGTGAAGGTCCTGACTTTACATTTTTCTCAATCGATGGTAAATCCAAATCGTTGATATACTATTGCTAAAAAGTAAATTTGATTTAATTGTTAAGGCCGAAATAATTGATGACCATCCTTTGAACATTTCAGATCATCATCCTGTAAAAATAGAGTTGGTTATTTCTTTTGCATATAATATAATCATCGCTGACAAGCATATAATTCCCTCCATAAATTGTAAGAAAGCATCGGCAGAACAAATAAATAGGTATAAGGAAGCAGCACGCAATACATTTTTAGTGCAACTACATAAGGCAGAACTAGTGACAAATGTCTATATCGAAATTATTATTTAAGACACGGTAAAGATTTTACATCTAGGTTTCTGCCCATAAAAAGTTTTGCTCGTACGCTAAACCCTACTGCAAACTACTAAACGTAAACAAGTTTCATACAGAATTGAGGCTAAAACATAGGGTATGGATCTCTAATGTTAGGCCAAAAGGATGGGAATTTCAGTCATACGCGAACTATAAGAAAGCGAAGATACTGTTTGGAAGAGAGTAACTGATAGCAAAAGAAATGTATGATAGAGAACAGTTCAGTGAGCTTGAAAAGGCTGCAGAGCTCGATATTTCTACTTTCTATAAGTTTATACGGAATAAAAGACATAAACTTTATTAAATACACGAAGTTGAATCTAACGGAAACATTTTACGCGACCACGACTCTATAAAAGACTTATCAGCAAATCATTTTTCCAATGTGTCACTACCTGATAATACCTATCTGTACGATGAGAATCATTACCAGATGGTCTTAGCAGAGGTTAGAAAACACAGTATAGAAACCCATCCCCACTTTGATGAAGTTGTTGACAACATTCCCACTAGAGAAGAAATCAGTAGTGCAATAAGTTCTCTGAATAAAGATAAAGCATGTGGTCACGACGGTATTGTTGCCGAGCATTTACTGGTTGCAAACACTCAAAGCAGTGTAAGCATCAGCAAAGAGGGTGAACCCTACAACGTTTTGAGACAAAATTTTGATTGAAATCTTAAAACGAGCCTTCCTACGATCTCATTTTAACTAAAAAAATGTCTCAGGGGCAAACCCTACAACGTTTTGAGACAAAAAATTGATTGAAATTTTAACGAGCCTTCCCTACGAAATCTCATTTTAACTAAAAAAATGAAAATGGAGACTTTTACGATTTTTTTTATTAATTTTGGTCGCAACTTATTGTCACTCACCATCTCTGCTGCTGAACTTTCAGTTCTGGTTAATAATTTTTTTTACGATGAAAATCACTAAGATTTCACAAACAGACTAATCGCTAACACCTCATCTTGTAAATCAATCAGATTATTGGACTGGTCTGTGAGTTTGAAATTAATTCTCGTTAACGAATTATTATGACACCGCATATAGACTGGATTCACCGGAGACTCAATTATTAAAAATCCTGGAGGGGCTATTGGTGCAAGTGAGTATAGAATATATCCTTGCTGAGCTTGATTTGATTGCTTGAGATTTATTTGATAACTACCTTCGATAACGTCACACACTAAATTTAACGCTATCACCGATGATATATTCACGTTGAACGGAGCGATATGTCTGCCGCCACCGTCTGGGTCATTATACTGTTTGAGGATTTTTATTTCCGATGATGCTGTTTTTTTTCCATGCACCATGAATTATTTTGAAACCAACATCGATGGTATCACTGAGAAGTTTTTTTAGTTCTGGTACGTTATATCCTGGTAGTTTGAATGTTGGAATATCCTTAACGGGGATATTAAATTTTGTTGCAAACTCTGTTCTCGATAGGGGATTATCGTCATCTAATATATCCTGAATAATTTTCAAATTAAATGTTTCCATATCGTCGATAATTTTATTGCATGTTTCTACGACGCTGATAAATTCATCTCGGGTGAGAGAGCCGGATTTAAGAGATATTAACAACAGTGAAATATCATTATTCATTGCTGTGAAATTTTCAACGATTTCAGGTTCGTCAATAAAATGATGTCCCTCTATTCTATCCCCAATCTTCTCTTTCCCAGTTGTGTAGAATCCGATACCAAAAAAATCTGTAGTAATTTTGTGATCTATATAGCTTTTTAATGGATTATCGGGTTTTATCACGTCGGTGACATAATCAGATTTTTTAGGTTCGGGTATATCAACGGTTTTTCCCCCGGGTGGTAATTCAGGCCATCCTAGTACGGTTCTAATAGAACTCTGATAGATATCTACGAGGTATCCTTCTGTGCTTATTTCAATTGCGGATGATAGCGTCGGCTCATGAACCGTTATAGCGATTTTTGATTCTTTTCCAGTAATCGATTTTATTCTACGCCCGAATTCATTATTGATTTGTTCAATTTGATATGATCCGGTTGGTATTGAAACGACGTTCCAGTCTGGAGTCCCGTCTGGTTTATTCTTATTCGCGAACACCAGTGAATTATTCGGTTGCTGCTCACCAAATGATTTTGATCTGATATTAGGCCAACTGTGATACACTCGTAGTTTTGCTAGCGCTATCTCCTTCACGGGGACTGGGCTAGGAAAATTTACACTAAACTCGAGTTTCGTAGATGTTATTGATATCATACTTGTTTGTACTGGGTTCGTGTTCTCCACTATTCGTTGAAGTAATTCCATCGGTGTTGTCATAGTTGCTATACTCATGCTGTCGCTCTAATTTTGACATCGTGGAATCAAAAATACTGACCGTCACTGAGAACTCAGTATCCGATATCGTTGATATCGTTGATGTTATTGAGATCATTCTGGTTTTTGGGTTCGTGTTTTCTAATTCCATCGGTGTTGTCATTATTATTATACTGTTGTTGTCGCTTTAATTTTGATATCGCGGAATCAAAAATACTGAGCATCGCTGAGAACTCACTATCTGATATATTTGTATTATCGAGTGACGACGATATCATCGAGGATAATTGCGAGTACGCGGTTGATACAATAAGAAATTGAATTAAGTAATCTTGCAGTTTACTCTGGCTGCATGATGATATCTTTTTTGTTATCCCAGTTGATATACCCGCGATTGTAGCCACCGCAGAAATGCAAATTGGAACTACGACCGGGGCAATCATTGTAACAGATGCTAGTATTATTCCGGCACCAGCGAGAACGCTTGACACCGAGTACATAGTAATATCAATCGCCGTGATTCTTCGTCGGTATTTTTTTATTTGTATTTGATACTCCTCGGCGAGGGTTTTGAGTCTATTTTGAAATTCTCTGACCTGATAATAGCGACATTGCGTTGATGAAATCATTTTTATTTTAAATCCGCTAGCGTTTTCAATTGTGAAATCTAAAGGATTTTCCTTTCAATTTAGTTATTTACTTCGCATACGAATTCTAAGCACCAGGATAGTTTTGATCTAATCGTACTATCAACCGCGACAATCTCAAATTCTTCTTCACCCCGGATAATTACTGTTGCGGTGCCACCAAAGTAGGTTTTACCGCTTACGATGATATCAAATTGCTTGTCAGAGATTAACGTCATCCTGTAAATACCATGAGGCCACTTCTCGATATTGACTTTCAATTTAGCATTAGATTCTTTTACCCAATCAAAGGTCCCATGCTTTACCCTTTCAGAGGTTTCTTTTAGTTTAAGAATAACGTTGTAAATGTCGAGATAGGGTTTTTTGATTTCGTTATATTTCATCATCGTTCCATCGCGGCGACTGAAAAATGAAATCAAAAGGAATTCATTTTCCAAACTTTTTTGTAAGCCATAATACCTGTTGAGTTGAGAATATGTCGTCGTGATATTATAACTTTCAGAGCCCTCAAAGAAATTTTTAGCCATTTCGCTGATGCGTTTTTGTTCGTCAAACGCGCTTTTAGTTTCCGCGAGAGTCATGCCTGTCAACAATGTGGTTTCAGACGCAGGTGTTCTCCCTAAAAATTTATCAACGATGGTATTAAGTGTTGTTTGTCTCACCATAAACATATTAATATCTTTGAGAGTCATTGTAGATGTAACCGGGACACCAAAGAAATTATTAGCGACGTAGGCATTATGAGTATGCTTGCCGATAAACTCGTTGATTTCAGCGAGAGTCATGGCAGCCACAAGTGGGGTTCCAAAAAACTTAACAACGACGTCGTTAGTGGGTTTTTGCACTCTTTCGAGATTTTCTATTAGTTTAGAAATATCATTGTAAATATCAAGATAATTTGCCTTGATTTCATTTTCATTCATCATCCTCTCCGCGTCCTTGTTAAAAAAGAATAGCGATAGAAAGTTTTTAATTTCAGCGAGAGTCATGCCAACCACAAGCGGGGTTCCAAAGAATTTATGAATGACATTTTTGCGAAAATTATTATAACCTCGTATATGATCATCCAGCTCACGGGCGCGGGTGACAATCATGCTGTCTTGGGCGGCAATTGCGTCGGTGATCGTAGACACAAGCGCGCCTGGTTTAAGTCGTCCTCCGCTGGAATACAGCGCAATAGAGTTTTCAGCGGCGTCGTATTGTCGTATCAAAATATCATTCAACGACACATTACTGCTTTTTAATTTACCCTGACGATCTTGAAATACAACTATTTCCCCGGGATCAACATCTGTTAAATTTAACGTCTCAGCGATTTCATCTTCGATTAGTTTTTTTTATATCCTTGTTAGAATCACCGGTTGCAACGCCATCGGGTTTAGGTTTCAGAGGTCTTCCCCCAATTTCAATCATATTTTTGTAAAACTCTCTCTCTCTCTAAAAAGCGATTGCTAGTGTATTCATTTACGACAACATGTGGTGGTTTTCCCCTTGGGTTACCCAAGGAGTTAGAAATAGCGTCAAGGATATTTAATACTTCGCTGCCGCATATTGGTGGATCATTCATTTGTTGTGTTGGTAGCGTAGAATACCAAGTCTTCATTGGAAAAGTTTTTATATAACGCATGAATTCCTTCAGCGGTGCTAATCCATATGAATCAAAATAGACAATCCCACGTGGATCAATAGCGTATGCAACCCAGTGAGTACCAGGTCCGGTGCTGTTATCGAGATTAATGATACCGGTTTCAACGCTGTTGGGTTGTGCTGGTAATTGATCTTTCATAAAAACACCTCTAAAGTTTTTTATGGCGAGTTTTTTAGCAGCATCAATTAAATCAAAATTGGACATTGGAACCATCGAAGATTTCTGGGTTAATAAACCGGTCCTAGTCTTAGACCTTTTCCGCTGTACCACGAATACGGGGTTCCTGGTAGTCTTAGACCCTTTCCACTTTTTTTATAACCCTTCCCCGTTGCTTTCTTTAATGCCATTCCTGCCGCGGTACCAACAGCCCCTAACGCTGCCGCTTTAGCCACCGCTGGGGCTGCTGCCGCAATCAACGCTGGAATCGCAGCTAGCAACGGGAATATACCGCCTGTTTTTTCCATGTTTTTGATAGCAGCCGCAGAAATAGTAATCTGAACACCCTTTTTTGCTACAAGTGCATCATTGAAATGTTTTACTTGACGAGTTGTAAGCGATAATTTATTCGCCCCGCCAGTCATTTGATTGGGTTTCAGCGTAATTGTGGTTCCACATTGCTTAGCTGATTTGGATTGCAATTTTTTTAATTGACCAGGTGTCAACGACACATTGATATTACTATACGACATTATACGTAATAGATTAATTATAAATAGAGGATTTCAATTACATGTTTTCCACTGGCGCATCTACCACTCTCATTCTTCCTCCAACACCTTCAAGTAGCATTGATTTGTCGCTGAGAATTACAGCAACTGCTCTATAATTAGCAATACCACCAAGACGGGTTACATTAGCTCTAAAATGTATATCAACGACGGATTGTCTTGTTAAATCAAGATGTTCCAGCGAAAAGTAATAGATCGGATATAGATTCTTAAAATCAAATTGTGATATTTGCAGACCAGTATCCACATTTTGATCGCGTGCCATAAATGACAACAATCTATGATACACGCGTGCAATATGATTTTCACCGTAATCAAGTTGCACATCTTCGGATGGTTCCTGCTGGCCGTTTATTCTCAGTGAGACGTCTTTAACACCTAATGGATCAAATATCATATGACTGAAACGTTGATCGCCAACTCGTGTGTTATCCTGTAGCGCTACAAATATCTGACGTGGAGCTGAAACACCTTGTTTTGATGCTAGATTCCACGTGAATAACCCGTTCAGACTTGATTGCTTAACATCTGTACTCACGGTTAACCAACTTAACAACGACTTTCCTCCTTGGTCCATAAATGATAGTAATCGTTCTTCTGTAGTGATTGATGGAATCAACATTGGCATCCACAATGATATTTTTGTTAAAATAACTTTACCGGCATCAGCATTGGGATTTGCATTGTCTGCTGGAATCCTCCAAATTGCGTCATTATAATCACCCTTTCGTACAAGCGCTACTGTATGCTTCGCCCCGTAGATAACTTTTCGGACGTTTCTACAGAATCCAAATATGTGATGCAGTGGAATCGCGCATGAAAATGATTTACGAGCCCCTTGCAACATTGAAATACGTGTTGCGGCTCCTAGATTGAAATTAACATCGTTGCTTATAATCATATCCTCGGCATCAATATTAGCAGTGCCAGCATTATTCTTTGGTCGTCTTACAACAAATTGAATTCTTCCAGCGGTATTTACAACATCTTTTGCAAACATCATAGAAGGTCCCGCCGATCTTGTATAATCATCAGAATATCTCGCTAACCCGATTATTGTTGTAGCCACATCAACATCGCGATCTATCGACTCGATTTCTTTTCCATCGATGAGATATCTTGCACTCTCAAATTACGCCATAATACCATTATTGACAAAACCGACTTGAGTACCAGCTGGATACGGTGCTGGTACAGCAGTAGTATCAGCAGCTGTTACAAGTTCACCTTCTACTTCGATAAACGCTTCAGCGGGTAGAAAATACTTACTGGTATCATGAACTTGAAGTTCAATTCGCGATCGACTATTTGAGTCTATTGCATGATAGGCGTAATATTGATAATCGCGTACAGAATCATCCTTGCCAACTGGGGCGTCTATATCAAACGCCGGATCATGTGACTTTTTGAACATTTTATTCTATTTATCAGAGTCTAAATCGTGAAATCGTAAACGATTTTCATCGTGAAAAACGCTAGCGTGAAAATCCGTAGGATTTCAACGACGTAGTTTTTTAAAGCCGCTTCCTGCTATCATATTTGCAATATTGCTTTTGTCTGGAGTTATCAACGATGGTAAAGCCATCGACGCTAGTTTTTCGTCTACTGCGTTATTCATTATTTTACTAACCCGTGCAGGCATTTCCGCGGTAGACGGTAACGGTTTCTTTTTTCGTGATTTCACCAATGATGTTAATTTATTCTTCGCGGCTGAAAACGCTTTCCCGGCAAAATCTCCAACGAAATCTCCGATTTTGCTGGTACCCTTATCACGAATAACATCAATTGCTTTCATTGATAATTGTTTAGCTAACGGCTTCACTTTTGGAGCCATTCTTGCAAATAACCCCGCAATGGTATTACCTAAACCATCACCATAGTATGCTTTATAAACTGGAAACCGTGAATTAACTACATAGACGGGGGTTGGTTTATCATGATTGTAATGTATGATCATTATTTGAAATCAGTAACAATTTTTCAATTGTAAAACAATTTGTCAATTGGAAACGCTAGCGTTTTTATTCAATCCCGGTGATTAATCACTGTGATAATCTTCCACTAACTCGCCAATGAAATCTCGATATGTGCTGATATCTATAATACTGCCTTGAAATAAACGTCTACAGATATCAGATGCTTCATTAATTATTTCCGGTGAGTTGTTTCCAGCTCGGAAACCTCCTACAAGAACTTCTAATCGTGATATATCACTGAGAACACTACCAGGACAGAAACCCGAAGAGTTTCCAACTAAACCACTGCCTGAAAATCCTTTGGTTTTATCAGTGATACCGGTTGCACCTTTTTCATGATCCGCTTCTCTCGTTATTTTCATCTGTTGGGGGGATTGTGCTATATCAATAAATTTTGATTGTTCTGGTAGTCTAAGAAATCCGGTATCCGATTGCTCCCCGTCAGATGATTCAGCTTTTTTTATTGCTGCCATATACTCCTGAAATGTTTTATCATCTCCTTTTGCTTGAGAGGAACCTGATAATATACGATATAACCCCCTATACCAATCTTTTTTAGGGGGAAGATTATAATCACCGTAAATATATTTTCTTTTCTGATGAAAACTCCTAGTGACAAATTGGGCTAATTTTTCCATAGAATCAAATGTTTTATTTCTCAATTCATCTAATTTACCGGGAAGAAGTTTTTCATTGAATGCAACTCGTCCACTAGTAGTATCCTCCCCTTCTTCTTGAAATTCGGGTGGGGAGATATCTTCTTGAAGTTCTCGTTGTTGTTCTGAAGCGGTTGATATATCCTGAGGAAGTGTTTTCAAGGATTTTTTTGTTTGTTTAGTTCTTTTTGCTATTTTTTCTAACACAGGAAGAAAAGACTCTTCTTGTTTTTTCCCTTCTTCAGAGATTGTTGACACTATCTGTTTCGTTGCTGTGGTTACTGGTTTAAACAATTCTTCAGATCCCACAGCAAAATCCGTTTGTTAACTCTCGTTGTTGCAGTTTATTTCTTAGAGTCGCGAATTGGTATAAATTTCTTGATTGCATCAAGTCGTTCACGAGCCAATCGGGTCGTTAATGCTTCATTGACCATTATTTGAAATCGCAAACAATTTTTCAATTGTAAAACAATTTTCCGAACCTGACCTAACAGACGAAAACACTTCGACATGTCAGATGATTTTTAACACGATCATGGAAGTCTTTAACAGCTCTATCATTGATGTGGAAAGTGTGGAAATTGTATATAAAATAATTAATATCACACTTTCCACACTTTTTGTTACATGTCAGACATGTCAGATGATTTTTAACACCACCGTAGAAGTCTTTTAAGGGCGTTATCAGTGATGTGGAAAGTGTGATATTATTTATTTTATATACAATTTCCACACTTTCCACATTTCTACGCTGATCAATCGGAATCATCATATCGACTAAACCATCCATTAACGGCCTATCGATTTTGTTATTTTCAATCAAAAAATGCTAAAAAAAATGAAAATCTCTCTGAGGTCGGTCACGGTCAAAATTGTTCATTTTCTTGAATTAACGCTCGTAGGTTTCTAACTTTAGAATTGAAATCCCTTTTCAATTCGTATTCGTTACCTAATTCTTTTCGTATTCGTTCAACGATAGTAAATAACGAAACAAACACACTTACGTCACTGGAAAATGAAAGAGAGTCTCGAATAGAATTCTGAATTCTCTTGAATAGCGCGTATTTCTTGGGCAGCATATATTTGTTAGTGTTAGCTCCGTATTCTATATCCTGAAAATCTGACATGATTTGATCATGATTTAAACAATCTGATAGTTTGATATCCTGACTTTTCAATTTTGAAATTTCATCAATAATGCTATTCATTTTTTCAGAATTCATTATTCTATAACAATTATATATTTAGCAGCAGAGAGGGTGAACCTCACAAAGTTTTTAGACAGAATTTTGATTGAAATCTTAAAACGAGCCTTCCTACGATCTCATTTTAACCAAAAAAAGGGCGAACCTCACAAATTCCGGCAGAAAAAGTCGATTGAAAAATCTCATATCTTAACTAAAAAAATATCTCCATTTTTGCAAAAACGGAGATTTTACGATTTTTTAATTAATTTTGGTCGCAACGTCGTTGTCATTCACCCTCTCTGCTGCTGAACTTTCAGTTCTGGTTAATAATTTTTTTACGATGAAAATCACTAAGATTTCACAAACAGACTAATCGCTAACACCTCATCTTGTAGATCAATCAGATTATTGGACTGAAATTAATTCTCGTTAGCGAATCATTATGGCATCGCATATAGACAGGATTAACCGGAGACTCAATAATTAACCATCCTGGAGGAGCTGTTGGTGCAAACGAATAAAGAATATACCCTTGCTGAGCTTGATTTGATCGTTCGAGATTAATTTGATAGCTTCCTTCTATAACATCGCATATTAAATTGATTGCAATCACCGATGAAATATTCACGTTGAACGGAGCGATATGTCTGCCGCCACCGTCTGGGTCATTATTATGTTTGAGGGTTTTTATTTCCGATGATGCTGTTTTTTTCCATGCATCATGAATTATTTTAAAACCGACATCGATGGCATCACTGAGAAGTTTTTTTAGTTCTGGTACGTTATATCCTGGTAGTTTAAATGTTGAAATATCATTGACGGGGATATTAAATTTTGTTGCAAACTCTGTTCTCGATAGGGGATTATCGTCATCTAATATACCCTGAATAATTTTCAAATTAAATGTTTCCATATCGTCGATAATTTTATTGCATGTTTCTACGACGCTGATAAATTCATCTCGGGTGAGAGAGCCGGATTTAATAGATATTAACAACAGTGAAAAATCATTATTCATCGCTGTGAAATTTTCAACGATTCTAGGTTCGTTAACAAAATGATACACACTCGATAGTCCACTCCCTATAAAATGTTCGTGTCCTAACCCAAGAAACTCTATAGCTATATTGTACTCTCTATAACTTTTTACTGGATGATCGGGTTTTATCACGTTGGTGATATAATCAGATTTTTTAGGTTCGGGTACAACAACGGTTTTTCCCCCGGGTGGTAATTCAGGCCATCCTAGTACGGTTCTAATAGAACTCTGATAGATATCTACGACGTATCCTTCTGTGCTTATTTCAATGGCAGATGATAGTTTTGGTTCATGAACCGTTATAGCGATTTTTGATTCTTTTCCAGTAATCGATTTTATTCTACGCGCGAATTCATTATTGATTTGTTCAATTTGATATGATCCGGTTGGTATTGAAACGACGTTCCAGTCTGGAGTCCCGTCTGGTTTATTCTTATTCGCAAATACCAGTGAATTATTCGGTTGTTGACCACCAAATGATTTTGATCTGATATTAGGCCAACTGTGATACACTCGTAGTTTTGCTAGCGCTATCTCCTTCACGGGGACTGGGCTAGGAAAATTTACACTAAACTCGGGTTTCGTAGATGTTATTGATATCATACTTGTTTGTACTGGGTTTGTATTTTCTACTATTCGTTGAAGTAATTCCATCGGTGTTGTCATAGTTGCTATACTGTTGTTGTCGCTCTAATTTTGACATCGCAGAATCAAAAATACTGACCATCACTGAGAACTCACTATCCGATATCGTTGATGTTATTGATATCATTCTGGTTTTTGGGTTCGTGTTTTCTAATTCCATCTGTGTTGTCATCGTTGCTATATTGTTGTTGTCGCTCTAATTTTGATATCGCGGAATCAAAAATACTGAGCATTGGTGAGAACTCACTATCTGATATATTTGTATTATCGAGTGACGACGATATCATCGAGGATAATTGCGAGTACGCGGTTGATACAATCTGAAATTGAATTAAGCAATCTTGCAGTTTACTCTGGCTGCATGATGATATCTTTTTTGTTATCCCGGTTGATATACCCGCGATTGTAGCCACCGCATAAATGCAAATTGGAACTACGACCGGGGCAATCATTGTAACAGATGCTAGTGTTATTCCGGCACCAGTGAGAACGCTTGACACCGAGTACATAGTAATATCAATTGCGATGATTCTTCGTCGGTATTTTTTTATGTTTATTTGATACTCCTCGGCGAGGGTTTTGAGTCTAGTTTGAAATTCTCTGACCTGATAATAGCGACATTGCGTTGATGAAATCATTTTTATTTTAAAAACGCTAGCGTTTTCAATTGTGAAATCTAAAGGATTTTCCTTTCAATTTAGTTATTTACTTTACATACGAATTCTAAGCACCAGGTTATTTCTTTTCTAACGGTGTTATCAACCGCGACAATCTCAAATTCTTCTTTACCCTCCCGGATAACTACTGTTGCGGTGCCACCAAAGTAGGTTTTACCGCTTACGATGAGATCAAATTGCTTGTTAGAGATTAACGTCATCCTGTTGATACTACCATGGGGCCACTCATCGATATTGACTTTCAATTTAGCATTAGATTCTTTTACCCAATCAAAGGTCCCATACTTTACCCTTTCAGAGGTTTCTTTTAGGTTAGCAATATCGTCGATGACGTCGAGATAGGTTTTTTTGATTTCAGTGAGAGTCGGGCCTGTAAACGATGTGGTTTCAGAGACAGGTGTTCTCCCTAAAAATTTATCAACGATGGTGTTAAGTGTTGTTTGTCACACCATAAACATATTAATATCTTTGAGAGTCATTGTAGATGTAACCGGGACACCAAAGAAATTATTAGCGACGTAGGCATTATGAGTATGCTTGCCGATAAACTCGTTGATTTCAGCGAGAGTCATGCCAGCCACAAGCGGGTTTCCAAAAAACTTAACAACGACGTCGTTAGTGAGTTTTTGCACTCTTTCAAGATTTTCTATTAGTTTAGAATTATCATTGTAAATATCAAGATAATTTGCCTTGATTTCATTTTCATTCATCATCCTCTCCGCGTCCTTGTTAAAAAAAAATAGCGATAGAAAGTTTTTGATTTCAGCGAGAGTCATGCCAACCACAAGCGGGGTTCCAAAGAATTTATGAATGACATTTTTGCGAAAATTATTATAACCTCGTAGATGATCATGCAGCTCACGGCCGCGGGTGACAATCATGCTGTCTTGGGCGGCAATTGCGTCGGTGATCGTAGACACAAATGCGCCTGGTTTAAGTCGTCCGCCGCTGGAATACAGCGCAATAGAGTTTTCAGCGGCGTCGTGTTGTTTAACCAAAATATCATTCAACGACACATTACTGCTTTTTAATTTACCCTGACGATCTTGAAATACAACTATTTCCCCGGGATCAACATCTGTTAAATTTAACGTCTCAGCGATTTCATCTTCGATTAGTTTTTTTATATCCTTGTTAGAATCACCGGTTGCAACGCCATCGGGTTTAGGTTTCATAGGTCTTCCCCAAATATCAATCATATTATTGTAAAACTCTCTCTCTCTCTAAAATCGTTTCGATTTCCAGCGATTGCTAGTGTATTCATTCACGACAACATGAGGTGGTTTCCCCCTTGGGTTACCCAAGGAGTTAGAAATAGCGTCAAGGATATTTAATACTTCGCTGCCGCATATTGGTGGATCATTCATTTGTTGTGTTGGTAGCGTAGAATACCAAGTCTTCATTGGAAAAGTTTTTATATAACGCATGAATTCCTTCGGCGGTGCTAATCCATATGAATTAAAATAGACAATCCCACGTGGATCAATAGCGTATGCAACCCAGTGAGTACCAGGTCCGGTGCTGTTATCGAGATTAATGATACCGGTTTCAACGCTGTTGGGTTGTGTCGGTAATTGATCTTTCATAAAAACACCTCTGAAGTTTTTTATGGCGAGTTTTTTAGCAGCATCAATTAAATCAAAATTGGACATAGGCACTAGTAAACCGGTCCAAGTCTTAGACCTTTTCCGCTGTACCACGAATACGGGGTTCCTGGTAGTCTTAGACCCTTTCCACTTTTTTTATAACCCTTCCCCGTTGCTTTCTTTAATGCCATTCCTGCCGCGGTACCAACAGCCCCTAACGCTGCCGCTTTAGCCACCGCTGGGGCTGCTGCCGCAATCAACGCTGGAATCGCAGCTAGCAACGGGAATATACCGCCTGTTTTTTCCATGTTTTTGATAGCAGCTGCAGAAATAGTAATCTGGACACCCTTTTTTGCTACAAGTGCATCATTGAAATGTTTTACTTGACGAGTTGTAAGCGATAATTTATTCTCCCCGCCAGTCATTTGATTGGGTTTCAGCGTAATTGTGGTTCCACATTGCTTAGCTGAATTGGATTGCAATTTTTTTAATTGACCAGGTGTCAACGACACATTGATATTACTATACGACATTATACGTAATAGATTAATTCTAAATAGAGGATTTCAATTACATGTTTTCAACTGCGCATCTACCACTCTCATTCTTCCTCCAACACCTTCGAGTAGCATTGATTTGTCGCTGAGAATGACAGCAGCCGCTCTATAATTAGCAATAGCACCACGAGTCACATTAGCTCTAAAGTGTATATCAACGACAGACTGTCTTGTTAAATCGAGATGTTCCAGCGAAAAGTAATAGATAGGATATAGATTCTTAAAATCAAATTGTGAAATTTGTAGACCAGTATCGACATTTTGATCGCGTGCCATGAACGACAACAATCTATGATACACGCGTGCAATATGATTTTGACCGTAATCAAGATGCACATCTTCGGATGGTTCCTGCTGGCCGTTTATTCTCAGTGAGACGTCTTTAACACCTAATGGATCAAATATCATATGACTGAAACGTTGATCGCCAACTCGTGTGTTATCCTGTAGCGCTACAAATATATGACGTGGAGCTGAAACACCTTGTGTTGATGCTAGATTCCACGTGAATAACCCGTTCAGATTTGATTGTTTAACATCTGTACTCACGGTTAACCAACTTAACAGCGACTTTCCTCCTTGGTCCATAAATGATAGTAATCGTCCTTCTGCAGTGATTGATGGAGTCAACACTGGCATCCACAATGATATTTTTGTTAAAATAACTTTACCGGCATCAGCATTGGGATTTGCATTGTCTGCTGGAATCCTCCAAATTGCGTCATTATAATCGCCCTTTCGTACAAGCGCTACTGTATGCTTCGCCCCGTAGATAACTTTTCGGACGTTTCTACAGAATCCAAATATGTGATGCAGTGGAATAGCGCATGAAAATGTTTTACGAGCCCCTTGCAACATTGAAATACGTGTTGCAGCCCCTAGATTGAAATTAACATCGTTGTTTATAATCATATCCACGGCATCAATATTAGCAGTGCCAGCATTATTCTTTGGTCGTCTTACAACAAATTGAATTCCTCCAGCGGTATTTTTAACATCTTTTGCAAACATCATAGAAGGTCCCGCCGATCTTGTATAATCATCAGAATATCTCGCTAACCCGATTATTGTTGTAGCCACATTAACATCGCGATCTATCGACTCGATTTCTTTTCCATCAATGAGGTATCTTGCACTCTCAAATAACGCCATGATACCATTATTGACAAAACCGACTTGAGTACCAGCTGGATACGGTGCTGGTACAGCAGGAGTATCAGCAGCTGTTACAAGTTCACCTTCTACTTCAATAAACGCTTCAGCGGGTAGAAAATATTTACTGGTATCATGAACTTGAAGTTCAATTCGCGATCGACTATTTGAGTCTATTGCATCATAGGCGTAATATTGATAATCGCGTACAGAATCATCCTTGCCAACTGGGGCGTCTATATCAAACGCCGGATCATGTGACTTTTTGAACATTTTATTCTATTTATCAGAGTCTAAATCGTGAAATCGTAAACGATTTTCATCGTCATAGTTTTTTAAAGCCGCTTCCTGCTATCATATTTGCAATATTGCTTTGGTCGGGGGTTATCAACGATGGTAAAGCCATCGATGCTAGTTTTTCGTCTACTGCGTTATTTATTATTTTACTAACCCGTGCAGGCATTTCCGCGGTAGACGGTAACGGTTTCTTTTTTCGTCGCACCAATGATGTTAATTTATTCTTCGCGGCTGAAAACGCTTTCCCGGCAAAATCTCCAACGAAATCTCCGATTTTGCTGGTACCCTTATCACGAATAACATCAATTGCTTTCATTGATAATTGTTTAGCTAACGGCTTCACTTTTGGAGCCATTCTTGCAAATAACCCCGCAATGGTATTACCTAAACCATCACCATAGTATGCTTTATAAACTGGAAACCGTGAATTAACTACATAGACGGGGGTTGGTTTATCATGATTGTAGTGTATGATCATTATTTGAAATCAGAAACAATTTTTCAATTGGAAACGCAAGCGTTTTTATTCAATCCCGGTGATTAATCACTGTGATAATCTTCCACTAACTCGCCAATGAAATCTCGATATGTGCTGATATCTATGATACCGCCTTGAAATAAACGTCTACAGATATCAGATGCTTCATTAATTATTTCCGGTGAGTTGTTTCCAGCTCGGAATCCTCCTACAAGAACTTCTAATCGTGATATATCACTGAGAACACTACCAGGACATGAAATCCAAGGATTTTCCCTCGAAGAGTTTTCAACTAAACCACTGCCTGTTTTTGAAAATCTTTTGGTTTTATCAGTGATACCGGTTGCACCTTTTTCATGATCAGCTTCTCTCGTTATTTTCATCTGTTTGGGGGATTGTGTTATATCAATAAATTTTGATTGTTCTGGTAGTCTAAGAAATCCGGTATCCGATTGCTCCCCGTTAGATGATTCAGCTTTTTTTATTGCTGCCATATATTCCTGAAACGTTTTATCATCTCCTTTTGCTTGAGAGGAACCTGATAGTATACGATATAACCCCCTATACCAATCTTTTTTAGGGGGGAGATTATAATCACCGTAAATATATTTTCTTCTCAGATGAAAACTCCTAGTGACAAATTGGGCTAATTCTTCCATAGAATCAAATTTTTTATTTCTCAATTCATCTAATTTACCGGGAACAAGTTTTTCATTGAATGCAACTCGTCCACTAGTAGTATCCTCCCCTTCTTCTTGAAATTCGGGTGGGGAGATATCTTCTTGAAGTTCTCGTTGTTGTTCTGAAGCGGTTGATATATCCTGAGGAAGTGTTTTCAATGATTTTTTTGTTTGTTTAGTTCTGTTTGCTATTTTTTCTAACACAGGAAGAAAAGACTCTTCTTGTTTTTTTCCTTCTTCAGAGATTGTTGACACTATCTGTTTCGTTGCTGTGGTTACTGGTTTAAACAATTCTTCAGACCCCACAGCAAAATCCGTTTGTAAACTCTGTCGTTGTTGCAGTTTATTTCTTACAGAGTCGCGAATTGGTATAAATTTCTTGATTGCATCAAGTCGTTCACGAGCCAATCGGGTCGTTAATGCTTCATTGACCATTATTTGAAATCGCAAACAATTTTTCAATTGTAAAATAATTTTCCGAACCTGACCTAACAGACGAAAATACTTCGACACGTCGGATGATTTTTAACACGATCATGGAAGCGTTTTAACAGCGTTATCAGTGATGGGGAAAGTCACATATTTCCTAATAAAATAATTAATTATGTGACTTTCCCCATTTTTTGTTACATGTCAGACATGTCGGATGATTTTTAACACCATCATAGAAGTGTTATTTTGTTGTTTTAAGGGCGTTATCAGTGATGGGGAAAGTCACATATTTCCTAATAAAATAATTAATTATGTGACTTTCCCCATTTTACGCTGATCAATCTGACATATCATATCGAGAAAACCAACCATTAACGGCCTATCGATTTTGTTGCTTTCAATCAAACAATGCTAAAAAAAATGAAAATCTCTCCGAGGGTCGGTCACAATCAAAATCTCTTTGAAGGTCGGTCACGGTCAAAATTGTTCATTTTCTAAAATTAACGCCCGTAGGTTTCTAATTTTAGAATTAACCTCCTTTTTCAATTCGTATTCGTTACCTTATTCTTTTCGTATTCGTTCTACGATAGTATATAACGGAGCGAACACACTTACGTCACTGGAGAATGCAAGAGAGTCCCGAATAGAATTCTGAATTCTTTTGATGAGCGCGTATTGCTTTGGCAGCATATATTTATTGTTGTTAACTCCGTATTCTATATCCTGAAAATCTGACATGATTTGATCAGGATTTAAACCATCTGATAGTTTGATATCCTGACTTTTCAATTTTGAAATTTCATCAATAATTCTATTCATTTTTTCAGAATTCATTATTCTATAACAATTATATATTTCTAAATGAAAAATATGACGCATCAGACATAACTTAATTTAATTTTCTGTCCGCGATTTTTTGAAATCGCCGTATTGGTTATTCCCTCTGCAACTCTTTGAACAGAAGGTGAACAAATATCAAAGTGCCTACCGGCGCTAGTTATTGATGAAAATACTTTTTCCTCGTTAGTTGCCGTATTAATAGATTTTACGAGTCTCGCTTTTTTCGAGTATTTTCCAGTCTTTCCTCGTTTCAAATTCTCACTTTGTGTGATAGCTTGCAGATTTGATAAAGAATTGTTCATTGGATTAGAATCAATGTGATCAATGACAGAATCATCCTCGATCAATCCATAAAAGCATTCAAATACGAAACGATGATTGAGATAAGTTTTCTTTTCTTTCCTCCACCATACAGTAAACCTCAAATACCCTTGATTAGTCACGACACCAACTGGGTTCTTCAGTCTACGGTTTCTTACGATACCATCACTGGATGCTTCATAGTTTGTAATCACAGGGTGTGGTCTGAATTCTTGGTTCATTCGTATACTAATACTATTGTTTGTCTAATTCATTGTTTGGTCTAATGATTACATCCTTGGAAAATCTTTCGATGTAGTCTTGGGGGGTTCTTATGACTTTATCCTTGACTTTGTCAACGTCAAGGACTTTTTCAGGGTCATAATTTCTGATTGATTGTCCATTTTTTATTCTTTTGTCATAATAACGCTTCAATTCCCTGTATCGTTTACCACCACAACTCAAACATAACTGCGATTCTCCCCTGACCCCAACCCCACATCGTATGCAGGGTAATGGACCAAGGCTTCCACGACGAAAGCTTTGCATATGATACCCACAGAATTAATTTCTGCATGATTTGTTACACGGAGTCGTTGATCCAATCATGAGCCATTTGCAGTGATTCATTATATATAAATCTTTCATTTAAATGCTTGTTTTAATTATAGCATGAAGAAGTTCGAGAGGTTATCGAAATTTAAACCTTGGAAAAATGCTCAATTCAATCCTGATAAAGAGTTTAAGAGATTATTAAAAATTAGTCCTAGATTTAATCTCGATAAACCAAAAAAACGTCTAGTGGACGGAAACATGAAAGAGTTTAAGAGATTATTAAAAATTAGTCCTAGATTTAATCTCGATAAACCCAAAAAACGTAACAAAATTAATCTCAAACGTCCAAGAGACGGAAACATGAAAGAGTTTAAGAGATTATTGAAGATTAATCCTCAATTTAATCTCGATAAACCAAAAAAAAACGTCCAAGAGATTACCCTGGAAATATGCTCAATTCAATCTTGATATAGTTTCTAATACAACAAAGAATACAATTCTTGATAAAGCCATGATTAGTAAAATCAGAGACTGTTTTAATGAATTCAAGCGTGAAGGAGCATCTTATTGTTGGTCAACATTTCGAATTGATGGTGTTGTTGACGCTACCATGAATGATGAAAAAGCAGTAGTGATAATTTCACGTGTTGGGGAAAAAAGGTATTTTTTCCGAATAAAATTCATTAACAAAGTCGATGGCAAATGGATTATTAGGGATAAATTTGAACCAATCCTCAAGAATAAAAAAACGATCACACTGAGCAGAGATTCCAAACCAGGAATTCTAACTGGAATCGACAAACCATACTACGAGAGATCTTATCCTGTAACAGCAGTCGTTTATGGAATATACCCGCTAAATGATAAACCTGATATTACAAAACTAGCTTCTATGAAACTATCTTCGACGTTGAATTGTGTAGCAACACGGGTAATGGAACACTTCACAAATTCATCCCGAGGAAATAAACTAACTGATCTGCGACGTAGGAAAATAACCGAATGGGAACTGACAGTGAAACAGAACGGTGCAAAGATTTCTGATATAGCTAAATTAGAAACATCATTAAGATTCCCAATAACCGTTATGACGATAACCGGAGAAGTATTACACGAACCGAAATATAAATTACAAGGAGCGCCAATTGAAATTATTGATCATAACAAACACGCGTGGACGGCTGCAGTAACAATATTTCCACGAGAACGAATCGTGAAATATATCCCCAAGGAGTTCGTCGGGGATGTTTTCTATGAAGAGATATTATTCGATGCTATTCGCGCGTTGTGTAAAGATGATCCTGTGTCAGTGTGGTTACTTAGAAGTGATGAAGATCCCGAAATAGGATTCGATCAATTTGTAAGACCAAATGGTGAATTATATCGCGTTGAAGAGTTAGATAACAGAATGAGAAAAATTGCAAATGATTTTTCACCGGAGAGTTTCCATGAAAAACTACTCACGGATAGTTTACTATTCCATCAGTGGTAGCTCACTTTGCAAGAGAAAAAAACTCATGGCGTCCAACACGAAGTGATTTTCTCGAACACGTTAAATTGAGTTGCGTCGAATTTAGTCATGGAGGACTGTAGAATACGAAATACTCACGTGATGGTATGATTTTAATTGATATATCCACGAGTTATCCTGGAAGTTTTCTCGGGTATGGGGAATGTAGTAACTATTTTAAACGATTTGGACACCCCACGCATGAAATGACTCGTGTTGCGATTAATGGTCGTTTGCCTGATTTTGATTTAACTGGATTCGCTCGTTTGATATCATTCGAATTAGCTACAGGGTTACATCCGTGTAGCTATCTTTGGCTTGGTAGACACCTATCTGAAAAGGCCTGGATGCCAATAGTGTTATTGCGGTATATGATCGATTGTGGTATGCTAATATCGTTAATTGTCAGTGAGGCGATTATATCCTATCGAGCTCAGAAAGAAGTTTGGCTACCACAACCCGATCTAGATAGAATAATTAGCGAACAGCGAAAACTGTTTCCAGATTTCAATGAAGAACAAATCATGGATAGGTCTAAAAAGGTATTTGAAATTAAAAAAGAACAAGCAAAGGATTTTGGACGAAGAATAATCGGTAAATTTACCCAGGGTGGAAGATACGACAATGCAAAATACTCTTCGCGGTTGATCATAGACGTCGCTGAATACGATTTTATTGTAGCGGATTTAACGAAACAGGGAAAACTTGTATCCCGTAAGGATGCTGTTCTATCCAATCGTGAAAAATTAGGTACGGTTGTTACCTACTGTGATGGATATAATTCCCAGTACACACACTTAAGAAGTTCTATGCTAGCCTATGCTTGTATTAATCTATTTTCGATGATAAATAGATTTCCTAATACCGCAGTTAGAGTAGCCACTGATTCGATGTATATACACAGTAAATACAAATCAGCTGTAGCGGCATTCACAGATCCCGAGGAAGCGTGGGGATGTTGGCGATTTAAAAAGGAAACACTATATGAGTATTGCGAATCCGCAGACGTTGCCATGGATGATAAATATCTTTGTTGTAACCGTATTGAAATTCAATCAGAATTTTCTAATGCACCACCGGTATCTGATCCAATCTGTAGACATAAGACAGTTTATTTAAACGGTTGTGGTGGGTCAGGAAAGACAACTCGTGCAATCGAATTATTCCGTGGGAAAAATCCTACGGATTTCACAAACATGATTGTGTTAACACCGACTCACAGACTCGCCAGAGAGATGAAACAACGAGGGTAAATGCCTGTACTTATCACAGCTTCTTTCGATGGAAGGGTGACAAATGGACTCCTGAGCGTATGGGTGATAAATTCATTCCTGAAATCATAATTTGGGACGAAATATGCACAGTATCATTAGATGTATTACAAACATTTCTTGAGTGGTTGTTAAACAAAAACACAAAAGTCGTCATGTGCCGGGATCACGGCCAACCACCACCATTTGTTGGTGTATCCTCACATGAATGGCTAAAGGGTTTTGTTGACTATTATGAAGAAATTAACACTGATTATAGATCACTTGATGAACGATTACGAGAATTCAAAGCGCTAATTAGATTACAACCAGATAGAATCCAATGTGAAATAGCGCGTGAAGTGGTTTCAGAGACTCCAATGAATGATTTTTGGGAAACGTGGAGACCAAACGATTTGATAATTGCAAGTAGAAAGATAGTCAGAGACGCACTTCAGATGAAGTTATTTGAATTGCATAAAGAAAACTTTGCAACGCTTCCAGTACCGTTGTGTTATAGGCCTTCGGATACACGAAAACAGAATATCGAAGTTGATATTCCAGGACAGAGTGAAAAACAAATTCTCGTATTAAATGATATTGTGCTGGTTGATATCAGCGTCGTTGAAGATGCATTGCGTGCTAATAAATCCCCGTGGACGCTAGGATACGCAGCGACGATACATTCTTCACAGGGATTGACTATATCGGATACAATTGTTTGGATGGTAGATAATCGCATCGAATGGTCAAATTTAGTCTATCTCGCAGTATCCAGAGTACGAAAAATAAATCAACTTCGAAGAATTGTTTTCGATGATAATGACACAACAATGGATGATATTGATGTTAAAATTATTGATAAAAAATTATCCGGTTACAAACAACAAGACAAAAAAAACAACGAGAATTTGACATTGATGCTGGATTAATAATTACGCTGAAACAACAACAAAATAATCACTGCGCAAGTTGCAATGGTATAATGCATTGGCAGTATTCGGATAAGGATCCTCGCCAATTTACCGTAGACAGAAAAAATAACAGTCTCGGTCATGTCAGAAACAATGTGATGTTGACTTGTCTTGAGTGCAATAGAAGCAGCGGCGCTAGTTAAGACCCTGTGGTGGTAATTGAGTATCGTCAGGAATCACTTGGAGTTGTTCGCGTGTAAAACCCCGTTGAGGGGCAGTTGAATCCAGTTTATAGATTGGAGGTCTACCAGTTGATCGTGTTATAGTAGATATCTTGTGTGCAGTAACACTCCAAATAGGATCAGTAGCCCTTTTTGTGCCACCTTCCAGCTCTCCTGGTTCGTATAAATACCTAACAGTGACATTACTACCAAGAATTGGTTGGGAAACGCTAGAATCATTTTGCGAAATTCCTTCTATTTCCATTTTAGGTATAGACTTCTTTTTAATCGCGTTGATAGGTTTCATGTTAATTGTTCGAGTAATCTCGTTATTGAGCGCGGTAATCACAGCTGGTAATCTCTTAACCCATTCACGGGATCTTTTATCCTGAATAAACTCCTTCGCGTATTGATATCCAAATAACCGCTCAGCAAGAGTCCGATTAAATCGTTCTACAATTGCCTGATCACGATGTAACGCAGTATGCCCTCGTCTGATGGTGACTTTGTGATGTTTCATCACTGATAAAACAGCGCCTTGAAATTCCTTGCCAGGATCAACTTGCAATAGATTTGGCCAACGCAGAGGACCCTTTCAATAAATCCTTTCAAATGCAGAAGCGACTTCAGTTGATGATTTTGTTTTCAGCGGCTCTGCTTCTTTGTATCGACTCGCAACATCAACTACGGTTAACGCGTATTTGTAACCACGATCATGTGGCAAAAATACTATATCAGCCTGATGAACTTCATTAGGGACAGTCACATCAAAATGCGAGTAATTAATTTGTTTAGGCGCTGGTAGATAAATTTGCCATATAGCCTGTTTGGATAACCAATTAGCCGCAGTGGCCTTTTTCACTTTTGCGGCGCTAGCGAGTTTATTGATTGCAGCGTTACCCCGCCAGTATCCTTTTGGAGAATAATAAATAGATTCCATATTATTAATTACCGGCGCCTAACATCAATTTGCTTTTCATAACCGGTTTTATTAACCATGAAGCTAATTTTTCTTTGAAAGATTTATCAGGAATAGCATTTAACGCATGAATTAATTTCACATCTGCTAGATGCCTGTGTTGCAAACTGCTGCTCCTATATGCAACATTATGAGCATGACACGCCTTATCAATAGCGTTTATCGGTTCTTCACCACGTCGAGGTTGATTTTGATCATCAAGTCTGATATCTAATCGTGTTCCGGGGCCACAGTAGCTATATCCTGGAAGGTGCTTTTCTCCGGGGTACTTTGCCCATGGGGCTCCAGGGAGCTTTGCCAATTTGGCTGCGATATCACCTCCTCTTTTTTTTTTAAAGGTTCCTTGGGTTTACCAAGTGAAATAAATCTAAATTTCTTTGTACTACATTGTACGCATTTACCAGAAAGCGCTGATCGGTTATTCCTAGTTGTAATCGTCATAAAGTCATCGGTGCCAGTACGCATTTTACGCTTCATACAATATAGATCCATAATTTATGTATAGAGATATGGATATAATTGATTTTTCAGCGACTAAAACAAGAGAACCAGTTAAGCATCATGCAGCGCTACCAAACTCTATCCGGATGATTATAATCGGGCCATCTGAATCCGGCAATACGCAATTGCTGCTCAATTTAATAATGAGATGGATGAAGTGGGATAAGTTGTATTTAATTGCCCCAAACGTAGATGATCAACGATGCTATGAAGTGTTAAAAGATTTTAATGAAAACGCTTCAGAGATTAAAGATGAAGACGTCGTTGATTTTATTACCGATATTGACGAGGCGCCATCAGTAGAAGATCTCAATGGAAACATTAACAATTTAGTCGTATACTACGATGTGATGTTAGATAAACAAAAAAATCCTGCTAGAATATTTTCCCGAGGCAGGCATAAAAACACGGACGTGATATATGTCACTCAACGCTACACACAGATTCCAAAAGTGATCAGAGATAACTGCAATTTATTGTGTGTATTCAACGGAGTTGATACTCATACGTTACGAAATATTTGGCAGACATGGTGCTGCGGTGATATGGATCATAATCAATTTAGAAATTTCTTTAGTAACGCTCAGTCAACCCCGCACGGATTTGTAACGATAAATTTACATGATCCTCGGACACGATATCGTATCGGACTCGATCAAATATTCGGTTGAAATCATTTATTATTTTTTGTAAACCAGAACTGAAAGTTCAGCAGCAGAGAGGGTGAATGACAACGACGTTGCGACCAAAATTAATTAAAAAATCGGAAAATCTCCGTTTTTGCAAAAATGGAGATATTTTTTTAGTTAAGATATGAGATTTTTCAATCGACTTTTTTGCCGGAAAATTGTGAGGTTCGCCCTTTTTTTGGTTAAAATGAGATCGTAGGAAGGCTCGTTTTAAGATTTCAATCAAAATTTTGTCTAAAAACGTTGTGAGGTTCACCCTCTCTGCTGCTTATTTCAAAATGAAAAATATGACGCATCAGACATAACTAAATTTAATTTTCTGTCCGTGATTTTTTGAAATGGCAGATCGATAAACCCCCTCTTCAACAAATCGTACTGAGGCTCTACAAATATCGAAGTACCCACTGGCTTCATATATCGATTGAAATATTTTTTCTTCGTTAGTTTTTGTATTCAAAGATTTTACTGGTCTCGCTTTTTTTGAGCAAGTACCAGTCTCTCCTCGTTTGGTATTCTCACTTTGTGTGATAGCTTGCAGATTTGATAAAGAATTATTCTTTGTATTGGAATCTTTATGATCTATAACAAAACCATCCTCGATTAATCCATGGAAACATTCAAATACGAAACGATGATTGTGATATTTTTTCTTTCCAGCACTAAACATCAAATACCCTTGATTAGTAACAAAACCAACTGATTTCTTCAGTCTACGGTTTCTGACAGTACCATCACTGGATGCTTCATAATTTGTAATCACAGGGTGTGGTCTGAATTCTTGGTTCATTCGTATACTAATACTATTTGTCTAATTCATTGTTTGGTCTAATGATTACATCTTTGGAAAATCTTTCGATGTAGTCTTGGGGGGTTCTTATGACTTTATCCTTGACTTTGTCAACGTCAAGGACTTTTTCAGGGTTATAATTTCTGATTGATTGTCCATTTTTTATTCTTTTGTCATAATAACGCTTCAATTCCCTATATCGTTTACCACCACAGCGTAGACATAACTGCGATTCTCCCCTGACCCCGACCCCACATCGTATGCAGGGTAATGAACCAAGGCTTCCACGACGAAAGCTTTGCATATGATACCCACATAATTCATTTTTGCATGATTTGTTACACGGAGTCGTTGATCCAATCATGAGCCATTTGCAGTGATTCATTATATATAAATCTTTCATTTAAATGCTTGTTTTAATTATAGCATGAGGGAATTAAGGAGAATGCCTTCCAAAAATGCTGAATTCAATACTGATAAGGAATTTCAGAGATTATTGAAGATTAATCCTAAATTTAATCTCGATAAACCCCAAAAATGTCCAAGAGACGGAAACATGAAAGAGTTTAAGAGATTATTGAAGATAAATCCTAAATTTAATCTCGATAAACCCAAAAAACGTAACAAAATTAATCTCAAACGTCCAAAAGACGGAAACATGAAAGAGTTTAAGAGATTATTGAAGATTAATCCTAAATTTAATCTCGATAAACCAAAAAAAACGTCCAAGAGATTACCCTGGAAAGATGCTCAATTCAATCTTGATATAGTTTCTAATACACCAAAGAATACAATTCTTGATAAAGCCATGATTAGTAAAATCAGAGACTGTTTTAATGAATTCAAGCGTGATGGAGCATCTTATTGTTGGTCAACATTTTGAATTGATGGTGTTGTTGACGCTACCATGAATGATGAAAAAGCAGCAGTGATAATTTCACGTGTTGGGGAAAAAAGGTATTTTTTCCGATTAAAATTCATTATCGAAGTCGATGGCAAATGGATTATTAGGGATAAATTTGAACCAATCCTCAAGAATAAAAAAACAATCACACTGAGTAGAGATTCCAAACCAGGAATTCTAACTGGAATCGACAAACCTTACTACGAGAGATCTTATCCTGTAACAGCAGTCGTTTATGGAATATACCCGCTAAATGATAAACCTGATATTACAAAACTAGCTTCTATGAAACTATCTTCGACGTTGAATTGTGTAGCAACACGGGTAATGGAACACTTCACAAATTCACCCCGAGGAAATAAACTAACTGATCTACGACGTAGGAAAATAACCGAATGGGAACTGACAGTGAAACAGAACGGTGCAAAGATTTCCGATATAGCTAAATTAGAAACATCATTAAGATTCCCAATAACCGTTATGACGATAACCGGAGAAGTATTATATGAACCGAAATATAACAAAAATGGAGCGCCAATACAAATTATTGATCATAACGAACACGCGTGGACACCTGCAGTAACAATATTTCCACGAGAACGAATCGTGAAATATATCTCCGAGGAATAAAGAGAAATTATTCGATGCTATTCATGCGTTGTGTAAGGATGATCCTGTGTCAGTGTGGTTACTTAGAAGTGATGAAGATCCCGAAATAGGATTCGATCAATTTGTAAGACCAAATGGTGAATTATATCGCGTTGAAGAGTTAGATAACAGAATGAGAAAAATTGCAAATGATTTTTCACCGGAGAGTTTCCATGAAAAACTACTCAGGGATAGTTTTACTATTCCATCAGTGGTAGCTCACTTTGCAAGAGAAAAAAACTCATGGCGTCCAACACGAAGTGATTTTCTCGAGGACGTTAAATTGAGTTGCGTCAAATTTGGTCATGGAGGACTGTGGAATACAAAATACTCACGCGATGGTATGATTTCAATTGATATATCCGCGTGTTATCCTGGAAGTTTTCTCGGGTATGGAGAATGCGCTGAGTACTTTAAACGATTTGGACACCCCACGCATGAAATGACTCGTGTTGCGATTAATGGTCCATTGCCTGATTTTGATTTAACTGGATTCGCTCGTGTGATATCATTCGAATCAGCTACAGGGTTACATCCGTGTAGCTATCTTTGGCTTGGTAGACACCTATCTGAAAAGGCCTGGATGCCAATAGTGTTACTACGATATATGATCGATTGTGGTATGCTAATATCGTTAATTGTCAGTGAAGCGATTATATCCTATCGAGCTCAGAAAGAAGTTTGGCTACCACAACCCGATCTAGATAGAATAATTAGCGAACAGCGAGAGCATTTTTCTGATCTCAGCGAGGAAGAAATCATGAATTTGTCTAAGAAGGTATTTGAAATTAAAAAAGAACAAGCAAAGAATTTTGGACGAAGAATAATCGGTAAATTTACCCAGGGTGGAAGATACGACAATGCAAAATACTCTTCGCGGTTGATCATAGACGTCGCTGAATACGATTTTATTGTTGCGGATTTAACGAAACAGGGAAAACTTGTATCCCGTAAGGATGCTTTTCTATTCAATGGTGAAAAATTAGGTACGGTTGTTACCTACTGTGATGGATATAATTACCAGTACACACATTTGAGAAGTTCTATGCTAGCCTATGCTTGCATTAATCTATTTTCGATGATAAATAGATTTCCTAATACCGCAGTTAGAGTAGCCACTGATTCGATGTATATACATAATAAATACAAATCAGCTGTAGCGGCATTCACAGATCCCGAGGAAAATTGGGGGCGTTGGCGATTTAAAAAGGAAACACTATATGAGTATTGCGAATCCGCAGACGTTGCCATGGATGATAAATATCTTTGTTGTAACCGTATTGAAATTCAATCAGAATTTTCTAATGCACCACCGGTATCTGATCCAATCTGTATATACAAGACAGTTTATTTAAACGGTTGTGGTGGGTCAGGAAAGACAACTCGTGCAATTGAATTATTTCGTCGGTCAAACATGATTGTGTTAACACCGACTCACAGACTCGCCAGAGAGATGAAGCAACGAGGGGTAAATGCCTGTACTTATCATAGTTTCTTTCGATGGAAGGGTGACAAATGGACTCCTGAGCGTATGGGTGATAAATTCATTCCTGAAATCATAATTTGGGATGAAATATGCACAGTATCAGTAGATGTATTACAAACATTTCTTGAGTGGTTGTTAAACAAAAACACAAAAGTCATTATGTGCGGTGATCACGGCCAACCACCACCATTTATCGGTGCATCCCCACATGAATGGCTAAAGGGTTTTGTAGATTATTATGAAGAAATTACCACTGATTATAGATCACTTGATGAACAATTACGAGAGTCCAAAGCGCTAATTAGATTACAACCAGATAGAATCCAATGTGAAATAGCGCGTGAAGTGATTTCAGAGACTCCAATGAATGATTTTTGGGAAACGTGGAGACCAAACGATTTGATAATTGCAAGTAGAAAGATAGTCAGAGACGCACTTCAGATGAAGTTATTTGAATTTCATAAAGAAAAATTTGCATCGCTTCCAGTACCGTTGTGTTATAGGCCTTCGGATACACGAAAACAGAATATCAAAGTTGATATTCCAGGACAGAGTGAAAAACAAATTCTCGTATTAAATGATATTGTGCTGGTTGATATCAGCGTCGTTGAAGATGCATTGCGTGCTAATAAATCCCCGTGGACGCTAGGATACGCAGCGACGATACATTCTTCACAGGGATTGACTATATCGGATACAATTGTTTGGATGGTAGATAATCGCATCGAATGGTCAAATTTAGTCTATCTTGCAGTATCCAGAGTACGAAAAATAAATCAACTTCGAAGAATTGTTTTCGATGATGAAATCATTGGTGGCGATGATAATGACACAACAATGGATGATATTGATGTTAAAATTATTGATAAAAAATTATCCGGTTACAAACAACAAGACAAAAAAAACAACGAGAATTTGACATTGATGCTGGATTAATAATCACGCTGAAACAACAACAGAATAATCACTGCGCAAGTTGCAATTGTATAATGCATTGGCGTTATTTAGATAAGGATCCTCGCCAATTTACCGTAGACAGAAAAAATAACAGTCTCGGTCATGTCAGAAACAATGTGATGTTGACTTGTCTTGAGTGCAATAGACGCAACGGCGCTAGTTAGGACCCTGTGGTGGTAATTGAGTATCGTCAGGAATCACTTGGAGTTGTTCGCGTGTAAAACCCCGTTGAGGGGCAGTTGAATCCAGTTTATAGATTGGAAGTCTACCAGTTGATCGTGTTATAGTAGATATCTTGTGTGCAGTAACACTCCAAATAGGATCAGTAGCCCTTTTTGTGCCACCTTCCAGCTCTCCTGGTTCGTATAAATACCTAACAGTGACATTACTACCAAGAATTGGTTGGGAAACGCTAGAATCATTTTGCGAAATTCCTTCTATTTCCATTTTAGGTATAGACTTCTTTTTAATCGCGTTGATAGGTTTCATGTTAATTGCTCGAGTAATCTCGTTATTGAGCGCGGTAATCACAGCTGGTAATCTCTTAACCCATTCACGGGATCTTTTATCCTGAATAAACTCCTTCGCGTATTGATATCCAAATAACCGCTCTGCAAGAGTCCGATTAAATCGTTCTACAATTACCTGATCACGATGTAGCGCAGTATGCCCTCGTCTGATGGTGACATTGTGATGTTTCATCGCTGATAAAACAGCGCCTTGAAATTCCTTGCCAGGATCAACCTGCAATACATTTGGCCAACTCAGAGAACCCTTTCGATAAATCCTTTCAAATGCAGAAGCGACTTCAGTTGATGATTTTGTTTTCAGCGGTTCTGCTTGTTTGTATCGACTCGCAACATCAACTACGGTTAGCGCGTATTTGTAACCGTTGTCATGTGGCAAATATAATATATCAGCCTGATGAACTTCATTAGGGACAGTCACATCAAAATGCGAGTAATTAATTTGTTTAGGCGCCGGTAGATAAATTTGCCATATAGCCTGTTTGGATAACCAATTAGCCGCAGTGGCCTTTTAAACTTTTGCGGCGCTAGCGAGTTTATTGATTGCAGCGTTACCCCGCCAGTATCCTTTTGGAGAATAATAAATAGATTCCATGTTTTTATTAATTACCGGCACCTAACATTAATTTGCTTTTCATAACCGGTTTTATTCACCATGAAGCTAATTTTTCTTTGAAAGATTTATCAGGAATAGCATTTAATGCATGAATTAATTTCACATCTGCGAGATGTCTTTGCTGCAAATCGCTGCTCCTATATGCAACATCATGAGCATGACACGCCTTATCAATAGCGTTTATCGGTTCTTCACCACGTCGAGGTTGATTTTGATCATCAAGTCTGATATCTAATCGTGTTCCGGGGCCACAGTAGCTATATCCTGGAAGGTGCTTTTCTCCGGGGTACTTTGCCCATGGGGTTCCAGGGAGCTTTGCCAATTTGGCTGCGATATCACCTCCTCTTTTTGTTTTAAAGGTTCCTTGGGTTTACCAAGTGAAATAAATCTAAATTTCTTTGTACCACATTGTACGCATTTACCAGAAAGCGCTGATCGGTTATTTTTAGTTGTAATCGTCATCACGTCATCTGTGCCAGTACGCGTTTTACACTTCACACAATATAGATCCATAATTTATGTATAGAGATATGGATATAATTGATTTTTCAGCGACTAAAGCAAGAGAACCGGTTAAGCATCATGCAGCGCTACCAAACTATATCCGGATGATTATAATCGGGCCATCTGGATCCGGCAAGACTCAATTGTTGCTCAATTTAATAATGAGATGGATGAAGTGGGATAAGTTGTATTTAATTGCCCCTAGCGTAGATGATCAACGATGCTATGAAGTACTAAAAGATTTTAATGAAAACGCTTCAGAAATTAAAGATGAAAACGTCGTTGATTTCATTACCGATATTGACGAGGCGCCATCAGTTGAAGATCTCGATGGAAGCATTAACAATTTAGTCGTATACGACGGTGTAATGTTGGATAAACAAACAAACCCAGCTAGAATATTTTCCCGAGGCAGGCATAAAAACACGGACGTGATATATGTCACTCAACGCTACACACAGATTCCAAAAGTGATCAGAGATAACTGCAATTTATTGTGTGTATTCAACGGAGTTGATACTCATACGTTACGAAATATTTGGCAAACTTGGTGCTGCGGTGATATGGATCATAATCAATTTGTAAATTTCTTTAGTAACGCTCAGTTAACCCCGTACGGATTTGTAACGATAAATTTACATGATCCTCGGACACGATATCGTATCGGACTTGATCAAATATTCGGTTGAAATCTTAGTGATTTTCATCGTAAAAAAAATTATTAACCAGAACTGAAAGTTCAGCAGCAGAGAGGGTGAGTGACAATAAGTTGCGACCAAAATTAATTAAAAAATCGTAAAAGTCTCCGTTTTCATTTTTTTAGTTAAAATGAGATTTCGTAGGGAAGGCTCGTTAAAATTTCAATCAATTTTTTGTCTCAAAACGTTGTAGGGTTTACCCCTGAGACATTTTTTTTAGTTAAAATGAGATCGTAGGACGGCTCGTTTTAAGATTTCAATCAAAATTTTGTCTCAAAACGTTGTAGGGTTCACCCTCTCTGCTGCTGTGTACAAATACTTGAAACGGTCTTCAAAAAAGTGTACTAGGCCGAGGAGTACCCGTGCCATTTTAAAAGAGGTTTAGTAATACCAATATTTAAAGGAGGGTGAAAAAGCAAATTAGATATGAATAATTACCGGGAGATAACTATAGTTTCAGTTCTTCAGAAAATCCTAGAGAAAATTGTATATAATAGACTACTTATGATTTATAATCACATTAAGTTTCCAAATCCATTGCAACAAGGTTTTAGGAATAATTGTGGTAGTATCACTGCAGCGTTTTGTATCAAAGAATCTATATGCTACTATATGGATAAAGATACTTCTGTATATGCAACATTTCTTGATAATGCTAAGGCATTCAATACAGTTTGGCACAATGGGTTATTTTATAAGCTGTACAAACTTGGCATAAAAGGGACGACGTGGCGCATCATGAAAGACTCGTTTAAGGGAGTAACCAGTTGGTTTTTTTTGCGGGCAAATTGTCCAAATATTTCAATATTAAGCAGGGTATATGGCAGGGTCGTCTCTTGTCCGCTTGATTCTTTCTCGTTATGATAGACGATTTGATCACTGATTTAGATCACACTTTGAGGGGCCTAAAACTTGGCGATCTCCACCTGCCGTGTGTCCTATTAGCTGATGACACAACTGTAATGGCTAATTCGCATCATTCGATGCAACATCTGCTCGATACAATCTCTAATTATGCGAAAAGGTGGAGATTGAAATATAACGCAGATAAAAGTTGCAGCAACCTCTTTACAAACAAAAGAAGAACTGATATCCCTTCCTTTCTATTCGACAAATCGCCATTTTCAGTAGTCAAAAGTAAGAAATATGCAGGCATACCTTTAAAGTACAACTTTGAACCTAACGACGCGATAAAAGAAGCATGCGATAAAGGTAAACACTTATTAAACTCTTTTTTATATTGGTATCAGAAACAAGGATTAAAATCTGGAAAAGAGTCATTCTGCCCTCAGTCCTATATGGTTGTGAATTATGGTCGAATATTACAAACGCCAATATAGAAGAACTTGAGCTATGTCAGAGATATGCAGCGCGACGTATGCAAGCTTTCGATAAATATATGCCCACAGAGGCAACGCGTAGTACCTTAGGACTCTGGTCAATGGAAGCATACATAGATAAGATGAAATTGTGCTTTTTCAACCGGCTGTGTAGGGGCGATTGGACTCTTATATGGAAAAATATTTTCATTTTGCGCTTATGTCAGTACTTGACCAACCCACTAAAACAGACGGGGCTTATAGCAGATATTGACAAAATATTCAATAAATATGGTATGTGAAGTGTTCTATTAGACTATGCAGCAAGAGTACAAACCGAAGGTAAACTTGTTTGGAATCGGTATATTATAGATTATTAGTAAAACCTCGAATAATCTACCTGGAATACAGATATTGAACTAAGGAGCGATTTCATTCACTTCAGAAACAAACATTCATTTGGACTTAAAACCAAGCAGTATATGGTTTCTTGGGCGTACATTTCCATCTATGTTATGGCCTCTCCCTAAAATAATGAAACTATATATCATGCCTTTTGGAAAAGTTATGATATGCAAACTCTGTGGAAAAGAGACTGACGACAGAGCGAAACATCTTATCTTAGGTTGTGAAATGCTACTTGAAGAACGAAACGTCTTCTTTGAGAGGGTGATTAACACTTTAGAAGTGAGAGATGGGGTTAATTTATTCAATCAAGAAGACGATATACTATTGGAGACACTTCTTGGAAGCAGAGTAGATTGCTTGTCCAATATCGACGATGATGTATGGGATAAACTCATGTTGGTAACGACAAAAAGTATAACCTCATTTTACAATAAAATGCATGCCCTACTCTCAACCAACATGTCATAGCATAACAGCAATAACAAGTAGTTAAACTAAATAAATTAGTCAATTATCTATATAAAAAAACAAAAACAAGCATAAACAAAAGGCCTTCCTGTTGTTGTCAAATTTCGCAATTTTGTTGTATGACAGATCGCGGAGATATAATGCTCTCTGGCTCATATAATTTAAGAGTGTCACCTTTTGCTATCTTTTTTCATTTGAGAATGGTTTCATGTTGTTCCACATATATATGTATAGTTGTGTGTATGAGAGTATATGTGTATGTGTGTGTATATATATATATATATATATATATATATATATATATATATATATATATATATATATATATATAAATATATATATATATATATATATGTATGTGTGTGTATATTTATATATATGTGTTCATATGTCTGTGTATGTGTATATATATTTGTGTATGTATGCATAAGCACATACGTATCCGTTTCACAACTAATTACTTTTTTATACTCTTTTCTGTCGTACTTCAAGACTTTGTATTATCCTGAATTTGATTAATCTGATGTAATCTCTGTTGAAGAGGAAATAAAGTCAGTCAGTAAGTCAGACATACATACATGCATGCATGCATGCATACATACATACATACATACATACATACATACATACATACATACATACATACATACATACATATTGGAGATCTTGGCCCATAACAAAACTAGCCCATTACAGATTCGACCCATACAAATACAATTGAGAAGTGTCCCCATAACATACGCTGCTCATGACTGACTTGGCAGACACAAAACTTGTGATTACCATTGATCTTGTATCACGATACTTCTTGATGTCGAAGAATATATATATCAAGCAACGTACATTTCGACTTAAGTGTGCTACCGATTTTAAAAGATAAGGACTCCATAAAATATATATGTCCCTGGCATGCATTATACATGTCAAACATGAATACGGAAAATGTGCACAACACATTTATGGTTATGAGATTATTAGTTATGAGAGAGAGAGAGAGAGAGAGAGAGAGAGAGAGAGAGAGAGAGAGAGAGAGAGAGAGAGAGAGAGAGAGAGGGTGGGGTTGGAGGGAGGGAAAGAGAGAGCGAGTACTTACCTACAGCATTGTTATTGGAAAGCTGGTCCTCATACAAGTCATGGCTAAAATGAAAACAATAGTCGTTATGCGTACTGGTGCAAAATACTTCTTTTACAAGCTGTCTAGAATGTGACATTTTCTAAGCCTAGTGGTCGTAGATGTTACAGCACTGACATATCAGCAATGCGTGTGTTCGAGCCTCAGGCTTGGTTAATGTTACATCACTGACTAATCAACAATGTGTGTACGAGCCTCAGGCATGGTTAATGTTACATCACTGACTTATCAAAAATGCGTGTGTACGAGCCTCAGGCTTAGTTAATGTTACATCACTGACTTATCAACAATGCGTGTGTACGAGCCTCAGGCATGGTTAATGTTACATCACTGACTTATCAACAATGCGTGTGTTCGTGCCTCAGGCTTGGTTAATGTTATATCACTGACATGTCAACAATGCGTGTGATCGAGCCGCATGCTTGGCTAATGCTACAGCACTGACGTATCAACAATGCGTGTTCTAGTCTCAAGCTTGGTTAATGTTACAGCACTGACATATCAGCAATGCGTGTCTAGAGCTTCAGGCTTGGTTAATGTTACAGTTCTGACGTATCAAAATGCGTGTGCTCGAGCCTCATCATTGGAAAATATTACATCACTGACATATCAACAACGCGTGTCTTCGAGCTTCATGCTTTTCTAATGCTACATCACTGACGTATCAACAATGCGTGTTTCTCAGGCATGGTTAATGTTACATCACTGACTTATCAACAATGCGTGTGTACGAGCCTCAGGCTTGGTTAATGTTACGTCACTGACATAAAATTAATGCGTGTGTTCGAGCTTCAGATATGGTTAATGTTGTGCTTTAGCATTAGCCATTTGTCATTTGTTGTTCTGTAGTGTAGTCATATCATTATTGATGGTGTAAAGCGCTTAGAGCTTTTACAGATTAACCTCAGGCTTGGCTAATGTTACATTACTGACATGTCAACAATGCGTGTTTTCGAGCTTCAGGCTTGGCTAATGTTACAGCACTGACATGTCAACAATGCTTGTGTTAGAGCTTCTGGCTTGGTTAATATTACAGCACTGATATATCAACAATGCGTGTGTTCGAGCCTCATGCATGGTTAATGTTACAGCACTGACATATCAACAATGCGTGTGATTCAACCTCAGGCTTAATTAATGTTACAGCACTGACATATCAACAATGCGTGTGTTTGAGCCGCAGGCGTAGTTAATGTAACATCACTGACATGTCATCAATCCGGGTGTTCGAGCCTCAGGCTTGGCTAATGTTACATCACTGGCATGTCAACAATGCGTGTGTACGAGCATCGGTCCTGGTTAATCGTACATTACTGACATAACATTAATACGTGTGTTCGACCCTCAGGCTTGGTTAATGTTACAGCACTGACATATCAACAATGCGTCTGTTCGAGCCTCATTCTTGGTTAATGTTACATCACTGACATGCCAACCATGCGTGTGTTCGAGCCTCAGACTTAATTAATGTTACAGCACTGAAATATCAACAATGCGTGTGTTCGAGCCTAAGGCTTGGTTAATGTTACAGCACTGACATATCAAAAATGCGTGTGCTCGAGCCTCATCCTTGGTAAATGTTACATCACTGACATGTCAACAATGCGTGTCATTGAGCCTCATAATTTTTTAATGCTACAGCACTGACGTATCAACAATGCGTTTGTTCTAGTCTCAGACTTGGTTAATGTTACATCACTGACAAATCAACAGTGCGTGTGATCGAGCCTCAGGAATGGTTAATGTTACATTACTGACATGTCAACAATGCGTGTGTTCGTGACTCAGGCTTGGTTAATGTTACAGTAATGACGTATCAACCTTGCGTGTGTTCGAGCTTCAGGCATGGTTAATGTTACAGCACTGACATAACAACAATGCGTGTGTTCGAGCCTCAGATTTAATTAATGTTACCGCACTGACATATCAACAATGCGTGTTTTCGAGGCTATGGCTCGGTTAATTTTACAGCATTGAAATATCAACAATGCGTATCTTCGTTCTTCCGGCTTGGTTAATGTTACAGCAATGACACATCAACAATGCGTGTCTTCGAGCCTCATGCTTGGTTAATGCTAGAGCACTGACGTATCAACAATGAGTGTGTTCTAGTCTCAGGCTTGGCTAATGTTACAGCATTGACATGTCAACAATGCGTGTGTTCGAGCCTCCTGCATGGTTAATGTTACAGCACTGACATATCAACAATGCGTGTGTTCGAGCCTCAGGCTTAATTAATGTTACAGCACTGACATATCAACAATGCGTGTGTTTGAGCTGCAGGCTCAGTTAATGTTACATCACTGACATGTCAACAATGCGGGTGTTCGAGCCTCAGGCTTGGTTAATGTTACATCACTGGCATGTCAACAATGCGTGTGTACGAGCCTCGGGCTTGGTTAATGGTACATTACTGACATAACATTAACGCGTGTGTTCGAGCCTCAGGCTTGGCTAATGTTACAGCACTGACATATCAACAATGCATGTGTTCGAGCCTCAAGCTTGGTTAATTTATAACTGACATAACAATAATGCGTGTGTTCGAGCCTAAGGCTTGGTTAATGTTACAGCACTGACATATCAACAATGCGTGTGCTCGAGCCTCAGGCTTCGTTAATGTTACAGCACTGACATGTCAACTATGTGTTTGTTCTAGTCTCAGGCTTGCTAAATGTTACATCATTGATATGTCAACAATGCTTGTCTTCTAGCCTCAAGCTTGGTTAATGTTACAGCACTGCCATATCAACAATGCTTGTTTTCGAGCCTCAGGCTTGGTTAATGTAACAGCACTGAGATAACAACAATGCGTGTGTTCGAGCCTGCTGCTTGGTTAATGTTACAGCACTGACATATCAACAATGCGTGTGTTCGAGCCTCAGGATTGGTAAATGTTACATCGCTCACATGTCAACAATACGTGTCTTCGAGGCTCAAACTTGGTTACTGTTACAGCACTGACATATCAACAATGCCTGTGTTCGAGCCTCACACTTAATTAATGTTACAGCAGTGACATATCAACAATGCGTGTGTTCGAGCCTCAAGCTTGGTTAATGTTACTTCACTGACATGTCAACAATGCGTGTGTTCGAGCCTATGGCTTGGCTTATAATACAGAACTATCATATCAAGAATGCGTTTATTTGAGCGTCAGGCTTGGGTAATGTTACAGCATTGACATATTAACAATGCGTGTGCTCGAGCCTCATGTTTGGTTAAGGTTACATGACTCACATGTTAACAATGCGTGTCTTCGAGCCTCATGCTTGGTTAATGTTACAGCACTGACATATCAATAATGCGTGTGTTCGAGCCTCAGGCTTGCTTAATGTTACATCACTTACATGTCAACAATGCATGTGTTCGAGCCTGAGGCTTGGTTAATGTTACAGCACTGAGATAACAACAATGCGTGTGTTTGAGCCTAAGGCTTGTTTAATATTACAGAACTGACATGTCAACAATGCGTGTCTTCGAGCTTCAGATTTGGTTAATGTTACAGCATTGACGTATCAACAATGTGTGTGCTCGAGCCTCATGCTTTGTTAATTTTACAGCACTCACATATCAACAATGCGTGTGTTCTAGTCTCAGTCTTGGTAAATGTTACATCACTGACATGTGAACAATGCGTTTTTTCGAGCCTCAAGCGGGGTTAATGTTACAGCACTGACATAACAACAATGCGTGTGATCGAGCCTAAGGCTTGGTTAATAATTCGGAACTGACACATCAACAATGCGTGAGCTCGAGGCTCATGCTTGGTTAATGTTAAAGCACTGACATGTCAACAATGCGTGTGTTCGAGGTTCAGGCTTGGTTAAGGTTACAGCACTGACATATCAACAATGCGTATGTTCGAGCCTCAGGCATGGTTAATGTTACAGCACTGACATATTAACAATGCGTGTGTTCGAGCCTCAGACTTAATTAATGTTACAGCACTGACATATCAACAACGCGTGTGTTCGAGCCTCATGCTTTGTTAATGTGAATGCCGTATTAGGGCGTAACCAAAATGGGAAGTATTGCTCAGCTAAATTAGATAGATTGTTATAATTATGCTAATAAGAAGTAACTTATAAAAACACTATACTTCTGTAGGTCTGTTAGACTTACGCTACGTTGTAAAGGCTTGTTACTTAAAATGTTTTAGGAGTAAGGCTTATGGAGTCTCACAAGCTATTACATGTTATAGGTCACTGTGTATAAGCGTCCAAGTAATTGTAAACACCATCAATGCTGTTATCATAAATTAAATCATCTTTACAGCTAAACAATTATATATTTGCGAAAATAGGCAAAGTTTAGATGTACTGCTAGCTCACTATTGCGCTTGAAATTAGGTATTGGGTAATTGTGTCTATTTCAGCGCGCATCGTAGCCACAGAATATATGGCATACGTAGTGTAGATACACTTACCTTGTAAAGAGCATTGCATGATCGAATTTCGTTAACATATTTGAGAAGTCAATGTCCCAGTTCTGTATATCAGTTAGATAATCCTGGACATCTATATATGTTCTTCCCGCATGTCTCGACACCTCAGACATTTTGTGTGGAAAGTTATCTTCCCGCTGTAAACAAAATAGGAAACAAATGAAATACGTGGAAAGTCAGGTTTGTTTTATAGAGGCACAAATATTTCAAAAAGATAAACGATCTTATGAGTTTTTAAACCCAGGTCCTTTTTTGCTATTAAAATGGACTACGGACAATCTATCTATCTAGCCGACCGTTGGTGCATAACTGATGACCTGACAACCAGCTTCCTCCATTCCAATATGTTCTCTAATATTCTTACTGTGTCACTCAGCTTCAGTCCTGTCCACTCTGATATGTTATCCACCCGTCTTTCCCTCTGTCTTCCTCTCCTTCGCCCTTCCTGCATAGTACCTTGCACGATTGTTTTAGCAAGCCCTGTTGATCGTGTGACATGTCCATACCATTTCATTTTGCGCTTTTTCACAATGGTTAATAGCTCTTCATAGGGCCCAATGGCTTGCTTAATTATGTTTCCCACTTCCTCATTCGTGACATGATCTCTATATGTAATGCCATGCAACATTCGAAAGCATCTAATTTCAACAGCTTGTATCCTCCTTTCGAGGTCCGCTGTGAGGGTCCATGACTCACAGGCATATAGGAATACAGATGCAACCAAGGAGCGCATCAGTCTGATTTTTGAGCTGACTGAGGTGTTTTTGTCTTTCCAAACTGTCTTCAACCTTGCCATCGCTGTTATTGTCAGTGCAATCCTTGTCAATATTTCTGGTTTCGATCCCTCGTCTGCTACGATGGCTCCGAAGTACTTGATTCTATTAACTGTTTCCAGTTTTTGGCCTCTAATCATGATGTCAGTGATGATGCCACTGGTGTTGTTGGTCATCAATTTGGTCTTCTCTGCACTGATTTCCATACCAAAGGCAGTAGCTGTCCTGTCCAGTTTTTTTACCAACTGAGCTAGCTCTTCCTCATTTCCTGCAAGGCCATCAATGTCATCAGCTAAGCGCAAATTCGTTATTATTCTGTCTCCATACTGACAGTTCCTTCATGGTCTTCCAGTGCATCTATCATGATTCTTTCAAAGGAGATGTTGAAGAGAGTAGGTGAAAGCAAACAGCCCTGTCTGACTCCCACAGTTGTCCTAAACCAATCTCCTATTTGACCGTTGAAGCATACTGCGCTGGTAGCTTTGCTATAAAGGCTTTCTATGACTTTGATCAGGTTAACGTTGATGTTGTACAGCTTCATGGTGGACCAAAAGGCTGCATGCCATACCCTGTCAAACGTCTTCCTAAAATATATAAAGACATGATAAAGGTTTTGTTGGTGCTGGAGGTATTTCTCACATAGTATTCTCAGGTTGAAAATCAGTTCAGTTGTGCTTCGCCCTGGTCTGAAGCCTGCCTGTTCTTCAGCTATGATTTCCTCTGCCAGCGGTTCAGTCTGTTTAATATGATTTTTAGCATGACTTTGCTTGGGTTGCATATAAGACTGATCGTACGATAGTTCTGACATTGCTGCAAATTGCCTTTTTTGTGAGAGTTACTATGAGTGACTGAGTCCATGGTGTTGGCCATACCCCCTTCTTGGACTAGTTCTGCCGGAATGTTGTCTACTCCTGCTGCCTTTCCATTTTTCAATGTTTTTACTACAGCCTCTACTTCTTCTTGGAGGATGGGGTAGTTGTCAGTGTTGGTCACTGATGGGGTGTTGAGTATATCTGGGTCCCCTGTAGATCTGTGGTCGTACAGGTCTGAGCAGTATTCTGTCCATCTCTTAAGAAAGTCTTGTTCTTCTGTAAGATATTTCCCTCCCTTATCTTGAATGATGGAGGAGAGTCCTTGTTTTACACTGGTCAGGTCTTTCACCAGCTGGTATGCTTTTTTGCTATTATTTTTCTTTAGACAACGGACAATAATACAGGCGAAAGGAAAAATGTTGCAAATAGTTGTATGTGTTTATGTGAACATTAGTAGCTCTAAAATGATATATTCTGCCAGCTGTATGATACATGCATAAATACAAGAGAAAGGTAGAAATATGAAGAAACGAGAAACATTGATTGAAACCCATTTTCACACCCTATCGTAAGCAGACACATACATACTGGAATCCAGTTGTCACTATATCGCAAGCACCAACAGGTATACATATTTTCCGTTTTTCACACTTTTCAAGCACCAAAAGACATACAGGTGTCCCGTTCTCACACTTATCGTAAGCATTCAAACACAAGCGGGAATCCTGTTTTCAAACCCTGTCTCGAGCACGCACAGGCAAGCAGAAATAGCGATTTCGTGAACGTTCGTACCTTGTAAATGAAAAATGCACTCAGGATGACAAAGATTGATATACTGTCATCTTTGATACCATTGTAGCGCATGTAGACCTATGAAGAAATTCAGATACATTAATTTAAGTTGGTTATAATTTTCTCTCATGGTATGCATAAAGCATTTTTTTTAAAATCAGAAAATATAATGAAATAAATGTAATGTTTGCCATCAAAAGGAGTATTAAACACAAATCATTATGATTTCTACCTAAACCGGATGCTTTTAATATTATTATACGAATACGAATCCTTTATATCAGACTTTAAAGTCCATACGTCTAAATTAAAATATATATATAAAGTTTTAAAAAACCCATTCAAACATAAACGTTTACACACACACACACACACACACGCACACACACACACACACACACACACATATATATATATATATATATATATATATATATATATATATATATATATATATATATATATATATATATATATATATATCATACCGACAATTATAAAATAACATCTACAACTATTAACTGCGCCGTGCATTATTAAGAATCAAATCAAATGACACATTTAAAGGTTAATTTGTTCAATCAACTTATAATAGGGGAAATTACATGAATGTCACAGTTCCGCAGAGATTTCAATATACAGTTCTTACTTTCAGATATTCTTGTCATCATTGAGAATACATACTATCTCATTATTTCATCAAAACTGAATACATTATAGTTAACAAACATGTTGGAGGCACTGTTCCACCTTGGAAGACCTAATATAAAACGAAGACTATTATTATAACCAATACATAGTTTCTTTTTCATACATTCACTAAAGTCCGTCCACAGAGGAGCGAAATACATGGTGCAGCAATAACATTTGAATAATCTAAGTTTGATATTCATTGAACAATGCTTGAATTTACTTATAAGCATGTTTTTTCGATACGCATATGTCGTTAATGTCGTCATCATATCTTCATTATCTGACTGATTGGACTTCAAAATATGACCCAGATAGGTAAAACTGTTGACATAGGTACGATCATTGCCGTTACGATTATTCGACAGTTGTAATGGTGATCAGTCTATACAGATACTGTTAGAATTATAACAATCTTTCTGGAATTTATATCTCTAGTATTTATAGGGCTTCTAGAGTCATTTGTTTTCAAAGAATACCAGATATAGTGGTTTATCATTTTCCTAAGAGTTGATATTCTTGCAGATGAGACCTGGTTACGGAATGCATATTTCCAGGGCTTCTAGAGTCATTTGTTTTCAAAGAATACCAGATATAGTGGTTTATCATTTTCCTAAGAGTTGATATTCTTGCAGATGAGACCTGGTTACGGAATGCATATTTCCAGGGCTTCTAGAGTCATTTGTTTTCAAAGAATACCAGATATAGTGGTTTATCATTTTC